>JAWNNX010000064.1:37500-534211 GCA_035044505.1 Zaprionus lineosus
CACCCTTCAGCCTCCCCTTCTTTCAGTTCCCCATTTCCCTCCTGCCCCGTGGTAGGTGGCAAAAGCTCATTAGTTGCGCTCTTTGTAAGCCGATTGTAAAATTACAGTGCACAATGGCAAATTGTGTATTGCCTTCGAATTGCTGTACATGAAGCCCCTCCGCCCCCTCCTCAACCCTTTCCTAATTCCGGACTGCACTTCTAACTCTCCTGAAAAAGACTGACTTTCATTCTGGAGTCGTCCTGGTGACCTCCATTGTCATTTCATAGACAAAAGACAGAAATGAGAAAGAGACTGAAGTGAGATGCTTCTTTGGAAAAAATTCATATTAATTTAATTATTATTCATCTGTAATTAAATTTTAATTAAAGTTCCTTTTATTATTCAAATTAATTTAAATTTAATTAATGTTTCCCAAAAAATTAAAATATCTTACAATTTATGAGCTATATATTTTTTTAAGATACTTTTCAGTGTGTGCTGCGGGAGTGGCATTAGAAGGAGGTGAATAGGCATATTTTATACATGTCCTCAATTCCGCAGGACTTATAGAAACCAATAGTCACAGCTACTCTAAATATATCATATATATATAAATATATATGATATATTTATGATATATACAGTGTGAGCCTTGATATTTCCTTTTATTTACACAAATTTAATATTTATTATTTTTATTTAAATTTATTTCATTTTATGTTTCTGTGTTTTATTTATTTATTTCTTTTAAGTTTATTTTATTTTATTTTGTTTATTTTAATATATATATTTTTGTTATTATCTTTATATTTATTTTTAAATTTAATTTATTTAATTTTGATTTATTGTATTTTAAATTATTTCATTTTATTTTTGTTTATTTTAGTTCATTTTTATTTTTTGATTATCTTTATATTTATTTTTTATTTTATTTTATTTAATTTTGATTTATTATATTTTGATTTGTTTTATTTTGATTTGTTTTATTTTGATTTATTTTATTGGAATTTATTTTATTTTCTTTTGTTATCCTATTATTTTTATTTTATTTTATTTAAATTTTATTTATTGTATTTTAATTTGTTTTATTTTGATTTATTTTATTGGAAATTTTTTTTATTTTATTTTCTTTTATTAATTTATTTTTTAAAATTTTTTTTATATTGATTTATTGTATTTCAATAAATTTCATTTCGTTTTAATATTTATCAATTTAATTATTTTTTTATTATTTTATTTTATTTCAAAGCTCCCTTTGAAACTCTTCAAAGGGATTTGTTAATAAACAGATATTAGATTGTCCTTAAATACCTTTGGCGAAAATTGCACTATTTTCCGAATCGCAATTTCATTTACAATTTGAAAATCATTTCAAGCGTATTATCTTCTCGTGTATCGAAATGAATAAAATATAAGATATTCGAATAAATTAAATGTTTTAAATATCGTGATAAAATCACAGTTGTCACTTTCATGTCCGAAGGCCGACAATTCGCCCTAATTTAATATGTATGTGTATGTGTATATGCAATTATTTTCGAAGCTGTGTATGTGCGTGTGTGTGTGTGTGTGTGTGTGTGTCTTATTTATTATTTAGGTATTCAATTTTTGATACAATTATCAATTTTTTCCTGTTTATTTAGATATTCACATCGCTCTTAATTATGCTGCGGTTCCATTTGCTTTAATCAGTTTGAATGGGATTTGATGCCATTTGAGGCCCGACACTGATATCAACACTTCATACTATGGGATACACTTGCCAGCACACATACATACATACATGCACATATACACACATATAGAGGAAGAGAAATTTGTGCATTGCTAATGATAATATGTAATTATGATTTTAAAAGGCTGACACCGCATTAAGTCTGAGAGGAGGAGCGAATGAAAGCGTTGTTAATACACGTAGAAACGTAAAAGTTTGTAAAACTAATTTCCTATGTGGGAAATGTCAAAATGTTTTTGACAAGTCCAATTTTGAAATTTGAAAATTTGAAAATTTTCAGCCGTAATTAACTTTTTGGCTAAGGCAATTAGCGCCGCACACAAACTAATTTATTTTATGTTCGTATTATTTTGTCTGCCCCTCCCCCTGCTGTCCAGAAAACGTACGGACAGCATCATCCCCCTCCCACTCCCATGCTATTGGCTTATCCTGTCCCCATCCCATCCAAGTTCTCCAGCCCCCCCTCCCCTACCCAACGCTCTTTCGTGTGTCATGTACGTATAATGTCAGAATTGTAAACAGAACTTGTAAAACAAGTGCATATTCTGCATAATAATTACATTCCAAATATTTCGAACACGAGCGGAATTAACGGAGCTGAAGGACATTTGAAGGTTACCAGAAATTCGCTGGAATAATTTCTATTTTAATTATGAGATTATAAGACAAAAGTTTCTAACTAGAAACTAGGTAGCAAGTTATTTGCCAGCTATAATAATGCAAATGAATAAATAAATAAAAAATAAAATTAAGTAAATAAATAAATAAATATATAAAGTAAGTAAATTAAGATAGTAGAGAGCATAATTGTTCGTTATAAAATATTATTAAATTTAAATTATAATAAACGATTAAATAACTTATAATAAATAAATTTGTACTTAATATAAGTTTTTGACTTCATTTCTGTAAAGTTAGCAAATCAAATAAAATGTTAATTAACAGAAATTCTTATCTTTGTATTCATAGTTTTAAATTTATATTTCCAAGTAAATAAATTAAAAAATTTATATTAAATATTCAAATTTTAATTCAGTAAAATTTCTTTAAATTCTCATTAAAAAAAATATATATAAGTGGATGAATAATTAATAAATAGAAATATTTATTTATTAATATATTAATTTATTAATTAATTAATTAATGTATTAATTATAAAAATTCATTTAATTCACTTAATTTAAAAATCATTTAGATCAAGAAGTGATTAAAATAATTAATTTCGTAAGATTTGTGTTTATTTATTTATTTAATTTATTTATTATATTTAATTCTATCCATGGCTCCAAGTTGGGCCTGACGTCGACTTCAATCCACTCCTGAGCGCTTGTCTATGGAAAATAAATTGCAAATATCGAAATGAGTTGAGTGTCGTTTAGTCGTCATGAGGTATAAGAGTGTGTTAGTGAATGGGTGAGTGATGAAGCGCGTCACGTTGACAGCAGCGGCACTGGCAGCAGGCAAAGACCAAGCGGATGGAGAGGGTGGAGAGAGAATGATGGAGATGCAGATAGAGATGGAGATGGAGATGGAGAAACAGGAGCAGAAGCAACAGGATGGCGCTGGCTGACATTACACTTGTCAACGGGTTGTAATTGCGTTGACGATGCCAAACGATGAGCGCTGCTTCTCCCCGACAGCAACTCATCACACAAAACACAAAATAATTGCCAAGTGACGAGGATAGAGATGGCAATGGAGATACCCATAGCGATGGAGATGGCAATGGCGGTGAAGATGGCGGTGGAGATGGAGATGGCGGTGGAGATGGCTTTGACGGTGGTGACTGGAACGCATCAATAACGCGACGAGTCGGTGAGATGGCCAAGTGGCGTTGTTGGCCACCAAGCCAGCAGACAGCAGCCAGCAGGCAGCAGGCAGCAGGCAGCAGGCAGCAAGTCAAGAGGCCAAGTCCAAGGGGAGAAAATCACACCCATTTATCAGTGGCAACAGGAGGAAGCAGCAGCGTCGGCTAATTGCAGTTCATGCGAAAAACATCGTTAATCAACTCATTGACAGTTTGTTATTTGTTAAACAAAGCTAATGACTTAATGGCATAAATGGTGGGGCAAAGGCGAAGGCAAAGGCAGTGGCTACGCCAGTGGCATACACTGGCAAGGATATCCGACAGCAGGACAGAAGTTTCCACAGATCCGCCCAATGGCTGCTCAGTTGAACGGCAACTCGAGCTGTGACTCTCCCCGTTGTATGTTTGTGGGTGGGTGTGTGGGTGGCTGTTTGTGTGTGTGTGTGTGTGCGGTTGCGTGGAAAGAGGACCTTTCTGTTGTCCCATGTTCATGTCTCGTGTCTCGTGTTCGTGTTTGTGTTGACAAACAATAAAATGACAAGCGAAGGTAAAATTAATTGTCCTGCTCAGTACGTGGAACTGGAGAAGCCGAAGCCAGGCGCCTGGGCTGAGGTCAAAGGTAGCCACAGCTCTCCGCACGCTATGCACAGGAGAGCAACCGAAGGATCTACATGTGTGCACTTCAATCATTTGAAGTATGTATTTAAATTTGAGATATTTGTGAAACCCTTGAAAACTTTCAACTCAAATATTTTCGGATCTCAGGAGGCTTTGGCTCCTGTCGTCGGTTACCCCCTTAGTACAGACGTCTAAACTATTCAGTTAGTTAGTTGATGCTTTGGCGTTCAGATCTAAATAAAACAAAAAAGTTATTTTAAAAAAAAAAGTAAATTTTTAAATTTGGCTTAAATTCGAAGTGAAAATTTTTTGAAAACTTTTCTCAATTCGGGATATTTTTTTTTTTTTTTTTCGATCAACATGAACATGAGTAATTATAGCCCCGCCCCCTACGAGACGGACTTTATGAATAATAATGAACAAAATTCGGTAATTGAAATGAATTCTTAATCCTAATCCTAATAAATATGAGATGAGTTTCTGTTTGATGGTGACAGTACATGCGAATGCAACCCGGAATGATGCAGCCCATGTCGATGCCAATGGCGATGAGCAACCAAATGCATATGCCGATGGGCCAAATGCCACAGATGACAACGATGCCAACCATGCCGTCCATGCCGATGATGACTTCGAATTACATGTCTTATCCCATGCCGATGGCGCCGGGGCAGGCGCAGCCATTGATGCAGCCGGCACCAAGCGGTGCCGTGAACGTGACACCCATGTCGGTGTCAAATCTACCGCCAGGATCTATGACGCCCCTGAACAGTGTCTCCATGATGCCAGCCATTGATGGCCACGGAGTGAATGTTATTGTGCCCGACGCTCAGCCAATGGGAGCATCGAATCAGGCCACAGCTTCGAGTGGTGCGGGTGGTGCCATTCCACCAGCCAGTAGCAATTGGATGGGCTATAGTTCCCCCAGCATGTGGAGCTATGGCAGTGGACAACCCCAGTATCAGAGCCAGCACCACCACAACCAGCAACAGCACCACCAGCAGTCCCAACAACAACAACAGGTGCAACCGAATCCCTCGCAGGGTCAGCAGTCGCAGCGAAAACAGTCGCAGCTCGAGTACACCGCCTACGGCAGGGAGATTCGCAATGGCCTCAAGTGTGTATCCTTATGATCCCTACTATATATACCTAATATCATTAAAGGACACTTTTCCACCCCCTGCCTCCTTCCGCAGTTCCCCCTCAATCAACGACGTCCTTATGCTCAGAAAAGGCAGCTCTGCTCAAAACAGTAAGTGAGCCCGATCTACTGGCAGGACTTTGATCGAAAAGGACTCGTTCTCTACTTTGTATTAATTTCATCCAATTCCTTATCCCTTCCCTCGTTTTCTCACTTTCTTTTTAAACTATTCCATTTGATTTCTTTCCAGGCAAAAAAGTCCCCCAATGGCGTTGATAGTTGAAGCTCAGGCAAAACTTTTATGTAGCGTGGAAATCAAAATTATTTTGTGTCTTCGATATGTTATATTTATCTTACACAGATACACACACACAGACACACGCACATCACACATACGCACACACACACATACGCACACAAAAATATAAATTTATTTAATTGGTAATTATTTCTTTTTTATTTCTTCAATTGGATTATGGGGGGACACAGCTTTTCCTTTAAAGCCTTGCCTGTATTTATTATTCTTTTGTAGCTACAGTTACAGCAACAATTAACAAGGAGTCAAAGGATAATTTTCTGTAAATTTAAACAAAGACTTGTTTTAATAATTACAATTGAAAAACAAACAGGATAAGCAGGACTTTCCTTCAAGGCTATGATTATAATAGTGCAGGAAATAACTGGGATTGGGATATGATTACTCAGAAAAAATAAACATAAATAACTGTATAAATATATATATGTATAAATTAATAAAAGTCCATCTTTAAAATTATCTATATCAAAGAGGAGTTCTTTATCCGAACTCGATTATATAATGAGCCACTTAATATTTGCAGCTTAAGGACCAACAGGTTATATGGCGATTGATTATCAATGCGTTATATAATCTCTTATCCGACTAATTACCCGATTTCATACCAAAGTTGCTATCCGATTTGTATTGCAATTTTTTATCCAAATTGTTAATCGAACTGTTATCCGGCTCCTTATCCGACTTGTTGTCTCTCTTCTTACACTTCAAAACACAATTTTAATTTATTACCAACGGCTCTTTTTTCCTTTGAAGCTCACCAAAGATACTATTTATTTATATTTTAAGATTAAATCTAAATTAAAAATAAATAAAATAAAACTATAATTAGGAAATATCTGAGGAGCCAATAAGTCTTTTGGCCAACTCTGAGACTGTTAAAATAAATTCTTTGCAAATTCCAAACAGAAATTTTACTTAAATTAAAAACCATTTGGATACAGTTAAAAGTTTGCTAGTATTTGGCGTGCCTGCAATTAACATGCGTGGGAGTTGATGGGCGTGGCAGCTCTTTGGAAACTCCACTCAAGTCATACCTTGGGGCCGTTGCTGGGACTCCTTTTGTAGCGTATCTTAAATAAAGTAAGTTTTTGTATTTTAAAAAATTAAATTTCGAAAAAGTTTTGAAAATCTGACAAGTTTCCCAAAGCCAATTATCCGGGATACAAAATGGGCAGAAGTTGCTCAATATAAATGCGAGATTTGGCTAAATGCCTGGAAATATTTTATCCACAAGGCATCTCAACTTGTCGGCCAGGCCAAGGAATGGCCAAGGAACGCGGCGGGCTGTTCGTTTTTGGGCATAAGTAAAGTGAGTTTGATAACTTTTACCTATGTGAAGAATTAACACAGATTGACTAATGGATCCTCCTCCGCCTCCTCCACTCAACTGCGCCGCAGCGGAGGAGGCAATTGCCACGTTGCAGCTCGAGATCCGTGGAATAAAGTTCTATGGGCGACCGCAGCCGCAGAAGCCGCAACGACTAAAACAGCAACAGATGGGGGGAAGGGGGAAGGCGGCAGCAACATCAATGAAAACTTTTGTTGGCTAAATAAAGGGGATAAGTGTGGCTAGAGGGGAGTGGAATGGTGGATATGGTGGGGGGAGGGGAGGGACAGGATCGGTGAAGCAGTAAAAGTTTTCACAATTTTCGCTAGCGGGCACAAATGCATTTGGCGTCGGGTTTTCACTTTGGCTGCGGATTTGGCTTTAAACGCTTTGATTTATGGCATTCAGACATCAAAATTGGCAACATGTTGCAACTAGTCGTGGCAACCGATATCAAGACATTTGGCTAAAAAACGAGCCATACAACCAAACAGCCAAACAGCCAAACAGCCAACTAGCCACGAAGTCAGCCAAACAGCCATCCAACGTTCCGTCGAGGAAAAGACGATGAAAAATTTATGCTGACCGCATGATGAACGCATAAAAAATGCTGCCAACTTATGGCCAAAATGCAATCCAGCTCGTTGGGGCGTATATAAACAATGGCTTTATCGAGGCAACGGCATCAGTTGCTCTGGCAGCTTGGCCGTCCACTCTGCGGACTCTCCGGTTACTGCTGGATACATTTATACAAATATTTATAAGCACACTCACACACACACACACTCACACACACACACACACACACACACACACACACACACACGCACACAAGTACACATATATATAGAAGTTGGTATAGGGTCCAAGTCGCAAGTCGCAAGTCGTTCGTTCTGTTGGTCGTTAGATTCTGGCAACGGGAAGGTGTGAATATTTTATGTGACACTATTTTGATATCATAAATCTTTAAATTGTTTATTCAAGCAGAGTTTCCACTCGTTGCCACAGTTCACTGTAGCCACAAAACAGCAGTTGCCCCACCATTGAGAAAGGTGGCGCCTATGGCAGTCCGACAGCTGCCGCAATTTTATGTCTACGAGATTTTAAGTTTTTCCTTCTAAGTCATGAGATTTTCCCTAATGGAAGGGACTTTGTGGCTTTGCGGGAGACTAGGGCAAAGTCTGATGTTTGTTTAACAGTGCCAATTGAGTACAGTATATAGAGCACTTATCCTGAGGGATCGACTTTGGGTAGTATAGGTCATAGGTATTTATTCACATTTGATACTTGCATAAGTTTCCATATAAACGCATCCTTTAAGTTGTGTTCAACCCTTGGTAAAAGTAGTAGATCCTTCGGAATATCCTTGACCTTAATATATTATGACTTCCTATTATATTTCAGTGATCATCCGCATAATATCGGTTATTCACTCATGTATATTTAATCATTAAACATAGCATCCTTTTAGTTTCCTTTCAGTTTTATTATAATTATGAACTTACTCTTATTTTGGATGTCCTTTTGCAGAACATAACATTGTGACTTCCGCAAATTAAAAAGACAACTAACAAAATCTATTGTCCCTTTTCTATATTGGGTAATTTTCGTAAAATTTTCAATTACCTGAACCTTCCCAAGGTAAGCATCCTTAAAGCAGTCTCTAAGTTTTGGAATAATCTCAATATTTTGAGTGCCTTCTGAACATCCTTTGGCCTGCAACATTGCGACTTCCGAATATTGAAAATATCATTCGAACTTTATAGTCCTTCGATCCATTACACCTTCTGAAGGTAAGCATCCTTTTAGCTGTCTCTAAGCTTTGGTATAATTTCAATACTTATAGTACCTTCTGAATATCCTTTGGCCTGTATTGTTGTGCCTTTCGAATATTGAAAATATCTTCCAAACTTTATAGTCTTTCGATCTGTTACACCTTCCCAAGGTAATCATCCTTTTAGCTGTCTCTAAGCTTTGGTATAATCTCAATATTTCGAGTGCCTTCTGAATATCCTTTGGCCTGCAACATTTCGACTTCCGAATATTAAAAATATCATTCGAACTTTATAGTCCTTAGATCCAGTACACCTTTTCAAGGTAATCATTTTTTAGCTACCTCTCAGCTTTGGTATAATCTTACTATTTATAGTGCCTTCTGAATATCCTTTGGCCTGTAACGCTGTAACTTCCGAATACTGAAAAGATCATCCGTACTTTATAGTCCTTTGATCACTTACACCTTCCTAAGGTTAGCGTCCTTTTAGCTGTCTCTAAGCTTTGGTATAATCTCAATATTTTAAGTGGCTTTTGAATATCCTTTGGTCTGTAACGCTGCGACTTCCGAATGTAAGAAAAAGATCATCTGAATTCTAAAATCTTTCGATCACTTACCCCTTCTCAAGGTAAATATCCTTTTAGCTGTCTCTAAGCTTTGGTATAATCTTATTATTTAAAGTACCTTCTGAATGTCCTTTTGTCTGTAACATTGTGACTTCTGAATATTGATAATATCATCCAAACTTTATAGTCCTTTGATCGAGTACCCCTTCTTAAGGTAAGCATCCTTTTAGCTCTATTAGTCTCTAAGCTTTGGTATAATCTTATTATTTAAAGTACCTTCTGAATATCCTTTTGTCTGTAACATTGTGACTTCAGAATAATAAAAATATCATCCCATCTTTATAGTCCTTCGATCCATTACACCTTCTTAAAGTAATCATCTTTTTAGCTGCCTCTAAGCATTGGTATAATTTTGGGTGCCTTCTGAATATCCTTTGGTCTGCAACATTGCCACTTCCGAATGTAAGAGAAAGATCATCTGCGGCTTGGGTTGGGTACTTTGTGCCCAGTGACTGCACAATTTGTAATATCTTTTATTCTACAACTTTTGGACAATAATTCGAAGTATGCAGAAAGTGGGATAATCTTATTTAAAGTGCTATCCTGCAGCGGGTTGTGGCCAGAAATGGACAGGAGCAAGCACACAAATACTTTTCATATAGTTTCAGCTGAGCCACGGGGTCCCGATGTGCACATAAAATGCCACATGCCCGAAATTGTTTTGGTTCAGAATTTTTGCGAAGGCAGCTCCCAAAAGTATTTCACATTCATTTTGTGTATGGGACAAAGGGGGGGACATGGAGTGAAGGGTGAAGGGTGCAGAGACGCAGGACCGCAGCTGAGGCATCATTAAAATTAAAAAACCCACAAAAACAGACAGTTGAATGGACGTTGAATGTTCCACGAACGGACATTTGAAAACTTTCAGAGCAGACGCTAAGGAAACTGACGCACAGGACAATGCGTGAGTGTGAGTGCGAGTGTGAGTGTATGTGTGAGTGTGTATGCAAGAGGTTGCCCTGTCAAAAAGTTGAATACCCCAACCCAAGCCCCCTTCTATCATGGGGCGCAATGCGTTGCTGCTTCCCAAAATGTTATTCATGATGGGGAAGCAATACTCAAAATTTTGTCTATTAATATCTAGGCAATTGTCTGTCTGTCTGTTAGTTGTGTGTGTGTGTGTGGGTGTGGGTGTGGGTGTCCAAAGTTTGCTTGGCTAGATTAGGTTATGGCTGTGACTACATTGGATTGTTCGGAACGTTGGAAAGCGGCGGCTGCATCGGCCCTGACACTGCCCCTGCTTCAGCCCCTACCTCTGCCTCTACCTCTGCCCCTGCCACTGCCCCTGCCTCTGCCCCCCTCCCCCTACCCTAGCCAGCATCTGCATCTGCTTCTGCATCTGTCCAACTGTCAGGAAAGCTGTCTGTTTGTCGAGCTGACGCACACATAGAGCAAATGCGGTTGCCAGGATACGGGAGGCGTCCACCGGGGCTCGGCTAGCGATCTGCTTGGGCGCACATAGCCAACCAACATAACCTCAAATTGCATTCCTAATTCCTTTTATGCTCCACACGCAGTCCACAAGCTCACCCAACACACACACACACACACACACACACACACACACACACACACACACATACATAACTTACACTTACAGAAGTTTCTGCAAAATGTGCAATTTCCGCTTGAAGACTGAAAGATCCTGTCCCAAAAAAAAAAAAAAAAAAAAGGAACATCGGAACATTTTGTAGCACAAAATTTATTAGAATCATTTTATTATTTTGCGAGCAACTTCATGTTAGCATCAACATACGTCATATACCCTGACTGACTGCTCCAGGACCAACAGTCCAAGAAGGACACCAGAAGTACACAGCCCGAGGGCACAGCTGAAGGCAGCTGCATGGCAACAGACACTCCGAATATGTCATAAGGCAATATCTTACCTGACTTTGAATGCAATTTGATATATGAGTTGGAGCAACAAACAAATCAGAGATAAATAAAATACCCACAATGGGAAAAAAGGATACTTTATCCTGCGGTAAAATTCACAGGGACTAAGCACCTGGGATAAAAGTCCAAATATTGCGGTAAGCTGATAAAATGCCTCCTAGTTCTTGAAACTTTGTTGGTGCCTGACATCAAGGACATTTTCAATAACAGAGTTTTCTAATCACTTTATTAACTAGACAAAGGATATTTAAGGATGTGGAACTTAAGGAGCTTATAAATCGTCTTAAGAAAACATTTATAAAGTCCCCAAAATATGGACGATTATTTAAAGACATTAAACAAGGATTTCACAGGACAAAGTGTTACCTAAAAGGAATGGTATATATTTAAACTCATATTTACAATCCTTCTAAATACTATCCCTCCCACCCCATACCCACCAACCCAATACAGGACCTTCGTGTCCATAGGCCATGTCTCGATTGCTGTTAAACATTTTCGCCTTTCTAATGGCCCAGAAATGCAATCCGTTCACTTGGGGCGGCAGGACCACAACTGGTTCTCAAATCAAGTTGGCAGCCCCTTCAATTTGCATCTGTCACATTGCGGGAAGAGCTTTTCTCTGATTGTGGCATGCCGCAAAACGGGAGGCAGGCAACTTCAATAAAATAAGTGCCTCAACAGCAAAACAGATTTTGCCTCTGTGTCCGTGCAACATGGAAGTCAACATGAATTTAAGTTGTCATTTGTTGCACTTGTTGTAGATATTGTAGATGTTGCACAAGGCATTTGACTCGCATCCACACACACACATACATATATACAGGATTGCTGCTACAGGTCCTGCCATGCCTTTTGACTGGCTTACCCTTTCCCTTTCCCCACTTTTACCTCTACTCCTGCCGCTATCCCTTGCCACCTTTGTTCCTGCATCTACCTTTAATATTTCCTCTTCCTTCCCCCAACCCTCTGCCTCCTAGCCATAGTCCTTGTCCATTCTCCTGTGGCAGTCAAAACTTTGTGTCTTGTTTAGAAACTGAAATGTGCTTTTTGATTGTTGCCTCTCGGTTTTTTATGGCATCGGATTTTTGAAACTATGCCAACATTTTTCTTGTTTTTGCTGATAACTTCATCATTGCTGGCATCATCGTCGACGCCATCGTCATCGTCATCGTCATCGTCATCGTCATCGTCATCGTCATCGTCATCGTCATCGTCATCGTCGTCGTCATCGTCGTCATCGTCGTCGTCATCGTGTTCCCTTTTGCCATGGATGAAAATTGTGCATTGAGAAAAGAACAAAACGAAAAACTCGTTGGCCAAATGTTTTGTCATGAATTGTTTGCATCTGTGTGTGTGTGTGTGTTTCAACATATTTTGTGTGCACCAGTATTTGTGCGTGTGTGTGTGTATTAATGGGTTTATGTGTGTGTTTGCATCTCTGTACTTCGCTTTTGCCTTTTATGGAGCATTGTCAATGAAGCCTACAGATGAGTGTGTGTATGTATGCGTAGGTATGTATGTGTGTATGTATGCGTATGTGTGTTTGTATATGTCTATATATATGTTTGTGCTTGTGTATGCACACATCACTTGGCCCAGATTATCGAATTTCTGGCTTGGAAATAATTCAGAAAGGTTTAAAATCAAAAGGGGTCCATCGAAGGGGTGGGAGGGGTGGGAGGTGGTGGCACTTTACATTTGTGAAGGGGGGGCGACTCACCTGAGCACCGGCCTGCTCATTTTTGGGGGCTTTGAGTAATTAAATTTATGGCCTGGCGGCACATGCATAAACCTGGCAACCTGTTCGCTTCGATCCCAATATTCGGACGCCGCAGATGCTGTCCAAATGTTTGACTTTTTGGCCCATGTCCATAACTGTTCATGTCCATGGATTGTGCCTGCCTGCCGCCTGCCGCCTGCCACCCATTGCCCACCTCCCACTTGATATCCACCCCGTGCCCCACCCTCTGCTCGATACCCGATGCTCGGCCTGGAATTTTCTATTCGGTTTTTGTTTTTACTGGCCTGATGGCTATTAATTTCGAATGGTTGAAGCTTGGAGCCCGGACACGAGCTCGGGCTGGAGGCCCATGTGTACACATGTTTGGGCTTGTAAAAATGTCATGTTAATTTGTGGATTGGACGACCAGTGTGCCGGACGGTGGTGGTTGGGGCTTGCGGGTGGTGAACAGTGGTGGACGGTGGGGCATGCAAATAAATGTCTCGTTGCCAGTTGGACAGCCACCCACGAGCCGGCAGCTCGCAGCTCGAGCAGCCAGTGGGTCAGCAGGATACAAGTTGATGTAAGGGTTCAGGGCAGGGTACAGCGAGTGTAAAAGAGGGGGGTGCTGGGCATGGAAAGGGGTTCGGGGATTGGGGATCGAAAGGCCTCCTTTTCCCCAGATTTATGAGCGAATCTGATAAGTGCCGCCAATAAATTTTGGGTACAAGAGAATTCAGTGTATTTCGCTCGTCTGTGGGTTTTGGTTAAGTATTTTTGGTTATTTTATGGCCTCGAAATGCAATTGAAGGTTTCTGCTCAGGATTACAATAATAATCCTTAAGGATCTTGTCTTGTGTTTAACAGCAGCTTAAAGTGTAAAATAAAAGGACATCGTTTGAATGCCCAAAGAGCTTGAAAAGCCAAAATTCAATGTAGAAAATATCTTGTCTGCGGTTACTGCCAGGACATAAACAAGTACAAGTCCTTGAGTCTCACTCCATCTCTCCCTCTCTCTCTCTCTCTCTCTCTCTCTCTCTGTTTCCCTCTGTTCATAAAGTTCTTCCACAATAAATTCATAAAATGGCAATTCTGTTGGCTCTGACGAACTGCTGGAAATGCAAAGCGTTTAATTATTCCATTTCCTCATATTTTCACTTAAGGATAACAACAACAGCTCTCTCTCTCTCTCTCTATCTCTACTCTATCTCTGCTTCACTCTTTTGAGCATTGCTCATACGCACCGTACGACCAGATTTGAAAACAAATGTAATCACAGTGTCTCAGTGCCCACCGACAAAATACTACAAAAGCCACAAGAAATCAGTGAATTATACAACATTTTAACAAACACAAAATTCTTGCACCTACCACCTACCATCCTTCCTCCTCTCCTCTTCCTCGAAAACACATACTCACACACACACACACCTAAAAACACATTGAGTGGATAAACAAGAGGAGAAATGCATAGAAATCCACAAAATTAAGTTAAGGCGCTCACACAATGACGAGAAACAAAGTTGGCCAAAACTTTTCAGAGAAAGAAGTGGCAGCAGAAAGAGAACGCAACAGTGGCAACAACAGAAAGAGACAGATGGAAGGGGTGAGTGAGAGAAAGAGAGAGAGGGGGGAGTGGAAAGAAGGAAACTATCGCCGGAGATGTGAAGTAAGTTGAATGTAAGCAAACAAGTTGAACCAACAAGCCAAGTCTCTAATTGTATTTGTGCATGTGTGCATGTGGGCGGGAGTGGGTGTGGCAGTGGATTGGGGGAATGTTGGAAGGCTTGGGCGGAGGCTGTGGTATGAGTTGAATGAGTTGCCAGCCATAGTCGGTTGTGAGCTCTGAGCTGTGAGCTGTGAGCTGTGGGCTGTGGTGTGTGTGCATTGTGGGCGTGGCAGTCCTTTATGCGGCAGACCGAAACGCGCAATACTTTGGCTTTGGTCCTGAAGCCATGGTCCTTGCTCTTTGGCATAACAACAGGAAAATATGAAGAAGCTCAGAAGGACCAACAATACGTGAAATGCAACTTATTCGGAGTGACGCTCGAGCACAAAGGCAATCGAGTTGCAGCTGCCAAAGCGAGGCCCAAATACCCTTTACGAAGGACATTGCTTTAAAAAGGTAAGGCAAAGATTATTTTGTTATTTAAATTTCATTAATTAAATATCCCTTAACCTAAACTTCAGTTTATTATCCTTAGTAACCTTTAAGCCTGAGTGTTTGAAGTGCAAGGATTCATTATCTGAAGTCTCTCCTTCTGAAAGTTGACAAAGCTTGTCGCATGCTGAATGTGTAGCTGATGTATCCTTTAACAGGATATCTGCGGAAGAGCAGAGTATCAATTCCCGCTCCTAATTAGATTTTCTAATAATGTACAATATAAAAAAGCATATCGAATCGGCGAGCCGAGAGAGTTGCCGCTTCCGCAGGAGCAATTCCTTCTTCGGGGACAATCCTTCAGTGCAGTCAACACCGCTGAGGACAAAAGGACAACACAAAGAGGCGGAAATATGGCAACGGTTGGCATTGTGAGACAGCAACGGCTGCGGCGAACGACAAACAGTGAGCATTGGCACATGGTGGCCAAAAATTGAGAAGCTGTTAAGGACGAAAGGGGTGGGGGTGGGGTAGCAGATTCCGGACGCCGACAAGTACATTTGTTTATGCGGCCTTAGCAAGAAGTGCGACGGAAACTGCCTTCAACTGGCTGCCATATGAATCTACCCCGCCCCCTGCTGCCTACCAAATGCTGCCTGCTGCCTGCTGCCTGCTGCCTGCCGCCTGGTGGCTCCTGACTCCTGGCTGCTGCCTTTTCCTTGGAGCGTTGAAATGGAACAAATGAAGTAAGTCGAGAATTGCCAACTGCACACACTCGACACACACACAGGATAACTTGAGGTGTGTGTGTGTGTGTGTGCCCATACGTACTTCTTATAGACAGAAGCAAGCCAAACAAATGATTTTACTCGTTGCAAGAAAAGTTGAACTTGTAAATTTAAATTTCACATTTGTCTGAAAATTCGCAATTACATTTTGGGTACAAGAATGAAATACGAAAATATATACAAGGATACCGCCGGCTGGCACCTGAGTGGATGCCGCAATGCCGCCACAATGCCACACCCAACTCCGATTGCCGCCCACTTCATGGCTCATTGTTCAGCGGCAAGCCAAGCCAAGCCAAGACAAGGCAGGGCAGGGCAAGGCAAGGCAAGGCAGGGCAAGGCAGGGCGCCGCAAATGGAGCATGAGAGAGTCGACCTCCTAAAACATATTGTAATAATCCAAATGAAATTAAATGTACCGTAAACATTCTGAATTACGGGAAGTGGCAGCTCGCCGCATCGCCAGCTACTCCATGACTACACATGGCTCCCAATTCAACTGCGACCGACCACGGCAGGTGCTGTTCCAACCCAAACACAAACATACTCACAGACTCCCACACATAAACATACAACCTCACACACACACACCCACACACACACATACAAGCACACGAAACGAGAGGACAATAAAAATAGCCGTTATTGTAGCTGCGAGACGTCGTAGATAGTCGAATAAGCGGATAAATTCGGGGCTCACATAGCCAAGACAACAACCAAAAATCCAGAAAAGCGTCCGTCCGCGGGGAGACTGGAATTTGCGGCCAAATTACTACAAATTTCAAAATCCAATTAGATTAGTTCTCTTGTTGGAAGTTGTCAGTTGGTAGGTCCTTACCAGGACCTGACGAGTCCTGTGCATTTTTCAAGCTATTGAGCGAAATGTTGACTTATTTTTTGAGTACTTTTCAAAGTATCGATTCTTTGTAGCTTCCATTTTAATAGCTAAAATTTTGTTTGTTTTCATGCTTTAATTATAAATACATTAAATTATTTAATATTTAAATTAACTCCTTATAAAATTCTATATCCTTATTACAAGACTTTAAGGCTGTGTAACTTGTAGGACTTTTTCCAGACGAATGACTTAATTGTGACCTTTTCCGCTTTCCGTGAATGACTTCTTTGCGTGTTGCCAGTCAGAGACTCAGCCCACCGAATGCCTAATTTTTATTAAATAATAAAGTTTAATATTAAACATTAAAGGCGCATATATAATAAAAGGTATTTAATGGTAAATACCAAAAATAGAAAAGCGTTTCTATAAAAAATAAAAATAAAACAAATAAAATGCCTAAAAAATAATTATTTAAAATAAGCATGCAAAATAATATGTATAAAGTAATTATAAAATAATATATATTTTAATATTGCGTAAATAAATATTATTTAATAATTATCGCTTAGTAAATATAAAAAAAGGTCAACGCACAGAAAAATTATGATTTAATTTTAAAAAATAAATATAAGTTTTTTTACCTTGGGTAAATGGAATAATTGATAAATGTGTTCCTTCACTTCTTTCAGCAGGTCACTTATATAATTATTACATTTATCACTTAATTTGCATTATATATTAATATTATATATAAGAAATTTACTAAGATATTTTTTTTAAATCCAAAGCTGCAACCATTGAATTTCACTTGTAATTTTAAAAAAATATATAAAAGACTTGATTTATTTATTTTTGTATTTATTTATAAATTTATTAAATATATATATAAGAAATAACTAATTATCTTATAATTTTGTATTATTTTTCAAATCACTTATTTATTAATTATTAATTTCTTTTTCAATAAAAGTTTTAATTTCTAGATTTTACTGTATATATTATATAATATAAATAAAGACAAAGTGAAATTAAAAATAATAATTCAATCCAGCACAAAATTGAGATTATTGTCAGCTCTAAAATTAAAAGGAGACATCTAAGTTCCAAGTAAAGTAATTAAAGTTTAAATTAAAAAATCAATATAAAAAAACACCATAATTATAAAATATTATTAATATTTATTAATATATAATTCTGCTTACAAATATTAAAAATTAAACTTTCATGTGTATTTTTTTATTTTAATAATTAAAACTTAAAATTTTATGTGTATTTTTTTATTTCAATAATTATAATTATTATAATAGGTATTTTTATTATTTGTCTTTCAGCAAATTTCCGAGCACTCATTCAATATTTAAATAAAGTACAAAAAAAAAAGCTAATAAAAAAGAATTTAAATAATTTTTATATTATATTTTTATATTATATTTTTAGATAATTTATCAAAATTTTAATTTAAGCTTAAAGTGTCCTACTTATTTCTAGATTATTTTCTAGGAGATTTGAACATAATTTCCGGCCACATTTTCGCACCTGGCGAACTCCACTTTCATCTCGTTTGGGGCCTGGCTTCAGGTGGGCTTTTATTGCCTGTCGCATGCCATAAATCAAATGTGGGCAATATTTCAATCAATTTGACCCTCGATCCGTCTCTAAGCTATTCAATTGGACTTCTTTACGGCCTGGGACCATTAAATTAGTGGAAAAACGATCAACTTAGGGCAAAAGCGAAGGCAATGAAATTGCACAATTTACAAGTTTACGGCAAGGCAAGTAAACGGCGACGAGGTCCTGGCTGGATGGGGCAATGGTAGCGATGCAAGAACGAGGATACTCAGCGTGTGCCTTGGGGATTATTTATTTCTAAAACAACTCTATCGCGATCGCCAGGCAGACACAGGACAGACAAAGACAGACCATAAAGCTCTCGATTTATTGTGCCGATCCGCAACAATTTGACAAGCAAATTGCTATAATTTCCTCAGTCCAACGATCGGAATCCCGGGGGGGCGGGGTAAACGAATAAAAGACTATACAAATGTACTGGTGTGAATGTGTGTGTGTGTGAGTGTGTATATTTGTGTAGACATGTAACCAGTCATGAGCAACATTTTCGCGCTTTTATCTGAAGGAAATTTATGTTTACGATAAAATCTCGAACGACTACTGACCGAACTCCGCTCTGCAGAGCTTCAGAGCGGCTTTTGGAGTACCCCAGGCGGAATTGCCATCTAATTGCGAGACGAAGGGAGACCTGACTTGAGGATGCCGATCTTGTCGTCTCTGGTAAATTGCCATCATTTTTGTGTTTCTTCTTTTGGATTACGAGCTGGCGAGTTGGCTCCAAAGTTGGCTTATTAGGTGGCCACAGGTCCATTGCGACTGTCGGCCGTGCTCAGCCGATGAATATTTTAAGCCCATGTCCATGGAGTGGATGGAGGGATGGAGGATGGAGGGATGGGGGATGGAAAAGGGGGGAGAATCTAAATGATTGGGGGATTAGAGAAAATGGTAGCACAGACTTTACGATATATTGGAGCTTATTGAATTACTTGCGTTATGGTAATGGAAAAGCGAATTGCAGTTATTTGAGCTCCTTGCACTGCCGTTGGCGTTGGCTGCAAACGAAGCACCTGCAATTAGAAAAAAAAAAAATCAAAATCAAAATCAACCTGTGTGGCCCAGAGTTATGACAAATTGAGTGCATTCTATATCTAACTTGACCAGAAACTGAGCAGCAAGCCGAAGCCTAATGATCCGACAAATGGACCCAACAGTCGGCAGCCAGCAGCCAGCAGTCGAGGGATAAGTGATGAGGGAGGGGAGACGGGAGACGGGTGGCGGGTGGCGGGTGACGGGAAGCGAGTGGCTCATCTGGTCAAAGACTGTGAAAGCCAAATGACACGCAGTGCGCCAAAACGCAATCATCGTTAAAAATTTCAGAAGCTCGCTTATCCGCAATTAAGCCAAACGTTAAGATACCCTACATCTATCTGAGCCTCGATTAAGTTCCACTCAGTGTTACGTGTGATTGAGTCTGCTTAAGGATTTTATAGCTACAGGATATACACGTTTCTTGGCCATGTCTCGTCGTTTAGACGTTAGAAGTCGAGCTACCAGTTCCTGCGAGCAGCTCTGAAAATAACGGTAAATTCGTTTTAATATTTCTTTCCATTTTTTATTTATTTTTTTTTGTTTTCTTTTTTCGGTCGGTCATAAAAGAGACAGTAATTTTCTTTCAAAAGGAAAAATGTCATAAAAATTTAAAAAAGAAAATCACAATTTTGTTTTTATTTGTTATAAATAAATATTACTTTGTTGGCAGTTTTACGATCTGATGCCGAAAACGGGTCCGGATTAGAATCAGGGTATGTTCACGGCTCTTAAATGCGAGTGGATGGTCGGGGTGGGGAAGGGGAAGGGGAAGGATGTGTTGACTTGGCGAATTAAAAAGTTCTCCGTATGGAAAACTCAATTTTATTGCCACGTCAAACTAATTGTTGGCCAGAGACCTTAATGGCACTTAGAAAGCCCTTAATCCTAATTTTATGTTCTATGTCCGCAGCTCCAATTTAATGGCTCAGTTCGTGCTCATAATGTTTAATTCCTTGTTGACTTACTAAATTCGTCCTGTGCCTCAAGGATGAGAAACACATCAGAATCGAACGCTTCTCTCTGCCAACCCAAAATGTTATGTACTTTTCATGCATAAATAAGTTATAAAATTCTTAATACTTTTAACACACACACATACAAATTGAAAAAAAAAAAATTTTTTTTTTAAACTTAGTTTAATTTTAGATATAAAAATTTTGGTTTTTATTAAAATTAAGTACACTTCAAGATAAATCAAAAGTATCTTTGGTGTTACTTTTCAAGACCTTAATACAAACTTTAACGAATTTTTGATTTTACAGAAAAATAAAGATTTTTTCTGGCAGGTGTATATTTTTACACCTTGTATACACCTTGTATACACCTTGAGGTTTATACATTCATTTACCTTAAGGGTCCGTTCATGTGTATCTATGCATATGTGTGTGTGTGTCAAAAAAAGAGTATGTATTAAGAATAAACTATATAAAGTATTTAAGTATCTCTTCAAAATTTAAAAAATAAAATACAGTCAAAATTATGTTTATATTTAAATATTTAAAAAATTTGTAATTACAATTTACTTAATGTTCAACACTTTTCCCAGCTATAATAATAAAAAAAATAATTAAGTTGCAAATTAAAAGCCAAGTTCTTAAAAAAAAGGCACACGTGTTTGTTATGAATTTAATGTACCGTTACTTCAAAGCGGCAGTTGTGTCAACAGACTGACTACCCACACACAACATAAGCATGCTTGTACACGTGTGCATCGGTTATATGCAAACTGCTTATATGCAAATATTGCTTAAAAATCAGCAAAACAAAGCGGAAGCGATTCCTTACAACGAATATCCATAAAATATAAATAAATGTATTAAATATTTTATTTATTTTTTTTTAATTTAATTTTTTTATATTTTTATTTATTTATGTTTTTATTTATGTTTTTATTTATTTATATATAAATTAATTTATATTTATTTAACTTTAATTTTATTTTTTTATTTATTTATATTTTTATTTATTTATATTTAAATTAATTTATATTTATTAAACTTTCATTTTATTTATTATATTATAATTTATTAATTTCACATAATTTACCAAGTCAAAGTATTACATGTTTCCCCTCTATTTAAATGATTCTGTTAAGTTGTCGCTGGCCGCTGTTAAACTTCAATATCTGCGCTGTTAGCCGTGAGCGTCGCTGTTACGTGCCTCTTTCTAAAGAAGAAGAAGCTTTAATCGTAAGAAATTGTTAAATATCGTCATAAACAATGAGCAAGTGTTCAATGAGGGCATTTTTAGATATTATATCCGTGAGTTAAAAACCCTTAATTAAGTTTAATTACCCTGTTTAGTGGGAAACTAATTAGAAACTAATTTAACAGCTAAGCATATCCAATTGCCTGGGCTGTGATTTCTCGCACTTGACATTCCCGCCGAAGAACAAGGTGCATCTGTTGCTGTACAACCTGCAGCAAAGCGGAAGTCAACGGAAGGAGGAGCACTCGTCCCCAGTGATGGTGACACCTGTTGGACAGGCTCTGATGCTGCTGTGTAGTGCGGACTACGCCGACGCCGAGAGTTTGCAGCGAATGTCGCTTCTGTCCATTGGCAAGGGATATGTTGAAATAAGGTTCAAGCTGCGATGGCAGGACGAGCTACTGCCGGTTGGGTCCGAGTCGGAGACCGACCTCGACATGCAGCCAAGCACATCCAAGGAGGCGCGCCAACGTCAACAGCTCCAAGACGAACAAAAGATCAATAGCCAATCGATTCGCTCACAGCTCCGAAGGATCAATTACGTGCAGGCAGTGCGTCGTTTCGATGACATCTTCACCTTGGAGCGCATTAGGTTTAATGTGAATGCGACAGGCTGGCAGGACGTATCCATTCGGGAATTCCATTGCATATTCTTTCGCGGCTCGGAACACCATTGTCACGATCTGCTGAAGAACGTTATTCATCAGGACTATCCATGCAGCTGGCTGAAAATCATCCAGAATCCATCCGGAAGCAGCCACACTCGAAGGTCAGTGCCGTGGCCAACATCACATTTAAATCTTTAACCCGCAACTTTCTTTCTTCTTTATTCCTGCAGCAGCGACACGGATCCCTTTCGGATATTTGCCGAGCTGTTCAAGCACAGCGAAGTGGAGGATCAGGAGCTGCTGCAGAAGCTGACCACCAGCTGCCTGGCAATTGATGAGTCAACTCGCCTGTGTGAACGCCGCTTTGTCCTCCATGTGTTCAAACAGGTGCAACTCATCTTCGAGAACCTCACCGTCTATAGTTACACCGTGTGGTTCTTTGTTCCACGTCTCAATCGCTTCACTGAGCTGAGCGAAGTGGTAGGTAGGGATGCATTTTATGATCCTGACTGTTCATTTAGATTCCATCGATTCTTCCCTTTTTGTTGTGCCTGGCAAGACCGTGGATAACTTTGACCTGCACAACGTACGCACCAGCATCAGATTGACCAACGACAAGAGTTGCTTCTTCTGGCAGCAAGCCGATCACAACATAATGGACATCCTTTTGATTGCCTTCCAAATGGCATTGGCTCACATTGCCAAGCAATCGGTGCTCTTTCTGGGCAGATTGGAAAAGGTAAGTGGCCGGAGCACTTGGTTGGTCATCTCTAATACTTCATGTCTTCCACAGTTAAACGAGCATCTGTGTGTGCAGTACACGAAGGCGTCCTTCATGAACAGCGTCTACGGCAAGGACTCGTCCGTAGTAAGTCACATGAGATTCTTTACGTTCTTCAAATTCTAAGTTTTCCATTGGAGCAGAAATGGATTTGTCCTCGCTACTTGCATCGCATCATTCAACTTGGCAACGCGATGGATCTGATGGTCTTCATTGAGTATCCCAGTGGCCTTACGTTGCTGCCCGAGGATCGGCACGTCATCAAATGCATAGAGGAGTACAGTTCAGTGACCGGCAGCATCTCCTGGAAGCTCTCGGAGGATGTGACCAACAAAACCGACGGCGTCCGACGTCTCAACAAGATCATCGGATTGGAGTAATTTACTCCGAGGTATAAGTTAAAAAATATTTTAAATGAAATTAATTAATTTAATTAATTTTTAAGTAATGAAAGTTCAACTTGAGAATCCTTTTTTTTTTTATTTAAATCTTATTTTTAATTTGCCTTAAAATATTTTATATATAAATTTAAAAATTGGATTATAATAAGCTTCAAATTTTACTTAATGACTTTTTGGAATTTAAATTTGATTTAATTTTTTAATTTAAAAAATATTTGTTTTACTTTTTACTTTTTAAGAAATTAAAGTTTTGAGTTCCTTTTTTTTAAAATGAAATGAAAGGAATTTTTTATTAGAACTAAATTTGAATTTTATCTCTTGAAATATTTTATATACTTATTTAAGAATTACATTAAAAAAATTGTTTAAATTTTAATAAATGTTTATTATGAAAATTAATTTAATTTTAAACACTTTTTATTATTATTTAAGAACGAAATGAAAATTTTTTTTAATTTCTCTTATTTTTTTAAGAAAAAAAATGTTTTGGATTTAAAAATAGTATTTATGTTATATAAAATTATAAATTATATAAATATATATTTAACATAAAATTATATAATTATTAAAAATAAATATCAATTTAAAATCCAGAAAATCTTACTTGCAGTCTTGTTTACTGCTTGTAATTAATTAATTTTAATTTTTTATATTTTATTTTTATTTTTTTGTTATTTCGTTTTAGTTTTTTAAGTTTTCTAGAATTTTTTTGTTAAAAAATTCAATTTTATACAAATTTTATTTTTGTTTTTATATTTAAAATATTTAATACATATGTTATAAAATATTTTTTAATTTCTTTATAATTTTTTTAATTTTTAATTTATTTACTTTTTTTTTAAAAGAAATATTTATTTTTTTTTATATTTAATGAAAACGAATTTAATTTTTTCTTTATTTATAAGAAATCATTGAATGCACTTGAATTGAATTTAATGTTTGTCATGAATTTTTATCATTTATTTAATTTTTTTTATTTTAATTTTAAACTCAAAATGTAATTCCTTTGTTTTCCTGAAACTGACTTAATTTCCAATTTTTCAAAATGTAAAAACGGACTTTGACTTGGACGGGATCATTGCTCAGCTGCGTTTCAATTAGGCTGCCGGCTGTCAGTGCTCCACCTAATGGGCGTGACAGACACAAAGGCACTGGGCAACAGCGAGTGGCAAAGCCAGCGGCAGCAGCAGCAGCAGCAGCAGCGTCTGCGGCAACTACAATGCTTGTCAGTCAGTGGCACGCATCATTTGACGGCGAATTGCATTTTGTGCTAACCGAAAGCATTTTTAGTAACCGCAGAGCCAACATGCAATTTCCCCTCACCCTCCTCTAACCATCCCCTACCCCACTACCCACCTATCCATCTATCCACCTCTTCTACTTTTCCAGCCTTCAACATTTCTCCCGTCTCCCGACTTCGCCGCATTCTAGAAACTTTCAACCTTCTGTTATAGCTTTTCAGTGATGATGGGTGGGGGGATGGGGAAGGAGAGGGGCCTGAGTTGAGTAGGAAGAAGGAACAAGGGATGCAGCTGACAGAAAATGCTTCCCGTATCCGTATTCGCATCCGTAACCTAACACGCCACCGGACTGCCTGGCTGACTGACTGCGTGACTGATTGGTGGCTGTTTGTGCAACTTTTAGTGGCACATTTGTTAAGCCCGGAAACTACTGGAAATGTTGCCGCAAATGCGCTTCCCCAAAGAAAATATTTCGCCATAAAAATTGCGCTCCGAGCATCCGTGGGTTATTGCATATGCGTCACGTTGATGCCCCAATGATGGTTCCCATTCAAGAGTCTTTGCATATGCAGATGTTCCCATTTGGAGTCGGTAAATTAAGTGATTCAATTGAACTGGTTCATCAATAAGCCAAGAAGCTGCACTGGACATTTTCTTCTTGTAGCAGCAAGTGCAGCTGTCCATGATTAAGGACATTGTATGTCAATCCTGACTGACCCGAGGTTATAGCCAGGATTGTCATGGGTCGCCAATAATAATTGATTTGAAGCTTAAAGAAAGGTCCTAAGACAAGGTGATTCTTGAAAGGATATCATGTGTGGATCATTGTGGGAACATAAATCTGGAAATCTGAAAAATGCTGTCAAGCGATTCCAGTTAAAAGCCTGGCCAAGGATCATTACATTCTTCGCCGTAAATGAAGTGTGAAAAATATGTAAATAAAGAAATTAGCTTTCAGTTGCTGATGGGCCTTCGTTTTGTAATTTATTGGCCAGATTTGTGGCCGCAGGGTCGACGTTGCAGCTCCACTCGACTGGCGGACTGGAGGACTGGGAGACTGGAGTAATGGGAGCTGGGAGGCTGGAGTATGTGGGGGACTGGCACGGCAGGTTTCACTGTACGTTGGCAGCTGCAGGCTGCATTGCGTGCCAGTTTTCGCACCTTGTCCATGGGATGAAATGAGCTGCTCGTCTGGTGCACCACTCAGCGAAATGACAGCTTCAGACACATGAGTGTGTTGCGTCTACCCCCCCGCCCCCACTCCTCGCTAGCGCAGCTTCTAGATAGCAGTTACCCCCTTTACATACATCATTCCACTGATACAGGTCATATCCCCTGCCAAAGCTCCTCTTTACTGCCGGCAATTTTTATAATTACGCAACGCCAGCAATTTTCTCAGATTTAACTCACATTTCATGATCCGCTCGGAAAATGTACAAATGTGAAAAATGTGAAAAATGTGAACTATGTGAAATATGTGAAAATGGGAAAATGATAAAATGTGAAAAATGTGAAAAACGTGAAAATGTGAGCCTGTGAATATGTGAATTAGTTGTCGCATTTTCCGCTTAGGCAATCGGAAAATAAGCAACTTGAAAGTGAAAAGTTTTCACAAAATTCTACCGCCTATTCACCCCACTCACCACACTCCTTCAGCCCGCACACTCGTGTCATCACGTATCCGCCGCGTTGTGCACAAAGTGAATTGTGGAAACTCAATGATAAAAGGTTTTACGGCCAAAGGTCACCTTAAAGCCTTGGCTTAACCAGCTGAGATGATTACCTCCAGCTGACCTCTCCCACTCCTTCGCTCGCGGGATCCTTTTAACGCGGTCTCGCGATTAATTCGAGGAATCGCCTTTCGAGGGGCAAAAGCTGAAATGTAATCCCGAATCAGTGCCAAGAAAACGCTGCTCACTGCTGCAGAAAAAAGGTCAAGTCGTCTTTGCCTTAATTAAAAATTAATAAGCGACTGCCGGATCCGTCGCCGGTCATCTGTGGACCAGCTGCTCCCTGGCCCGGACCCTGACCCGAACCCTGGCCCGGACCCCGGCCCTGACCCTGGCCCTGGACGAGTGATGAGCGACGAACCGCTTTGGAATCGCAATCTCTAATTATTTAGGAGCGATTTCTCGATGCGTCGCAGTCAAAGAACAGGACCAACAACAATTGCATGGCAAGAACAGAAGTTGGCCTTTTGGTAACTGACCCAAGCGTAGCCCGTAGTCCCGACTCACACCCAAATGCTCTTGCTACAGTCCGTAGTCCGTTTCCGTCCCGCATCCTGTGTTCCGCGTCCTGCGCTCTACAATTTGGCCTCCAGCTGTTAAAAGCGCAAATAAGCATTAAAAACTCGTTACAACTAAATATTTAAACAGTTTATTATGCTGGCACACACACACACAGACACACACATACACACACACATGCATACCTTCTCACACAGTCACATATATTCTCACACACACTCTCATATGAAAGTGGGTGCAGCGCTTAATGATGGCAGCCACCTGACCGCGAAGCCCCGCCTCTTTCTATGTTAGCCACCCCTCCATGCCACACACACACACATACACATACGCACACACACAAATGCGAAATGGAGAGTTTATTGCACCAAAGGAAATTTTAAT
This sequence comes from Zaprionus lineosus, assembly GCA_035044505.1. Taxonomy (NCBI): domain Eukaryota; kingdom Metazoa; phylum Arthropoda; class Insecta; order Diptera; family Drosophilidae; genus Zaprionus; species Zaprionus lineosus. The sequence continues at coordinate 64,705 of JAWNNX010000064.1, forward strand.
TTTTTATTAATTATGATGCCGAATTCCAGGATCTCCCACGGAGTCTTGCCTTCGGTGCTGTTTGCCTGCCTGCAATTAGTTGCCGCCTGAACTCCCGTCGCATTTCGTCCTTTTCACCACGCTGCAAACGTGTTGAATTTCGAAAACAGCAAATAAAATAAATGCACTTAACGCCCCGAAAGAAGTGTGAAAATTTGAACAAGTGCCAAATTGTGTGTGTGTGTGTGTTGTCCTGGGGTGGGGTGTGTGTGTGTGTATGTGGAAAAGGGGGCCACCAGGGGAAAAGGAACTAAAAAAACTGGGAACTAGTTTTCAGGTTTTATCATTTGAAATAAACCAACGAAGGATGAGCTCTGCTGGGCATAAATCCAAATAGGAATTTTAGATAAACGCTTTCCAAATAATTAGGATATTTAGGGATGTGCAATGGGGCGATATTTTTTGATTAATAGAGCGATATTTCTCAACTATAAATATCGGTTGTATTTATAGTCCATTTTTTATAATCACAAATTTATAACTTCAATTAATCATTTAATTAATTAAATTTTATTTTTTCCTTTCATTAAATTTAAGCTGCGATATTTATTAAAAAATGACTTTTTTACTATCATCAATAATAATTCTAATTTTTTATTATTTTCATTTTTATAAATTTTATTTATTGTATAAGGTTTTAATTTATTAATTTTGCTCCTCAGCTCATAGAATTAAAGTTTAAGCCCTTGAAGCATTTTTATATTTAATGCATATTTCTTGAATAAATTTTGTCAATTTTCCTTGATAAATTATTTAAAGTATTAAATTTATTTTAATTTATTTTATGTTACTTACTTAATGTTTTTAATCCTACCCAAAATAAATCTGTATTTATTTATATTAGAGAATTCTAATATTTTTATTATAATGCTTCTCATAAATAATGATCCATAATATAATAAAAAATAAAATAGATTATGATAATTAAATTAAAAAATTAGTGTTAAATTATTTAAAATATATATTTTATTTTACACGATATAATAATTTATAAAAATGAATTTTTTACATTTTAACTATTTTTAAATATTTATTTATTATTTTTATTAAATCTTAACATCTTCTTTGATGTAAGATAACAGATTAACCGATTAGCCGATAAGGCGATATTCCATTATGTTGATACTTCGATTAATAGATTTTTTCATCGTGATAATTGGATAAAAAAATATATATTTTTAACTTAATTTAATAACAATTAATTTTTTGTTAAATAAGGCAATAAATAAAGATGTAAATATTAATAAATGAATTTATAATGATTGTATTATTATAATTTAACTATAATAATTAAATTATAAATGACTATATTTAAATATTTATAAAATTTAAATTTAACTAAAAAAAGAAAATTATTTATTTATTATTTTTTTTTATACTTTCAATTAGCTCAATTAGATATCAAGATTTATTGTCTTTTAATATTAATTATGACTTAGTTAAATAAAATTAAAAATAAAATAAAAAAAATAAAATTAAATAAATAAATGGTATATCAATATAATTTTTCAAAATTACATTGGTCATAAATATAATACTTACATATACAAATGTTAATTTAATATTAATTTTAATATATATTTAATAAAAAAATTTAATAGCATCCTTGAAGTTATCTATTCCATTGAGTATTCAGCTCCCTCACTCACTTTTAAATCTGTTCCTTCCCATCCCCTGTCACTTTCACCCCTTACAGGACTTTCTTTTAATTAGAAAGTAAATAATTTATCCACTCTCTGGCCTCTAATAGCCAATAATCGAAGGCAAACAGATTTGACCTCTCCTCAATTGGAAAGCAGCTGCAAATCCAATGGCAAACAGTTTGTCCGTCAAAATGTGACCAGCGCGTGGAATTGCAAATGAGTTCAGTTTGTTGGAAGGAAGAGGAAAGTGTGAGACGATGTGGTGGGCATCAGGTAGATAATCGGGGCTGGAACGGAATCACGAGCAGTGGCAGGAGGGTGGGGACTGTGAACAAGGTCATTAACATTTCAGGAAAAACGGATGCGAATCTCGCACACATTGACCGCAAACAGGTCTCCATTTTGGTTGCGGGGGCGATGATTGGGACTGGGATTTGGGTTGGTCTTCAAACAGCATCCACCCAGGGCCAGGTTCACTTCATTCAAAACATCCAGTGAAATCAAGCATTCAAGTGTCATTAATTAGTTGGGAAACATGGCCAACAATCGGCGACCGCTTTGGTAGTTGGTCAAAAGCAACGTTTGTTGAATGTGTGGGAGGAGGGGGTAGGGGGAGGGGAGGGTATGGTAAACTCATGCCCGACGCTTCTACGCTTCATTTGCCGAAGCGAAAAAGAAATGTGATTGCCCTCATGGGGTTGGAGAGAGGCGGCTGACCATAGGCGTGGCAGTCACAGCCGCTGCATTTGCGTTTAATTACCAAATAATCCAGCGAGCGGTGTGTACGAAAATCGATGGGGATTGACTTTGCCAGGTTGCAGCTCCCAACTACCAGCTTCCAATTCCCAACTCCCAGCTTCCAACTTCCAACTCCCAATTACGTACTCGCAGTGCCAGCAGTTGCATGTTCCCGGTCACCAGCTTCCAATGGCTGCCAATTCCATGCCAATCCATTTGCAGCTTCGCCTCGTTTCTCCTGCATCGCTTTGGTTCATCTGCTCACGGCTCACGTCAGCGCCAATGATCCGACGATGGGACCGCCCGTTGACGTTGCTAACCCAATTAAACTGTCGCCCCCGAACTCCATCCACATTCCTCTTCCGCTCCCCCTCCCTCCCCATCTGGCTTCCCACCGTTGCCGCTCTATGTGGCAACTGTTGCCTTCACTCCGCCTGGCACTTTGCCCAAACCACAGAAGCAAAAGCCTCGCCAGAGCTTCGCATCGCGGGCTTCAATAGCAATTTGGGTAAATTCCTTTTTAATTTCAACCGCAGCGTCGCTCAGCTCCGTCGTCCTTATGGCCTATTAGCCACTGCCCCAGTGCTGGCATCGTGAGTCATCGCAAGGGACGGCAATCAATGAATCGACTTCTGTCCTCTGTTGTAACTTCTGCAACTCAAAGAGCTACCCTCTCTGGGTTGTTTGAGGAGTTGTAATCGTAACCAAACTATCGCAGGACATTTCTCACGATGTCATCGCTAAGTTCAAGTGGAAAATTGCTTTCGCTCTCAAAGAGATGCGGCGGAAAATTGAATTGAATGCTAGTTTTAGTTTTATTTTGGTGGTTTGAGGCTTGCCTCATGCTATGAAAACAATTTTCAATGCCATAAAGATTCAAATTTCATTAGCTTTTCACACTCACACACACACACACACACACACACACACACACACACATGCAGACTCTCGAGTGGCTAGACACAATAATGTACGTAGAATCCCTTGGATATCAAAACGGCGAATTCTTTGCTTCTTTCTGTCTAGAAGAAAACTCTAAGATTTTCCTTCTTTTTTTTTCTATTACCCCCAAATGGAAATGGGGGGCGTGGCATTTGAGCCAGACAGCTGTTTTGTCAGTGAGCGGCAAAATGGGGGAAAATGTCTTTTATTGGATCTTATGTGAAAAGCCTGGGCTAAAGAAAATGTGCCCTCAAATTGCTTATGGGAGAATTGTCGCAGCCCCTGCTGTTAATTGTGCCAACTGCCACGCCCCCAATTGCCTATATAATCCTCATATTTGATATGCAAAGAAGAAGAAGAAGCATTCATCTGAGTGCCTCAAATAATGCCACATAAATGTGTCAATTCCTTTGAAGGGTATAAGCAACGTCGCAGAAAGGACATGCGGCTGTTTGACTAAAGGAAGGAAGGTCTCAAAGGATTGTTTTAGGCTGCCTTTTTTTGAGGGGTATCTCAAAGTCGAGCCTTTGTCATCTGTTGTGCGTTTAGATTTTTTCTCTAGAAAATTTTCTACAAATTTTCGGCAACTTTTCTTGGCTCTTTGGCTCCTTGGCTCCTTGGCTCCTTGGATTGTTGACTTTTGTCAGCAGCTTTCGGCATTTTCCCGCTCTCTGGATATCTATGGCTCCCTCCACGCCTCTGCCACCCACCCCGTTCAGCATATTGCTCCCTTCTGGTGTTTGTCTTTGGAAAAAGTTAACCATGCAACGCATTTTCTTTGTCCTAATGCAATTATCCTCGAAAATGTAATGTTTCCTCTGTCGAAACGTTGAAACGCTTTTGTTTATCTCCTAAAATTGTTTACACAATCGGAAAATTGCCTTCACTGTGTCTGTATGAGTGCGCGTGCATGTATGTGTGCGCGTGCATATGTGTGTGTGTGTGTGCGTCTTATGTTTGTTTTAATTTATCCTCATCTACTTTCATATTCAAGGATTATTATTGCAAAATCTTGCAAATCGATAATTAATTTAAAATTTAAAGTTGATTTCATTTTCTTATTGGAAAATTTGTCATTAGTCGAAATTTCCTTTTGTTTTGCAGATAAAAGATTTTTTTTAATTTATTTCTATTTATTTTACGACCTTTGATTTGGGTTTTTGTTATTTTAATTTTTTTTTTTATAAATGGAAAATTAATTTTTAATTGTTTTCAAAGAATTTTCTTTAATTCTCGCACAATTTGCGCATTCAGTGGAAATATTGAAATATTGCATTATTTTATATTTAATTTTTTTTATTTTTAAATCTATTTTTTTGACTTCATTTCTTCAGTTTTTTTTTAACATTTTTTTTTTAATTTTTTCTAATCGATTTACATACAAAATGCAAAACTCAATGTTTAATTTGCATTAATTTTAAAATGCAACGAAATTAACAATTTAATAATGCATTTATAATGATTTTATTGGGTGTGTGTGTGTGTGTGTGTGTGTGTGTGTATGTGTGTGTGTGAAATAAATTGAAATTGAATTTAAATTAGGTTAATTTTTATTGGCGACTCCCTTAGAAAAAGTGTCGTAGAGAATGTGCGACTTGCTTAAAAAATAAATATAACCTTAAATAAAAAAATAATTTGTTTATTTAATTTTATTTATTAATATTTATGCCACTTAATTAAAAAATAAATCGACTGTCTTATACCCTGTAAATATATCAACTGCTCACAATTTTCTATTATGGTGAGTCGAGTGAGTGAAAAATTGATGATTTTTTTATTAATTTCTTTATTTATTTTTGTAGCCACTTTAAAGGGTATCTGCTAGTCGAGCCTAATGGTTAAATGTCCTGCGAAAAAAAACTAACTGCATATGTGAATATTTCATTTGGATATTTTGTTTATTTTTTGCTCATTCATTTGATGTTTTGGGCAACATCAGAAATTAGATTCCAAACGTTGCCCAAGGCGCAAGCATTAATTCGGGAAGCTCAGCAGCGCAGTTATTCGCACACATACACACATATATATATATATATATATATATATGTATATACATGTGGAGTGTGGTGTTGGAGGGCAGGTTGGTCCTTGGAAGATAGAGATACACATGCTCCCACAAGCATCCTTTGTTTGTAATTAATTTCAATATAGCGAAGCATTACAAGTGAAGCTCAGTAAATTTCAAAGTATGCTGCGAGGCCAATAAACTGACGCAGTTCTTGGGCTGAGGGCGGCGGGTGGTGGGCGTTGTGTGTGTGTGCCATGAATGGGTGTGGCTGTGGCACAAAACACATTCAGTATATTGCACACGCGAGACGCGTGAGATGAAAGGAAATGTTAAAATTTTAACTTGCCAAAGAAAAAGGAGCAGGCGTAGAAGCGAAAATGGGTGGCAAAAGGCGGCAGGAGGAGGGGGCGCGGGAGTAGGAGTGGGAGTGGGAGAAGGCAGCAAAGATACTGTTGAAGCTGCTGTAGGATAACGTCCCTCCATGGCACAGACTCGGGTATTACTTTACCCATAAAAGTAGTAAAATTATGTTGACTGAAAACGAGGCTGCCATCCGCAAGCGAATCTTGGTTACTTGGTTGGGTGGTGGGCGTGACCGTGTGGGCGTGTGGGCGTGTGGGCGTGTGGGCGTGTGCCAGCGCCCTACAAATACCCATTCTCATTTTTGCAGCTGCAGATAAAAGTAACTCGCCGGCGTTTTAGTTAAAATATTTGCACATTTCGCTGGGTGTAACTTGCAGATACTTTTTGCCATTGCCGCTGCTTTTCAATTCATTGAAATATTCGCAAGGGAACAAAGGCCAAGGGAACAAAGGTATGACCGACAAAGAGTATACCCTGCAAATGATGGGGTATACTTTGGGGTATAAAATACGAAGTGGAATTTCTTAAATATTCTAAATAATTTTATTATTAAATCTATGATAATAATATATATGTATATTATATTATATTATATAATATTATATATATTATATTATATTATATTATTTTAATTTTTAAGTCTTTATATACTTCAAAATTATAAATAAATATTTTTCAAATGAAGCTGAAAACTCGACACAATTTTCCCATATTTTAAATCCATTAAATTGTAAATTTGTATACATATAAAATATTTTATTATTACAATTATTATTTAAATTTTTAATAATTATTTATTTACAAATTATTGCTTTAAAAATAAAGTTGAAAGTTGTCTATTTTTTACTATAAATTTTATATAATTTTAATTTTAATTTTATTTTTAAAATGTAATACGTTTTTTTAACTAGTAAATATTAAATATATTTAAAAATTTTAAATTTGTATATATATTAAATATTTTAATATTACAGTTATGATTAAAATTATTATTTATTTACAACATTTTGCATTCAAAATAATGTTTTAAATAATTTTAAATATTAATTTTGTATTTAAAATGAGATTCATTTTTTAAACTTGTATATTTTATATTTAATAATTGTTAATTGTTATATATACTAAATATTTTATTATTACAGTAATGTAAAAAATGATTATTTAATTTTTTATTTATTTACAAATTTTTGCTTTCACAATAAAGTTACAAATTTGCCAATTTTTATTCAATGTTTTATATAATTTAAAATATTAATTTTATTTTTAAAATTTAATATATATTTTTAACTATATAATATTTAATATAATTTAAATATATTATATATTTTTTTATTATATTTCGATTACAGATGTAGATCTAGTCCTTTTTGTAGCCTTGCCGCATCGAGATTTAAGGAATTTCCAAATAAATAATTTTATTTTAAGAAACACAAAATTGTGACTAATTTTCCCAGCCACGTACAATTACAGGGTATTTACAGTTCGCTCATTGACTGGGGAGTTGTTTCCGAAGCTGAAAGGCACAAAGGGGGCAAAGATTTCAGAGATTTGCTGATTGAACTGAGGCCGGGCCAGGTGAATGTCCTTGGACTTCTCGACGGGGGAAGATCTAAAGAAATGAAAAGTCTTAAAAGTTTTAAATTATTTTTAAAAATAATTGCAATTAAAAACAGCTGCATTTATTGAGATTTAAATGATTGAAGTAACTGTCAATTTAAATCAGAAAATATTCCGAGGTTGAAGCCAACTCGACTTCAAAGTAATTAAACTGCTTTCCAATTGTCATTCAGGATTAGAAATCGGGTTTAAGTCTTAAGTTTTTAGGGATCAGTGAGGTGCTGCAAGAAATTCCGATTTCGATAAATCCGATGTCTGTCAATGATGATGAGATCTAGTAATCCTTGAAAAAACATAATAAAGTTAGGCACAAATATTTCTTAACTTGAGAGAAAAGATATTTCTTAGATATGCAGATGGAACAGGATGCGGATATTCAAGTGCCTCAGCCCCCAAGTGACACCATATCAAGCTTGGAGTTCAGCCCGACGTCAAGTAATTTGCTCTGCGCCGGTAGCTGGGACGGAACAGTCAGCGTCTGGCAGGTGAAATCGACGGGAGCAACGGAGCCCAAGTGCAGATGTACTCAAAGTGCTCCAGTTTTGGATGTTTGTTGGAACGGTGAAGGCAACAAGGTCTTCATGTCCACAACGGAGACCGCTGTCTATGAATGGGATCTGCAGTCCAATCTTCAGAGGCAGGTGGGCAGTCACATCGCTGGCGTGCGTACCTGTCACTGGGTCGAGGGTGCAGAAGGGTCGTTCCTGGTCACTGGCTCCTGGGATAGGACGGTGAAGGTAAAAATGGCGACACATTTGCTCCATTCACATATCCTTTGATTACTCCTCTGCCCGAAATTAGCTTTGGGATCTCCGAAGCTCATCTCCAGCTCTGACATTGGGCTTGCAGGAGCGATGCTACGCCACTGCGGTAAAGTATCCTTACTTGGCCGTGGGTCTGGCCAACAAGAATGTCTCTGTGTACACGATACCCAAACTATCGACGCACGAGCCGCCAATAGTCAAATGCTTTAAAGATCAGATACGATGCATGGACATCTATAAGGATGACAATAGCAATACATATACGTTAGCTGTGGGCGGGGTTGGTGGAAACGCGTTTGTTTACCAACTTAACGGGACTTTAACGACGACGATCTTCAAGACCCATCAAACGCTCTGCTGTATCACTGGCTGTGTGAACATATACCCAATAAACGATATCAAGTTCAATGCGGTCTATAATACGATGACAGTCGTCGGCTCCAACGGTCAGTACAAGGTCTTCAACCTCATCCATAACCAGAAGGTCTTCAGCAGCCACTGCCTCGGACAGCCGATCTCCAAGTGTTGCTTCAACTCGACGGGTCACATATTTGCATATGCCGCCGGCTACGACTGGTCCCAAGGCTATGTCCATTTTGATCCTTTTAAAAAACCCGAAATCTATTTAACTTCCTGTTTTGATAAAATGAAATGAAATTAAAGGAAACTTGACTGTATCCTACGTAGGCTGAGTGCATGCGCAAGGATAATGAAAGTGCTCCAGGAGGATCGTTTGAAAAGACTTTGTTTTCGTTCTCTTCTCGGTTATCCTAAGCTTAGAAGTAATTAAAAAGTGATTGCAGATAATTGTTAATTAATATTTTAATTTAATTTAATTTTTGTATTTAATTTAATTCGATGTATTACCAATTTAATTGTTAAGTATTTAAAAGTCATACTTATTATTAATTAAAATTAACTTAGTTTATAAATTAATCAATAACTATAAATAAATAATGAATGAGTAATAAATAAAGGATGAATAAATAAAAAATAAATAATACATAAATATTAAATAAATTATAAATAAATAATAAAAAATATTAAATAAATAATAAATATATAAATAAATAAACAATAAATAAACAACAAAAAAGAAAAAATAAAAAAAAAACAATTAATATAAAATAAATATTTTTGAAGCAATGTCGATGTACTTAAGATAAATTTAAAAGTATTTTAAAGTCATTAATTGATTGTATTAAATAAATCCTAAGAATTTTGAGAATTTAAAAAAAAAATATAAATTTTAAATCACTTATTTCATGTGCATATAATTAAAATTAATAATTTAAATAGTTTATTTAAAAATCTAGTTCGATTAATAAGAAGAAATATTTTATATAAATTAATTTTGAAGTATTTAAAGGACATTTTAGTTTTTATAAATATAATATTTATATGTAAATGAAATGAAATAAATTAAATAAACTTAATTTTAAAATAACTAAAGATATATATAAGTTATTAAATATTTTTAAAAATATGTAACAAATAATAATAATAATAATAATAATTTATAATATATAAATAATAATATAATAATATATAACAAAAGGTAATAAAATAGAAAACCAAATATGAAATATATGCATTAATATAATTATTATAAAAGGAAAAATTAATTATTAATAATTATTTTAAATAATTTTTTAACTCAGAACTAATTTTAAATTTATTTTCAATCAATTAATAGCCAAGAATTCCCTTGGAATATTTGATGCCCCATCAGCACAAAAAATAAATTGTAAAATCTATGTATTACTACAAATATTATAAAAAAAAAAATATTAATAAATATTTTAAATAATTTTTAACTCAGAACTAATTTTTAATTAATTTTTAGAAAATTATTAGTTGCGAATTCCCTTGGAATATTTGATGCCCCATCAGCAGTCATTAATCTGTTTTTCCATATGGAAACTCCCAAAGGTTTTGTGTAGTTTTATGAACGGTTGATGGGGACGGTGAATGGGGCGGGGTATGCGGGGAAATACAAAAGGTGGCGAGTTGTAAATAAGAATCAAATTGGCGGACATCGCGTGTTGAACGCGTTAGCAAAACAAATAGGCAGCTGGTGGCTCGAGGCTCAAGGCTTGGACCAAACGGCAGCTAAGAATTTGGCAGCTCGCAGCTCGCAGCTGGCATTTGGCCAGAAGAGAAGTCGTAGTCGAGCTCGAGGTAGAAGTAGGAGTGGGAGTGGGAGTGGGAGTGGGAGTGGGAGTGGAAGTGGAAGAGATTTGGCAATTGGCAATTGGCAATTGGCCGTAGTGGCCAACTAATCAAGCTTGAATCCCATGGCCTGAACGAGGCTCGGCCAACGATGCGTGTAACTTTTTCAATTAATTTGCCATCGCCCGAAAGTGCTTTCAGCCACTAAGTATTTACGGCTGAGTTATTTCAAAAATGTTTTGCATATCAGATTGAGCTGCAGCTCCGGGGCGCACTTAAACGCCTTCGTTTTAATTTAATAAGAGCTTGCCAAGGCAACCAACTGGCAACTGGGAACGGGCAACCGGCAACCGGCAACTTGCAACTTGCAACCAGCAACGAGCAACGAGCGGCGGGCAACCGGCAACTGGTAACTTGCAACTGCAACAGCAACACGAGCGTTGCATCCGAAATGAATGGAAGCTAAAAGCTACCAGCAGAGCTACTGGCAAATGGGATAAAAAAAAAAAATTGGGAGCTCTAAGAAAAAAACACAACTCAAAATTGTCTAATCGAGCGAACTCGACTATGCGATGCCCTCTAAAAGGATCTAAATAAAGGAATAACTCAAAAAAAGAACAATATTCAAAATTCAAACAAAACATAAGCCATCACTTGGTGAGTCCTTCAGGGTGAGTCCTTTGCAAAATATCTACTAATTAATTCATCCTTTAGACTCTTCAATATGACAGGCTATGTTGCTGCCAGAAAAAAGCTTGCCAGAGATTCATTCAGGAGGAAGGACCTGGAGCAATGAAAAAAATAAAATATATTCAAATATAAAATATTTAAAATATCCTTATCATCTACATCCTTAGAATCCTTAATGTTTCAAATTGTATGTCCAAAGAAGAAGTCCTTCAGGGCAGAAGTTAAAAATATTTCTTAGGCGCCATTTTTCGCTTTTATCCAAAGATTTTTTTAGAAAAGAAAAGTTTTTTTTAGAGGTTAACCCTTATCCTTTTTATATACCCGATTTGCTGGCTTGTAAGGTATTTAAAAAAGTTAAGAAAATACATGAAAAAGACTCGCGAGTCGCGGCTTTGACTCCACCTTCAGCATGCCGCCTTCCACTTGCCGTCTGCCGCCTGCCGCTTGCCGCTTGCCGCATGTCAAATTTAAATTTAGCTGCAATTTTTACAACTGTTGCAAAGTCGCCTCCATCTGCGAATGCATCTGCATTGCAAGTGGTTGTAGATGTGACTATGGATGTGCCTGCCGCTATCGAGGCAGAGACACATCCCGACTATGCAGCATGCGGCAAGCAGCAAGCGGCATGTGAGCCATCCAGACAGTTGGCAATTTGCATAAATTTAGATTAGTGACATTTGACGTGAGTCTGCGATACGAGTGAGCACTGCACTGCCTTCAGCCTCAGAGCAGCGGGGGTGGTGAATGGGAAAGGAGGAGTGACGTGTGTTGGGTGTTGGGCGCTGCAAATGGGCTGGGATGTGGATGTATGCTGGGTGCGACATGGAGCGGAAATATTAAGTAGGCGACTGCGCGATTGCCACCTCCTAATTCTCAGTGAGGATTAGCTGGCAACTTGGCAAGCTGGCAAGCTGGCAAACTGGCAAGCTGGCAATGACAATGCATATGATTTATGAACTTATGAACTCCATGGACTACCGGCATGTTCCAGCTTTCAGCTCTGGAAATCAGCAGCTCAAGTGGAAAATTAATCTCGTGCAAGCCCATTATGGGAGCTTGGGATAAGTGTTTTGGGTTAATTGTCACCAAGTACAATGGGAAGCTCATGCAAGGCATTAAGTTGCCAATAACTAAGACTCTTCATATATCATATTTCATCTTCCACATGCTTCTCCTTCTGCCACTCCTGCCACTCCTTTCCCGCCTCCCTTCCAATCTTCTACACATCAGTAAGTGGAGCAATTCAGACACTTCAAGTCCTTTGAAGTGCATTCCTTATACATGCAGCTTTTAAAATAAAGATCCTTTACTCAGGTTAATATCTTTCCATAGAGAGTTTCAAGGATTCCCGAGGATTGACTTTATCATTATGCATACCCGATAATCCTTAAAGATCCTTTCGTTATGTAGCTCCTTGATTAATATCTTTCCATACAGAACTTGAAGGATTCCTGAGGAATGACTTTATCCTTAAAGATCCTTTCGTTATGTAGCTCCTTGATTAATATCTTTCCATACAGAACTTCAAGGATTAATAGGGATTGACTTAAATATTATGCATACTCGATAAACTTTACGGATTCTTTCGTTATGTGGCTCCTTGATGGAAGTTATTATATTGCCTTTCTCTCAGGGAGTTAGAACTATTAGGACTGTTTCCTTCCAGATTGTTCACATATCAATTTAAAAAAAAAATTAAGGGATACATAGCTAATCCTTGATAACGTTTCATTCCAAGTGCATATCCTTCATTCTGAGTAATGATATTTGGAACACGAATTCACGGATTTCGGGAATTAACTTTGTCGCCTTTACATGCCCAGAATGGCTGGAGGAATCCTTTCAACATCTGTACCTCAAATATTCTAGGATCCTTTTGATATATATATATGACTCGTCCTTTTCTCTAAAACCAGGCATAAAATTACTATAAATTCGGTTCAGTCGCTTCTAGTTTCTAGTTAAACATTTGTCATGGTGTGGCACTGGCGGCCAGCGTTTCCTGTCCCAGTTTCCGGCCAAGGATCTAACAATTCCACCAATAATTTATTCAGCCAAATCCTTTCGCCAGCCACTTACAGTCCAGATATAAGCAGCGAAAATAAATTAAATGGAAATCATTTGTCTTGCTCAACAAAAATATCGCTGAATGGAATAGAGGAGCAGCTGAGGGGCGGCGAGCTGAGGGCGTTGGGTGTTGGAGAGCTAAGGAGCTAAGGAGAAAGGATGAGATGCTAAGAAGTTGAGTTGGGTGGGCAGGAGGGGTTGAGAACCTGACAGGCAGTTACAACAACAAGTGGCAGCAGATGAAGGAAATTTGCATAAAGGAATAATATTCAAAGGATGCCGTCATGTCAAAATTGTCCTTGGCGGGTGGCAACGGATTAAAGAAAACCTAAAGAGCACAGTAAGAGGAAAGGAAAAGAGAGCAATAAAAAATAAAAAAATAAATAAATAAAAAGAAAGAGTGTCCTTTCTCTGGTCTGGATTTCAATATGACCAACTTCAGGTTCAAGTTTCTCCAGCACAGAAGTTAATGCTTCAGTTTGAAGGACATCCTTTAAAGGCGCACAAATGTATGCAACAATTTCACGTATGCCGCGTGTGTGTGTGTGTGTGTGTGACTTGGCAGACCTTGGGGCAAATTTAGCAATTTCAATGGACACGCCTCCGTTACGCCCCATGCATAAACAACAATAACAACATCGACACAAGCGGTCGAAACTATCTGAGATGTGAAATCTCAGCTAACCAGGCAAAAGGCCGATTAACAAGATTAAAAGCGCCATTAAATGCTTTGATTCGGCTCTCGGTTTCCAGTTAAGACCACGCAAACCGCAGATACGCAAATTGGGCAACGGGTCGGGTCGGGTTGGGCGGTGAAACGCAGGATTGTTGGGTGACTGGGCGATTGGGGGGCGATTGGAGGGCGACTGGGCGCTTGCCACAGTTTAGGTTCTATTGTAAGGAGCAACAACAACAACAACAACAACAACAACAACAACAACTAACACGCTCAATAATTTATATACAGCAAAAGTTGCTTGGCACTACTTAAAGGAACACATGTTATGTGGCAGGCTGGGACGCAGCCGCAGAGTTGCCGCCCTTTGGATGTTCAATGTATCCGCTGGATACACGGGGCCAAAAGTATCTTTCGGCCTCGTTTAAGAGCAGATGCTGGATTCCTGGTTAAGACGTAAATTACGTTAAATTGCTGTTAAGTAGTATTCAGCTAGCGGCTAAATAAATATACACACACGCACACACACACACACACACACACACGCACACATACTCTCAGATACAAATGTATCTGCAATGCTTTCAATCCGCAACATAAACTCAGTCTTTGGCGCAACGTCTTGCATGTTCCTTTGATTGATTTAGGTTGCTTTAAGCCCCACGGGTAGAACCGTTAACGAAACCTTCACACACACACACACACACATGCACACACACACACACACACACACGCACACATACACGAAGTTAATCCCAATTTGCCAGAGTACAAATCACTTTTAGCTATAAGTAAAGGAGACTTAAGGAGTCTCTCCTTAAGGAGGGCAGGGGGCAGCAGGGGAAAGGATGCTGAAAGGTCGAACATTGAAATTGTCAGGTACGCGATAGGAACCAAAAACGAACATGAACTGGTTCCTTTGAGTTCGGAACCCTCTTTAATAATAATAATAATAATAATCAGAAGTGGGGGATATTTAGTTGCAGGCTCTGAGTTGAAAAGGATAGTTAACGATGATGAGGGAATGGAATAAGTAATTATGCTGCTCATCTTCAGAGTATCCTTGACGGGCAGGAGCAGCCTTTCCAAGTGTAAGAATATCCTGCCAAGCAGGAAAATATGAAAGCTGCAGAATTTGGCGTTTTTCGCTCTTCCAAGTTGAATCCTTCGAAATAACAGACACTTTCAGTTGGAAAGGACTCAGTTTCTATTATTGAATGCATGTCCTTCGTTTAAAGCCAAGATTTCATTTTTACTTTCCTCAGTTTATCTAAAAAATTCGCTTTTTAATGCAGTCCAAAATTCTGTCTACATCCAAATGAATTTTACTTCAATTCAATTAACTGTAATAAAAAATGAATTAAAGTCGAATTAAACTCGCTTGGGACTTTAATTCGAAGTGAAATGTGCAATGATTCCATTTATCTAATGCATAGAGTTATGCCAGGCCGCTGTTTTAATGTCCTTATGAGTTTTGTACAATGTGTGAAACAATTGAGTAAAAGGTACGAGCGGTGGCTAGGGAGTAGGAGGGGAGGGGGAGGAGGAAGAGAAGGAGGAGGGAAGGACAAAGAGATTGAAATCCATTTAAAATGCATAGAATATTTATACCCTACAATTGCCCTGAAAAGGGTATGAACTTTGGACTCTAAAGGACTCTAAAAACCAAAGTGGGAAAGTTTTGATATAAATGTATATCCTTTTATCATTTTTTTTTCCTGACTCTTTAATCCTTTTTCATTTTTCTTTTTTTATCTTACTCTTTAATATTTGACAAAGTGCAGGGTATCTGTGTGTTCATATTGTAAGCTGTGATCTTTTTAGTTGTTTAAGTAAAATTTATGGCGATTTTCACAACAATTGCCCGAGTTTAGCATTAAATGCAATTAAACGAAAAAAACAAACAGCAGCAACAAATAAAAGCGAAATTACCAACACGAAATTGCATTGCTCCCAAATAAGAACAATTGCAGCAGCAACAAATGCCACAGCAACAACAACAACAACAACAACGCCGGCAACAAATGCCACAACAATTGGCAGCAGGAACAATGGCAACAAAGCGCAGCGAGGAGCACAAATGAGCAAAAATAATTTTATGGTCAATGCAGCGGCATTAAGTGGGTGGTGGGTGGAGGGTATAGATGGCTATAAACGGGTGTAAGCGGGTGTAGACGGGAATAGATGGGTGTAGGCGGGGGTAGACGGGTGTAGGCGGGGGTAGAAGGGTGGGCGGCACCATGGGCATAAAGGGTTTGCTAGAAGGCGCGTAGAGGAGTGTACGGACTGTGGACTGTGAGCTGTGGACAGTGGGCTGTGGGCGGTATGTGTCAGCGGCATCTCTGCGGCAGTTGGGCAGCCAAAGCGGCAGCAGCAACTAATTTAAATTGAAATTAAAATTGATTGTTTTTTAAACGCGTCGCATTGCCAATGAGGCACGTAGCCAAACGTTGACCGAAGGGAGGGATGGGTAAGCGAGAGGCAGGGCGTGGCGCGCGTGTCAAAGCAAAGCGTCGGTGGCAGCAGCAAGCAGAACGAGCAGAACGTACAACGTACAACGCACAACGCACAACGCACAACGTGCAACATGCAACGTGCAACAAGCAAACAAATGCGTTAACAAATGTTGAAATTACAACTGCCTCAGCCTCCAATTGCACGACTGTTCAGTGCTTGTCCATCCACAGAATACTCTACGCATAGCAGCACACAAACAACACACACACACACCACACACTAAAACAAACAGAGGGTCTATCAATTATTTTCTGTGCTCGTCGCTGCATTTGCCATTAAAATTCCCTACGTATAGAGGCAGGGGGTACATTGAACACAATAGAAACTAAATAAATAGAAAAGAAAATATGCAAAAATAGGGTATTTACTAGTCGTTGAAGCCTTTCAATCGTTGCCGCTGTTATAAATGCTGCAGTCTCTTGTTTATTTGTAGAAAATTGTTGCTATTTTTCACATATCCAAAATTGAATTACACAACAACGGGCAAAGCACGTGCAGCCGACACACCCTTCCCTAACTCCACCACACTCAAAACTGCCGCCCAAAACTCCCCACACTGCGCACACCAACACACACGCCATTACCTCTGCTCACCATTCCACTCAGTTACAACAAGAGTGACCATAATTGCCGCCATCATCAGCTACGCGCGCGCACTAATATGGCCACACTTTGGACTCCCGTTCGACTGGACTTTATCGCTGCGCTCAATTAACTGACTCACCGTATGCTGAAGTAGCGGCTAATTTGTGTAAATGTTTTCGTCTACTGCTCCTCCCGGCGTCCGCTCCACACAACCTTCATATAATTATGGGGACCAGACGCATTTCCTATTATAGTAATTTTTACTTTAAATATGTGCAATTGTATGTATTAACTTATTTGCTAGTATGAGTGTGAGTGTGAGTGTGAATGTGAGTGTAAGTGTTAATGTTAGTGTAGTGTGTACACAATCTGTTTAAAGTAAATTAACAACAGCCACTCGCCTTGCCAGCGGTTGTCTCGTCGTCTCTTCATCTCCTTCTCCACCCGCTGTAAAAAAGCCACCAACAACATTTGAATATCAATTAGCTTTTGTCTGTGCACCTAGCACTTTTTTTATCAACACAAAAAATAGCAGAAGCAATGGCAATGCTAGCTATCTCGCTCGCTCTCACAGCGTCTTGTGGTAGATTGGAGTTAGCCGAGGCAGCAGCAGCTCAGAAGTTGATTTTCAGCATTGACGCATTTTCGCCTTTCATACTTTTTAGAATCCATTCGATGGCAATTATGTTTTAAGCTATGTCACCTTTATTTAAATAACAGTTAAACACGTGGTGAACCACACGAAGCTGTTATCAGCAGCTGCTGAAAACGCTTTGGAAATAATTTTACGCCGATTTGATGGCGTTGCGGCCGCAGTGGGTTAACTTAACATTTAATTACATACTTAACGCTTATTACATAGATATTAACGAGCCATGTGTGTGTGTGTTCGTGTTCGTGTGCTTGAGCCTGTGGCTGTCTGCATTGGTTTTCGACACACTCATCAAAACATTGGCTGTACCTTAAATACGACTTTATTGTGGTATTCGTTTTTTTTTTATTGGACTGTTCTAACACAACATTAAAGGTGGTCAACACTTGGCACACAGTCTGTCGCACTCTCTCCGTCTCCATCACTCCCTTTCAATCTTTACTTTTTTGTTTTTTTTCTGCTTAAATTCGGCACTGGCTTGCGCTTTGCTGATAACAAAGCACCGTTAACTTGTGTGTATATTGCATGTATGTAAATATATGTATGTATAGGCAAGTATGTAAATATATATGTATGTGTAGACATGTATGTAAATATATATGTATGCATAGGCATGTATGTAAACATGTGTATGTATGTATAGACTTGCATATATTTGTATGTAAATGTGTATTCTATGCAGATCGACGGAAGAAGTCAAAGAGAAGCCACATTTCTCTTTGCATTAAATTTCAAATTTACATAAATGCATTTTTTTCTCTTGCTTCCACGCATCTCTCTGACTTTGAGTTTTATTTTCACCTCTCTTTGAAGTAAATTAATTTAAGTTACGTTTCCTTAAGAGAATCACTTTGCCAGGAAGTCAAAGTGCATGCGAGTGCTCGAATTATGAAAAATGTTTTCAAAGTTTCCCCGTTCTCAGGGAACATAATTATCTCTTAATAATAATAAAAAGTTTCTCAAATAGTTCAAATAATTACTTTTTATTATTACATGTTTATATTTTTTTCAGGAAACTCTTCTTAGAAACTGTTTTTGACACGACTTTCGCATAACAAGGGGCTAACAAAAGTCAGAGCCTGTGAGTTTAAAGAGAAAAGTTTTTATTTTGTTTTCCCGCTTGCAGCTACATCAATAGATTTTCAATAATTAAAACTGCGCTAAAGCAATTAATTTTAAATTTTCACTCTTTGTACGGGGCCTGTTGGGTGGCTGGATGGTCGGTGGTGGGCTGTGGGTGGTGGGTTGTGGGTGGGTTGGCGGTGGTCGGTGATGTGGTTAGAAAATATTAAACATCGAGCGATGTCTGGAAAATGTCACTTAAAAAATTGAAAGGCTCCCTCTCTCCGGGGAGTTACATTGGGCACACACACAGCGGGCATGGGACTTTGGCGCTGTCGTCGTTGTTGTCGTTGTTGTCGCACGGGGCGTATGCGCAATGTTGGCAAAGGCGAAACTTAATTAATTTGAGTAACTTGGCAACCGGCCGGCTGGTTGACTGGTTGGCTGGTTAGCTGGCTGGCTGACTGGCTGGCTGGTCGAGCAGTTAGTCTTTCAGCTACTGTTAGGTGCCCCGGAGTACCCTTGATCCTGCCATCCTGTTGGAACGCACACTAAGGTTTTTCCTGGCCGTCTTTGTAGCGTTGGGTGTGCCATGAATGCTTAATGCATGCTGTGTGTGTGTGTGTGTGTGTGTGTGTGTGTGTGTGTGTGTGTGTGTGAATGTGTTTCTTTGCGGATGTTCAAATAACTATGTATGTGTGTCTGTGTGTGTGTGTGGGGGGGCAGCTGCGTGGGCGTGGTTGCCCAGAAATAACTGGAAGTGACTATGTCAACATAATTAACTTTGAAGTGAGAGCTCGAGCCGCCAGATGGACAGACATACGGTTACCCGGTTCAGTGGAAGCTCCGAGTAGAGTCCTTCATTGACAAAAAAAAAAAAAACCCAAAAATACTCATACGTAAGTAGCCAAAGGATGTGTTGCATCTGCCAAAAAACAGCGAGGTGACCTGCAAAAGGACGTAAAAAATGAATAGCCCCCGAAATGCAAATCACTGTGAGTGTTACACATAACTAATTAAAATGAATTTGGCCCGTATCCCTTCTACAGGACATATGTCCTTTGAATCCTAGGGTTAGATGTCCAGCGATGGATATGCGCGCCCAGGCGATACTTTGGCTTGAGGTGTGAAACTTTTCTGTTCAAATTAAAGTTTATATTGTAATTTCTTAAAAGTCCTTTTTCCGCAAGGATATGAGAAAGCTAATTGGCCAATTATTTAAAGTTTTTTGATATTGTGGGCTTTTTTTGTAAGAGTCAATTTTCAGTTTCAAGTCACTTGACCACCCATAGATATTTTGAGCATTCACAACTCAAGGAGGACCTTTGAGGGATAAGAGGGAATTCATGTCCTGGCAACAAGTTGCAAACAAAATATGCAATTTGCGGGAAGTGCTTAATAAAGGAAATTGTATAATGAAATAAAGGATATTAATTAATTAAAAGGAGACGTCTAGACGGATATGTGCTAGTCCTTGAACCAAAAAAATATCCTGAATCTGAAAGACAAACTCACATTTTTAATCAGAATCCTTTTTGGAGTGATGCAATTTATTTTATGGCATGAACTAGAAAACTCCTCAGAAGTAATCGTTATCCTTAAGGATTGCAGTCTGCGTTGTGGCAGGCAAAAGTTGGTCATCGCGTCACCTGTTGAAAGTTCTTTGATTGCCCAATTTGCAATTGGAATGTAATCATGGCAATGGCTTCAAAGGACAACACGTGAGGCAACCAATTGGGGGCAGGGATTTGAATCCTTAAGCAAAACTTTAACGAAGGAGAACACTTAAAGTCCAATTTAATTCGGATGCGGATGTGGAATTGTGCTGACCACTGCTCATATGTGTGCTCGCCAGGACGAGCTGCACTTGCAGGCGAGTCCTTGCGTTGGCAGGATAATGGGCAACAAAATAAATGGAGAAACTGACAACTCACTCAGGGAATAGATATATGGGGGGAGGAGGGGCTAAAGAAGCGAAACTTATACGGTATGGGATGGGCGTGGGGGTGGGGAGGGGGATGGAGATGGGGTAGGGGAATGGAAAATGGAAAATGGGAAGGGGAGAGGGGGCTGCAAATGTTGACGACGATGACTTTTAAATTGTTTTATTGAGGTGCCAGTGCTGGTCAGAAAGTTTAGCAAGTGCAGAATAAATGAGCATGGAAGTCCATTTTGGAGCATTACAAAATGGCTCCTGCAGCCCCACCATGCCCAGCATCCTTGCAACTCCCTACACGTCGTTATCCTGCTTGCTTGTACCATGTCCGCATGTGTGTCGGGCATACAAAGTCTCAAATTGCTCGCAGATTACAAAGCGTCAAATCGTATGGGTTGTGGGTGGAGGGGGAGGAGTGGGGAGTGGTGAGTAGTGAGTGGGAAGTAGGTGTATTTCGGTGGAGTCCTTGCTCCTCCGTGTGTGTGTCTCTGATGGCATTTTGTGCCTGTCACGTTAAACTTTCGGTCAGCGCCTAAGTAGCCGGCACCCAATATGCCTGCTGACATGTCCTTGCCAAACGTCCAAGTCCAAAAAATAAACTGTTCATGAAATGTCGCCCGGCGGCTGTTCACGGTGCTGTTTCCCGGGAATGGGACTATAAGCTGCTGTCAATTGGCTTTAGTGCCACTACTCCCCCAGCCTTCCAACCTCCCTGCTCCACCCGCATCAACCACCCCAGCCACTCCCCCTGATGGCTGCAGTGTCATGGCACGTCATTCCCTTGCCGTTACAGTGCAAAAAAAAGCAATGAACTTTAAAATTGGATTCAGCATCGAGCATTTTTTTTTTTTTTACCACGGAATTGAATTTTAACAGATTTTGTCCTTTTGAAAGGACTTTTTTCAGTGAATTCGCGTGCTGCTGGTAAATCATTGAAATTTCTCTCAGTGCATGCCCCATAGTCATCTGCAGGCGAAGCGGAAAGTTAATGCTTTCGCCGCAGAGATTAAAAGCAAAACACTGAAGGCACCCGTCGATGGGGCAGATAGTGTAGTCCTGGCATGTCCTGCCGTGTCCTGGCAGTCGGTCCGTGGTATTAGCGTTGTGTCATATTAGCTCAACAGATTTACAGGAATTCGCTGCGTAACGGCCATATCACATACACTCACAAACACACACACACACACACACACACACTCACACACACATGCACACATATGTGGTGAAACATGTGTGGTGGAGTTACGAAGCATTAATACAACTAGAGTTGAATTGCACAGTGGAATGGTGAATATGAATTTTTGAAAATCGCGTCACCTGGATATCCCATTTATTTACAGGATATAGTCTAATAATATTTAGGGTGAGGGGAGGGACAAATCCTAAACTACGGGACTCACATCTACCAGCAAATACATCGATCTATCACATACACTAGTGCAATGGTGTGAAACCCAGCGAAGGGCGAGAGGTAAAATCGCAACAGGAAATTATGTGGAGTCCTTGTTAAAAACTTGTAATAATTATATTTAATAAATTAGCACTTGATAATAAATAATAAAAATTAAAAAATAAATAATTTAAATTTATTTATAATATTTAATAATTTAAGAGAAATTTTAAATTTTATGGGCTGTCAAATTATGTTCCTGGTCAAGTCAGTCGAATGCCAGCAGCAAGGAAATCAAATATCAAATTTTTTGCTTCTTTATATTTTTATACACACTCACACACACACACACACACACACACACATACCCATACTGGACGTTTAAACTTATTCCGGACATAGAGTCATGGGTTAGCTGTAAGCACAAGAAAATTGACCACCACCTGACGCAGTTACTGACTGACCACGGATGCTTCCGGTCTTATTTATATAAGTTCAAGCACGCAGATAGTCCACAGTGCCTTTTCTGTAGCGACAAGGGAGAATCTGTAGAACACGTTCTCCTGCACTGCCGAAGATTTGGGAGCGAAGGGGGACGAACTGAAGAGGTATGCAGAAACACCTCTAAAGCCCGCAAAGCTGATCGCCGCCATGACGTCGGACACAGAAACCTGGACACAGTGTCAAAACTTAATGACGTCGATGATGAAAAGAGTGAGATCAGACGAGACCGCTAACAGGACCAGTAGTGCGTTGTAGACACTAAACCCTACGCACCCACAAAACACCCCATACCGCAGTCCTGAGTCAACGTAGCATTAAGGACCTTACCTGAGCATCCGGAGGAGTTTGAATCTGAGGATTCGACGAAGATCCCCCTTTTGTGGCACATACACATAATTTGCAACCCTCTGTTTCATCACATAGAGTAGTATTAAGTTACATTCCGGTGCTCACTAATGTAATGTCTTGGCTGACAGTCCCAGTGCATAGCTAGGTATACCTAAGTGTATAGAGGGTTATACTTATAGATATGCCTAGCTATGCACAAAGTTAGTTCCATAAGTAGTATTAAACTTCGCTTTAATAATCTTAATACATAGTTATCTAATTCCTATGCTTATTTAATACAACAATAAAATATATATGGAACTTTTTAATATATAAAAAAAAAAAAAACACACACACACACACATATTCATACTTACAAATGGAAGTTGATGCACTAAGGAGCTCGGGCGGAGGCAGTTGGAAGCATCCTGTAATGGAGCCTTTGCTTCGTCAAGTCAGTTAAATGGGGAATTACTTAAGTTAGAAGGAGACAAAGATATCAACTCTGAAAGAGAGAGAGAGAGAGAGAGAGAGAGAGAGAGAGAGAGAGAGAGAGAGAGAGAGAAAGAGAAAGTAAAAGAGAAAGAAAGGTTGACTGAATGAGAGAGGAAAGAGATAAACTGAGGTACTAAATAAAGCGTATCAGAAACCTCCAAATGAATCACTCAGAATAAAGGATTAATCTGTCAATCTGAAATATGAAATATAATATGAAATATGACAAAATGAAAAATCATTTTTATTTATACTTCTATTCATTTTTTTCATTTGATTTTAATTTAAATATTGACAAGGACACCTGAGAAGGCCTCTCCTCCGCTCATTTCACGTCTCTTATCATCATTTCCACCTTATTCAACAAAATATTTTGAATGTAAAAATGAGAAAAACTGGAATTATAGCGGCCCATCAGATTACTAAAAAAATCAATGTATAATTATAATTAATTAATTAATAAAATAAATTCATAAGCCGCCAATTAAATAATTAACTGACCAATAGAAACAATTTCTGTACCACCATCCGCCTTTATGTGTGACAGCACAATTACCGTTATACATCATGTCGTTGTCACGATCACGTGTGGTGAATTTAGAGCCGATGTGATAGCTTAAGCCATTGCCTGCATCTCCGGAATAATTACCCAATTTATCAAGGACGTAGCCACTTTCCTCATCTCCAATAGCAAATAGAGCATATCTTGCAAACCTTTTTACACCATTAGGATATTCCATTTCTATAAGCAGCTCCTGATTCGATGCTTTGGTCATAAGGTAAAGTTTCTCCAGTCCAATGAAGAACTCGCCGTTTACGTTTCCAAATCCTTCCTTGTAGTAGTTCCAGTCACGATCAAAGTCATCACTTCCGTCCATGCGACGCAGAACAACAGTCCAGCCGCCTTGGTAACTGTCCTCATTGCACCTCATCAAGAAGGGGTGTTCACTGTACTCTGGTATGGATATCTGATAGGCACCCGTCCGTTTTTGATTACCCGCAGCCTGCGCACAGTTACGAGGATATTTGGTGGACTTCCAGTGGTTTGGCACTGTCAAATTTGCAAGCCTTGACAAAATCTCTGAGAACTTTTTATCCTGACCAGTTTCCAGGTCGGATAAATTTTCAAGCCTTGACAAAATCTCTGAGAAATTTTTATCCTGACGAATTTCGAAGTCTGAGACATTCTTAAGTCTTGACAAAACCTCTGAGAGCTTATTATCCTGTTCCACTCTACGAAACGAAGTACGTAAGATCCTATAAATATTGTGAAGAAGTTTGACTTACTGCATCGAGCTCAATTGTGTTTTTAGCTCGTTTATTCCATTATCCTTCATATGAAATCGTATGAGAGTCTTGTTTCCCTTCTCAATAGTCACACTTCCCCACTTATCACTTTGATCCTCCTCACATCTCGAGGATATTATGAGTACTAAAAGTATTGCACAAAGGACTGGAACAAACATTGTGCCGTCCGTAAACAAAAACTGAACCCAACTGAATAGACTCTGTATGGGAACAGCCACTTTATAGGAAGCTTTACCAGCAATTGACGTTTTAAATACATATAACAGCCGATAGTTCATTGGTATTGGTAAAGTTTATTTGTGTGTGGCACTTATTGATATTGTGTAATGAAAAACCATAGACCAATTGAATATAATTCGCAAAAGGTGATCAATGTACTGAAGTGTGAACAATATGCGATTGTATTGCGATTTTGTTCTGACTTCACCTCACCGAGGTTAGCATTCATTTAACTGGAGATGTACTAAGTGGTGAAGTGGTGAAGTGGTGAAGTGGTGAAAATGAAATTGATAAGCGCAATGCAACTTAAGCTCTGTGTTCTTAGATTAACTCGGTAATGAAATGCGCAAAGTCAAGGGCAAGACTCAAGGTCTCGATACTGCAAGCCGCAACCTTCATTTCATCGCAGTAATAATTAGATAAGGACTATACTCTTCCTTGTCGCACTTGCGTATTTAAAATGCAGCTAATATTTCGTCTGAGTTCAAGCAATTCAAGCGATGCCTGCAAACTTTACTCCTACGAATGAACTATCGTTTGTAGTATCAGAAAAATATAAAGTATAAAACTTTGAAAAGCCGAACGCTGATAAAGCTTCCTTTAAAAATACTGTTCCTACACAGAGTCTACTCAGTTGGGCTCAGTTCTTGTTTACGGACGATACAATGTATCTGCGAGTTCTTTGTGCGATATTTTTAATATTCATAATATCCTCGAGATGTGAGGAGGATCAAAGTGATAAGTGGGGAAGTGTGACTATTGAGAAGGGAAACAAGACTCTCATACGATTTCATATGAAGGATAATGGAATAAACGAGCTAAAATCACAGCTCTCTCTAATCTACTCGATTCAGTAAGTAAGACCTTACGTACTTCGTTTCGTAGAGTGGAACAGGACAAAAAGTTCTCGGAGGTTTTGTCAAGACTTGGAAATGCTTCAGACTTGAAAATGCATCAAAATAAAAATGGGTAACTGCTATCCTCATAGCTGTGCGGAGCTGTCATCTAATCAAAGACGGACGGTTGCCTATCAGATATCCATACCATTCTTCATTGGACTGAAGAAACTTCACCTTATCACAAAAGAATTAAATCAGGAGCTGCTTATAGAAATGGAGGACTCGAAAGGAGACAAAAGGTTTGCAAGACATGATCTATTTGCTATTGGAGATGAGGAAAGTGGCTACGTCCTGGATAAATTGGGTAATTATTCCGGAGATTCAGTCGAGTCCTTAAGTCATCACATCGGCTCTAAATTCACCTCACGTGATCGTGACAACGACATGAGGTATAACGGTAATTGTGCTGTCACACATAAAGGCGGATGGTGGTACAGAAATTGTTTCTATTGGTCAGTTAATTATTTAATTACGGATAATGTCGGTTAATTAATAAGCTAATTAATTCATTAATTCTTTTAGTAATCCGTAGGGGACTATAAATGTAACTTTTATTGGTTATTTTATTCATTTTTTATGTTAAGAAAGGTTGATGAGGGTCGTGGAATATGCGGATCAGAGGCATTTGTGAGCTGCTTTTTAAAATTTAAATTAAAATCAAAATTTAAAAATTAAAAATAATAAAAGTTTATATTTTAATTTGTCATATTTCATGCTCTCATTTAATGTGTAGAATTCAATTAATCTTTCAGTCTGAGTCATCTCAATTTATCTCTCTCCTCTCTTACATTCCTTTACCATTCTCTCTCTCTCTCTCTCTCTCTCTCTCTGTCTCTCTCTCTCTTTCTCTCTCTCTCTCTCTCTCGCTCTCTTTCGCTTTATAAGAAAAACTCCGCTTTGGCGCTCAATTAGCTGCCGCTCCCAATCAATAGAGGCACCACAGTAAAGTTGCAAACGGCAGCCGGCAGCTGGCAGCCGGCAACTGACAAGTCGCAACCGGCGAGTTGCAACAGTCGAGTGGAAACGTCAATCGAGCGCCAACAAAGATAAATGACTGTAGCCACAAAATTGATTTGGTTGACAGATGAATTGTGGAGTCAGTCGTTTGGCATTCGGATGAGTCCTCAAGCGTCAAAGCGCTGCGCCAACAACAAAATAACAGCAACAAATGCAACAGCAACAAAACAGCAATTGCTACAACAACAACAACAACAACAGCAACAAGTGCAGCTGAGCGACAATAAAATCAAAAGCATATTTTTCAATCATCCATTGAATGGCGGCCATATTTCGAATCAAATAACCGAAAAGGGGGTCACTCAATGATGGGTTGATGTGGGCGGAGGAGGGGTAGAAAGGGGGGGGGTCTAGGTAAGGGGAATAGTGGTTGGCGCACTGTCAATGACAATGCAGTTGCTCAGCATTCGAATATTGAATAAGGCACTTAAAATGCGTTTCCATTCGGCGAATGTTCAAAATGAAATTACGCATACGCCATGGATGGCAAGCGCGGCTTTAACTGCTGCCGTTGCCGATGTTACTGCTGCGTCGCTGTTGCGGCACTGCCACCAATTGACACTTTGACGCATAAATCAACTTTATTGTTTATTGATTTTTATGTTTGTGTTTGCTTTGTTGTTGTTGTTGTTGTTGCAGCCGCGCGTTTCATTTTATTAAATATTTGCAGTCCGATCTTCCGATTGACTCCCGCTCACTAGCTCCCCGCCTTTGGCACCGCACCGCCGCACGTTGTCCTTGTCCCTTGTCCCTTGTCCAGTTATTTATTTATTTGAATTTATGTGATTTTAATGAAATTGGTTCATTGTTGGCAGTTGTTCGCATCAATCGCTCCTATTCGAACTTCGATCAGTGTTTCGCGCTTTGGGCATGTGGAGCAATTTATAAATCGATTAAAGATGTTTTTCAGCTCGTTTTGAAATTCCTTAACTAGTGGAAATGCCATGACAAAGGCATCACAGGCTCTTAAATATCCTCTAAATGGAACTATGTTTACGGTGGACTTTGTTTATTTATTTATATAGATCCTTGACTTGACAGACTTGAGGACTACAACAATTTTCTGCATTCTTTCCTTAGCTCAAAAATTGTTTATTAAAAGGGTTTTAATTTAAAAAAAATTTATTTAATTTTATTTATTTTATTTATCTTAAATATTAGCATTTATCTGCATTTAAATATATTCAATCCTAGGTCTAGGGTATCTTCGAGTCGACTACGACTGAAGCTCTCACTTATTTGCCTGCATTTCAAAATATAACTCTATATGTGTCTCTATTTAGTGTGTCTGTGTGTGTGCGCGTGTGTGTGTGTGTGTATTTGCCGTTGTTTTCTGGAAACCAAAATGTCAGGCCATAAATAAAAATATCCATTTTTTGTTCCAGGACATTTTAGTTATCCGCATCGAAATCTGTTGATGGTCAAGTTTTCCGTTCAGTTGATTGACACGAAAATTCAAAAGCGCTAAAAGCGCTTGACTCCATCATTTTGGAAAAATGGCATAATTTTGAAAAAATTGGATATACACGAAAGCTCATTGGAAATTTAAATCGAGTAATCAATTAAAATGTGATCATTAATCCTCCGCCCTCTCGCCAGGTAGTTCCAATATCTAAACCAATTTCTAACCTCCTTTCTTTTACCTTGGCCAAATTTTCAGTTGAAAAAAATGAACTTAAATATTTGAAATAAATTTGAATATCGATGGTAGGAGATTCTATTTGAAACTAGTCAATGGTATTTTAAAGTTTATCCACACACAGACCAACAACTCCCATGGCTCATACCTCGTCCTGTGCGGTGATTTTCGGACTCTGGCTGAACGCCCATCAGAAGTATTCATGGAGTCGGGCAAACAAACAAGTGGCAACGCTTTGAAATATAATGGGAATTCCTGAAAAGTTTCCAACATTGACATTTTCAAAAAGTTTGCGTCCCAAAAGTGGCCAAGTGCTGTGCTATGAAGTGTGGGAAGAAGGGATAGAGGGACGAAGAAGAAGGAGCAGGAGCTGAAGCAGGCCTTGGGAGAAAGCCACGACGGTTGGGAGGAATTGGAATGATGAGTAACGCAGGCTTCGCGCAATACAAATTAAAATTAAAATAAGGTTCACTGAATGTCCCATAGATGGCAGCGCTCACTATCTCCCCATCTCACTCGCACCCACTTTCCCCACCCAATGGTAACTCTATCCTTGTCTTTCTCCCCCTTTCCCCTGTTTCAAGCCGGCAGAGCAGTCGATTGACACGTGACAACGCTAAGCGGCCAATAAAGCGAAAACAAAAAGTATAAAATATATATACTGTGCCACGCCCACAGCGATTGAATTGGTTTCCTCCCCCTCCCTCTCCCCAGCCCACACCAACCATCATCGACCCAAAGGAAGGGCGTAAAATGTTCGAAACAATTTCAATAACCGTTCGCCAAAGCCCAATAAGTGATAGCAGGAGTCCCATCAGAGAAGAGAAGGTGAATGAGGAAGGGAGAGGGAGAGGGAGAGAAAGAGGAAGAGGAAGAGAGAGAAGAAGAGGAAGAGTAAGAGCGACTAGTGGAGTGAAGGAGTGAGAGAGGGAGGCGCGGCCAAAGATGTATTTCAATAATAGACAGAGTCAAGCATCGATACTCGCGGCAAGACCAACACCAACGCCGACGCCGACGTCGACGGCAGTAGCGACGTCGCCGCTGGCTGAGCATTAAAATTGATAAATGCGAAAATTTCGGATTTAATTGAAAAATTCTCTCAATGAATTTTTGATACGTGCTCACAAATCGAATTCATCCTGTTCAATATTTGTATTTATGTATATTTTTGTTGTTGTTTTTGTTATTTTTGTTGTAATTATTGTTGTTGTTGTTGTTGTTTTCATTAGTGTAAACAGGGCATAAAATGGAAAATGCCGCTGGTCCCAAAATAAATTTAATTGTGTTTTTATAGTCAATGTAAATTGATTGGCTGCAGAGAAGGGATATGCCCAGGCATGTGGAGATATCCCTTAAAGGATATATGAAGGATATATGAGAATGGGCAATTATCAGCTATTTGTATTTATCTAAGCTTTGCTTGGGCAGCCATCAAAATAAATCAAAGGATTAAATGAAAATAAATATTTTCCAATTTTTAGCTTTTCCTTTGTACTTTAAGTGATTTTCCGCTCGAGTTGCTTGCATTTTCAGTGCTTTTCCGAATTTAACCGTTGACCTAAGCTGCAACATGAGCACCTAACTTCGATTCGGTTGTTGTCTAAAAACTGTCATTCATCAATCTAAATCAGAGTTTGTAGGCGAGTGGCAGGGTGAGGGGGGAAGAGAGGAATGGAAGGTACAGGAGACGAAAGATAAAGAGAGGAGAGGAGAGGATAAGTGAGGGGAAGAGTGGAGAAGGGGGGCAGAGAGTGGCAAAGAGTGGCAGAGAGGGGCAGAGATGGGCAGAGAGGGGCAGAGAGAGGGGGAAGAAAGTAATGGCAGAGAGTGAGATGACAATCAGAAAAGGAATGCAACATGCCGCATGCGGCAGAGGATCAACGGCCACGCCACCCACTGTGACCGCAAGTCAACGAGGTGATTTGCATGCAACATGCAACAGCGGCGAAGCGAGGCACTGAAACAGTCGGAGGCGATGCCAGATTAGGCGCTGATTGCGTGCGCTGCCCGATGGAGTTGGGCCTGTGACAAGCCGACACAACTTCCTTCCCCGACGCTGCCCAGTCGCTGCTCCGTCGCTGCTCCCAGCCTTTGCTGTGCCCCATCTGACATTCTGGATGTCCTGCAGCGTACAAAATAACGCGTCAGTTGTTGTTGTTGCTGTCGAGGGGACACAAAAATAAAACATTGCGATTCGTAAAATTTGGCAATACTTCGACTCACACACACCCAAACACACACACACACACACACGCACACACACAATCACGTTAGCATCGCCATCGCCATCGCCATCTCCGCATGCGTTACGCAAATTGAATTCGTTGGCTGAAATTTATGCACCGTCGCGTTTGTTGTTGGCCAGAAAAAGGAGTCGCTGATGGAACTGCAACTGGAGCCAAGGCTTTAGCTGTAGCTGAAATTGAAGGAGGAGCAGCGGCGCAGCTGTGGGCATGGCCCTGGCCCTGGTTAAAATGGGTGTGGGTTTGGGTACAGTTCAATGTATTGACAACGTCGCACAGTGACTGAAAACTGGCCACTGGTAACTGGCAACTGGCAACTTGCAACTGGCAACTGGCAACTTGCAACTGGCAACTTGCAACTTGCAACTGGTAACTGACCAACGGGCAGCAGCTACTGCCTTCTGTAGCTCGTAACTGTGAAATTTATGCTTTGTTTTACCCTGCGAAACATGGAACATCAATTCTCGTTAACTTTTCATGCACGGCCCTCGCATGAGGCATGTGGCATGGGGCATGGGGCAAGGGGCATGCACATATAGGACGAACATGCTCGGTTCTTTGGAGCTAGTCAAAAATAAATTCAAAAAGAAAAATAACATCAACTGCAGAAAACCAATACCACGCCCCCGCCCCCGCCCCAAACGCGCTTCTCACTCGCATAACTCCAGGATTAAAAAATGCAAGTAAAGAAAAAAACAAAAAATAATTACGAGTGAATTTAAATTTTAATATTTTTACAACCAAAAAACAGTCAACAAATTTTTTTTTAACAAAAAAAAGGAAGGTTATATTAAATTGAAT
The DNA here is from genome assembly GCA_035044505.1 of Zaprionus lineosus. Classification (NCBI taxonomy): domain Eukaryota; kingdom Metazoa; phylum Arthropoda; class Insecta; order Diptera; family Drosophilidae; genus Zaprionus; species Zaprionus lineosus. The sequence goes on from JAWNNX010000064.1 coordinate 96,018, forward strand.
TTAATTAATTAATTTAAGGTAATAAAAATCTGCAGATCACATAAATTTTAAAATTAAAAGTTCAATATATTTTTTAAATTGGTTTAAAATTTAAAATCAAGTTGAAGACCAATAATATTTATAAAAATAATAATAATAATAATAAATAAAATTTATGACATTTAAATTGATATATTAAAAATAATTTCTTAAATTTAATTTTTTTTATTTTATTTAAATAAAGATTTTAAATTTATAAATTATATTTATTTAAATTTGCAGATTATAAATATAACTAAAATATATTTAAGAATACTTAAAGTTTAAACTTGAATATAAACAAATTAACAAAATTTTAATTAAAAAATAATTGTATAATTTTTTAAACCGTATATAATCATTAATATAGTACAGATTTATGTAGAAATTTAATTAAGAAGAAACATAAATTAAAAAATTAATTTCTTTTATTGAAATAATGCAGATTTAAATTTAAATATTTTAATCCATAAAATTAAAGTGCATATAAAATTATAATTTGTATAAAAATTTATTTTGAATTTATTTCATTCGATTTTAAACTTAAAATCTGGTTTAAAATAAAAAAAATTAAAATTTATTTAAAAAATCATATTAATTTTATTTTTTAAACGGCAAGCAATTAAAAAAAATATAATTTACAAAAACATAGAAATTTCTCTTTAATTAAAATTAAGATTGATTTATTAATAAGAGGAAGAGACTTTTAAATCTTAAAATTAAAGAATTTATAAAAATTAATTTTTTATTTATTTATTTAATTTTTATAATATTTATTAAATCACAAAACTAAAGATAAATTTACCACAGTTTCAAATTATAAAATTTGTAATTTTTTTTTTAAGCTGCAGAAGTAAAAAAATGAAATATTTTTTTTTTTAATCTTTAAACAATTTTAATTTAATAAAAACTTAGATATTAATTATAATAATTTATAACCTATTGTTATTTTATTTTTTATTTTCTTACCTTAGTAAAAAACTCCTCTGAGCTGTTGGAGCCTTTCACTTAAGTCGCTTTAAGCCGCAAAATGTAGGAATTCACCTAAGAATTCACAGAAAGGACATATACGACTTAGGGATACCCTACCATGGCTTACATTGATTCTCGCAGGAAGGACACTTAAACGATAGGCAAATATAATCGATAGCTTATATATATATCGATCAAATTGAAGGTGCTTGGCCATTTCGATTTTTGAGGGTATCAATGGGTTAAGGTTTCTGCTGCTGCTGCTGCCCCCAAAATGTTATGCAAATCATGTGCCGAGCTTCGTGTCAAGGAACCCAACGACACCTACACAACAATTCCGAGGGCCATTCAATAAAAATGTAAATTAACTTATCAATTACAACGCCAAACAACAATAAACTCCATGGCAAAGGAATCGCGGAGGTGGTGGCGGTGGTGCGGGGGAGCACTGGAGATTGGGGGTACCTGTGCTCCATACAAATTTGCTTGGGGTGTAGGACGACCGGCGACTTCATCTTGTGGCCACCGACGAGTACCCAGTACAGATGATGGCTCATGGGAGGCTCTGTGTGAGGAACGAGCCTGGGGCTTGGGGGTAAGAGTGGGGATGGGGTGAGAGTGGGGCTTGGGGTTGGGCTTGGGATTGGGGGGTTTCGAAGCACAAGCGACGAGCCTCCAAACGGTTTTCTTATGCAAATCGCTTGACGTTAAAATATTCGTGCTCATAATTTTTATTTCCGTTATTCATGTTTCAAGATTGTATTGTACACTTGCCGGTTCCTTGGTAGTCCTTCGTCCCTTGTCCTTGTCCCCCATCGTCTGGCACGGATGCTGACCAGAAATTCATTCGCTCGTGGATCCGGGCCATGCGAAATTTGCCTTGCTAATAGAGTGAATAGAGGCACAAAAAGCCATTGCGGCAAGGACGAGGCCAAACGTCTGGCCGTCGGCCCCGGCTGCTCCGTCTTTTCCGTCTGTGGAGCAGCCCGAAAATGAGATTCGCTTGGCCTGGAGAGTCCGGCGGGCAGATAGCGCCCTAAATGACATAAGTTACGGCTGTCGGGGGTGCATTTATTTTAATATGTTGCTGATAAGAGCCCGCCAGATATCTTAATTAGATAAGAGGTCCCGTTAACTGCGACTCCCAGTCTATTCTCGGCGGTGTCCTGGCCCCGCAAATCCTTACAGCTGTAGCGGCTTTTTAGTGGCTTACGTTTTGCCATCAACACATCTCCATTCCTTGTTTTGGGTGCAAAGTGAAAAGTGATTGTCTTGCGAATCCCTGTGCTGGTAGAAAATGTAGGGAAAATACTGGGCGAATACTGGGTAAATGCCTTCCTCTTATCTTAAACTTAATATACTCACTGTGATCCCTCCTGTTGATGTCTAGGAATCTGTTTAGAAAGCTTTATCCGATCTCGTCCAACAGTTGGGTATCAAGTGAAGGGCATGGCCCAAGGATATGAAGTGAGGGGAAGGAGAGGTAATGAGTAGGAAGGAATAGGTAATAAGAAACTAATAAGAAGGTAAGAAATAAGTTAGGAGTAATTCAAGCTCCTTAGTTCAGGAAGCAAATTATCCTTAGATGGAATCAAAATTGCCTCATTGGAAATGTGAAAAGGATGTTTGAACGCCCATATTAAGCTTTTATCAATTGCCCCAAAAATCCTTGACGATATTTCCAATTTCGAAAATCTTACCAAATGAACAACAACAAAGGGGCACAGGTTACAGTTCCGACGTTCATCAGGGGCTATCCTTGTGGCAGGCCACTTAGGGCTTCCAACTTCTATCCGCTCACAAACTGACTCCTGTTATCCTTATCATTCGCTGCAGCTGCAACGAGCACTGAAGGTGAAAGATACACCCATCTATCTGTGCCGCCTCCGGCACTTTCACACAATGCATTGGACAGCAATGGACCGGCACTGGGTGCACCTCTTAAAACTGGTCCAGAATTGAACCATCAGAACGTGCACATGGTCATAATCACGAGCTGGCAGCTTGGGAGAGCGGAGCTAAAATTTGAATGGTTGATGGGTGAGCCAAGGGAACAGGGGAGAAGGGGAACAGGGAAATAGGCGGGGAGAAGGAGCAGAACGGGGTGGGATGGGGTAGATGGCAATGAGGAATGAATGAGGAAGAAGCTGGCAATGACTGGACATGAGCCAAATGATTCTCGGGGTGATGATGATGGTCATGCAAGCGCATTTTCACATTTTCACATTTTCACAGGCTGCAGACAAGCTTTTCCGACCAAAAGGCAGACAAATTATGGCCACGATTACGGCTACAACAACTTCTACTTGTTGGACTTGGTCGGCCTTTCAGGATAAGGGGATTCAATTGAAACTGGACGATGGTGCGATGGTTGGACTGGTGGTTGGACTGGTGGTTGGACTGGTGGTGCTGGTGCTGCTGCTGCTGGTGCCTTTTGCTGGTGCTGTTAGAGCGGCGATAAGCATTTGGGTGATTAATGAAATTTGATGCCAGTGCGAGGAGAACGGAGAACTCCAAAAAGAGTTGGCAGTCCAAAGGCCAAAACAATAAAGTTGGGAGAAAGGCAAGAAAAACCCTGAATACACCTTTTCGCAGCCAATTACCACACACAATGGCCAGGCATGACTTATGGATATGGGCACACACACACACACACACACTCAAACAGTGGGCGGGGAGTGGAGTCTGTCAGCCGTCCAATTGGACTGCACAGAGCACTCCAATTAGAATTCGTAATCGCGCACGCTTTGACCATTTGAATTTATATCGAAATTTAATTTAATTAATAGAGCGCCAAGTGGGCCACAGCCCATAGCCCGCAGAGCCAGTCGACCAGGTGTGGTGGTCACCTCCAACACAGCGACCACCATACCCATTGGCCAGCGTTCGCCTATCGCTGCAGGAAGTGTCAAAAAGTCAACTCAATAACTGTTTGTTTCGTCCTCGTTTCAAGCCCCTCCTCTGGGACTACTTCCAATTTCCATCTGTGGCCTACTTGCAGTCGTCTCTGACTCAATCGTCGTCGTCGTCGTCGTCGTCGTCGTCGCCGTCGCTGTCGCAGTTGCAGTCGCAGCCGCAGTAGCCGTCCAACTGTGTGCGGCTCCACGTGGTGAAATTTGAACCTCTCTGCGTGTTGGCCAATATCTGCATTTTGGCCAACACTTTATTGGCCAACTTAATTTGATAACCAGGCAATATTTGGAAATCTTAATAGATCGTTGCATAAGAATGAATTGTTATGAGTAAGATTCTGGAACTGGTTCATACACTGGTTCACTGGCACGTGAAGCCAATTACCAGTAACCCGGCCGAAAAGACTTTTCAGTTGTTTATTTTTTTGTTGATCATTTTCAAATTTATTAAAAATCATTGTCTATAATAGTTTATATTTTATACAACACAAAGATTCCGGAACTGGTTCATACACTGGTTTACTGGCACGTAAAGCAAATTACTCGTTCCATGACTCAAAAGACTTTTCAATCGTTTATTCCTTTAGCATTGGAGCCACTTTTATATTTAACTATTTAAATATAAATTAAACTAAATATAAATTAATGAAAGGAATAAAATTAAATTTAATTAAAATTAAATTTTTATTAATATTTAAATTATTACATTATAAATTATTTAGATTCTGAACATGGTTCAATCTTTCATGGAAATTTTTAGCTTAAAATTCATTTATTTCTCAGCGTTTATGTTTGTCAATTAAAAATATTTTAATATTTATTTTTTTTTATTAGTATTAGTTTTTAAATTTAATTATTATTATTTTATATATTTTTTAGATTATCAATCTGTTGCGCTTGGGGCCTTTTCTAAAATCACTTCAAAAAATTAAATATTCCCTTGGACTTTTTTGTTTATCATTTTACCAATTTATAAATATTTTTTTATTACAATTTTGTGCTAAATTCAAAAAATAATATTTATTAATTTATTATAATTATTTTTATTTTTTTTTTTATTGAAGCTCTCGGAATTTAAATATATTGTAGCTGCAGTTAATTTAAAAAATTGCACGCTTCATTTTCAGCTCCTCTGTTAATCGTCTGTTAACTTAACAGAAAAGCTTCTCAAGTTGATAAAAATGTAAAAAAAATAACTACTTTATTTTTATTATATTTATTTATTTTTGTATTTTCTAAAATTGTATCCATAGTTAATTTATCGATAAATTGCATTATGGCATCGGAGAAGCGTTAAGGCTGCTAATGGCTTACTTTTATTTTAGCCTTTGGTTTGCTGTTAAAAAAAGAAAAGCATCGCCTTCCCCAATCCGCCCACCAAATGGACTGATCGATAGGCCCAACTGTGGATGGCGATTGACTTGCACGTACACCCACACGTCTGTCTACACGCCCATTTGCTACCGTTTAGCCAGATTGATTTCCATGCCAGTGGATGCACGACTCGATGATCATTCCGCTGCAGCATTGGCCATTTCAATGGGCGGCCGCACACTGAACGCCCACAAAGGAGGAGGGCGAGCCGCATTTTCCCATTGCCGGCCATCAATCAACATCGAGTGCAAGGATGGGGCGAGGATGTGGACGTGCACGTAAACGTGAATGTGAATGTGGAATGAGAACTGCACTTCACTGGCCTGTTAAAAAAATGAGTATAAACCACTGAAACGAGTCGAAGGAGATGGGAGATGGTTGATGGAGTGGGGAGTGGGGAGTGGGGAGTGGGGAGTGGAAAGCGGGGATAGACACTGAGCGCTTTTGGTTGTTCAAATTGTTGCGGCATCATTTTTCATATCCGCGGCAGGGACTGCATCCAGCCAACAACTGGCAGCAAAACAATAAGCGACCGCATGGAAATCGAGTAGCAGCTAACAGCGGGAGTTACTCCCCCCTCCTCCTCCCCCATCCCATCACCCACACAGCACCTTGCAACTCGTATCTGTTGAGCCTCTAGCGTCGATGCAAATACGTGATCGCAGGTTTTTTTTTTAATTCTTTTTTTTTTTATTTCTTATTTTTTTTTATTTCTTATTTTTTTTTATTTTTGTTTTGCCGACGAAAAAAAACTTTGTTTTTCATTTTCTGCCAAACCAACTAGATTCCCCCCTCCTTCATCCACAACGCCTGCTGCCACACAATCTTCGAAGCAATACACTCGCTCTTTGTGTGTGTGTGTGTGTGTGTGTGTGCCCAGCGAATGTGCCGCTGCGCGCGAATTTGTTGCAATTTCTCATTGTCAGCAACGCGTTCGCCGGTAAATTTTGATTAAACGCTCTACGGGAATTCACTTTGCCGGGCTCCGACTTTCGAGTTACTTTTCCAGGTTTTTTTGTTGTTGTTGTTGTTGGTTTTTTTTGTTTTGTTTGATCTCTTTTTGCGTTTATTTGCGGAATGGAGGCTCTGATAGCTACGTCAGAGCTATCATCCCCCCTCCACCAACCACCCTCCCATCTAACTCACCACACCTTCCACCTTCCACCTTCTGCTCCAACTTCTGCCTTTCATTGCGATTTGATAAATGATGCGCATCGCTGGGCGATATGTTATGCAATTTGGGGATTTGTTATCCTTTGCATAGGTAAGTCCCCACCAGAGGACGAAATGGTTAGCTAAATTGCCCCGCCCATTGCTGAAAATCAATTAGAAAGGTGAGTGTGAGGTGAGTGTCATGTTATTCGCATTTGCATGGCCCAGACATATTCCCCAGACTTCCCTCCTTCTTCATCGCCTCATCCTTTGCGGTTGAAATGCTTAAGGAGAAAGGAAATGTTGAAAAAAAGTAAAAATGACCCAAGGCGCCTCAATAAGAGGCGTGTCGCCAATTAATCAGCCTTAAATCAGAGCCAATCCAGCGCCTCTTCCGCAGTTTTATTCCCATACATATATGTATATATATATATATATATATGTATATATGTATGTGTGTGTGCGTGTATTAGTATTTTTTTATATATATTTATAAATAGTAATTTTGGCCTTTGTTTTCACTATTACTCTACATATCCTTATCTCTTCCTGTTTTTCTTCCTCTCGCTTATTTCCTGCTCGTCTCCTGCTCGTCTCCTGCTCGTCTCCTGCTCATCTCCTGCTCCTCATTCAGGCCCATCCCAGCGATACGGATCAATGCCTGGGAAAGTAGCAGATGCCCACGTCGATGTTGGATTCCATTAAGCTTAAGCATTAAATATAGTCCACAGAGGAGAAGCGAGTTCCGCATTAAAGCCCAAAGAACATATATCTACATATTACGTATACGTATCGACAGTTGTTCAAATTAAATGATGTGTTTGTATTTTTTATTTTAATTACAATTAAATTCAAATTAATTGAACGTTTGCCCTTAAAAAGGTCAATTCACTACACGATTACCGCTGACTTGAATTTGATTTATGTCAAACGTATGCAGAGTCTAGTCCATTTTGAGCGACTGCCCCATCAGACGCCGAAGTAGACGAACACAAATATAACTTATACAGAGATTTGCATTTAGTTGTGATGCAAGTAATTAACTAAATGGAATACAACTTAAGACATTGGCACTTAAATTCTAGCAACAAATTAAAGCACATGCCATCGATCAATTATGCAAATTGAGGCCAGGAAGATGAAGTGCAACGACGTCAGCCGGGGGCGTCGGTAAAGGACTCTCATACCAGAAAGAGAAAGAAAGAGAGAGATGGAGAGGGAGAGAGAAAAAGAGAGAAAGAGAGAGAGAAAGGGAGAGAGAGAGAAAGAGAGAGAGAGAAAGAAAGAGGGAGAGGGATGAAGCAATAAGAGAGAGAGAGAGAGCGAGAGGTTAAGATGACTCAGACTGAAAGATTCCCACACATTAAATAAGAGCAAAAAAATATGACAAATTTGAAAATCGAATTTTATTTATTTTTGATTTTTATAATTTGATTTTAGTTTGATTTAATCCATTAAAAAGGAGCTTGGAATGGTCTCCACACCGCTTAGTTCACGTCCCTTATCATCATCTCCACCTTCTTCAGCAAAACATATTCATACTTACACCAATGGAAGGTAGAATTGTATTGACCCATCAGATTGCTAAATAAATCAAGAAATAATTAAAAATAATTAATTAATTAACCACCAGTATCCGTAATTAAACAATTAACTGACCCATCGTAACATTCTCTGTACCACCATCCGCCGTTAAATTCGACAGCACAATTAACGCCGTCAACATTGTCGTTGTCCCGATCACGTGAGGTGAATTTAGAGCCGATGTGATAATTAAAGGAGTCTTCGGCATTTCCGGAATAATAACCCAATTTATCCAGGACGTAGCCACTTTCCTCATCTCCAATAGCAAACAGATCGTATCTTGCAAACATTTTTTCACCTTTAAGATTCTCCATTTCTATAAGCAGCTCCTGATTTAATCCTTTAGTCATAAGGTACAGTTTCTTTAGTCCAATGAAGAACTCGCCGTTAACGCTTCCGAATCCTTTTTTGTAGTCTTTCCAGTCTCGATAAAAGTCCTTACTTCCGTCCATACGACGCAGAACAACAGTCCAGCCGCCTTGGTGACTGTCCTCATTGCACCTCACCAAGAAGGGGTCTTCACTGTACTCTGGTATGACTATGTGATAGGCACCTGTCCGTTTTTGATAAGCCGCAGCCTCCGCACAGTTACGAGGATATTTGGTGGATTTCCAGTGGTTTAACGCTGTCAAATTTGCAAGCCTTGACGAAACCTCAAAGAGCTTTTTATCCTGATCATTGACCAGGGCTGTCAAATTTTCAAGTCTTGACAAAATCTCTGAAAACTTTTTATGCTCTTCCACTCTACGAAACGAAGTACGTAAGATCTTATAAAAACTGTGAAGGAGTTTTTCTTACTGAATTGAGTTTAGTTGAGATTTCAGCTCGTTTTTTGTATTATCCATCATAAGATATCGTATGAAGGTCCTCTTCCCATTGTCCCCTTTGTCACCAGACACACTTCCCCAATTACCGCGTTGATTCTCTTCACATCTTGAGGATATTATGGATATTAAAAGTACCGCACAAAGGACTCGAAGAAACATTGTATCATCCGTAAACAAGAACTGAGCCCAACTGAATAGACTCTGTATAGGAACTGACACTTTATATCGAAAATAAATTAAATTATTTAAAAGCCGGAGGTTCATCCGGTTCATAAAATTCGTTGGTTTCACTACAAACAAATTATAAAATCAGCTGCCAGTCGCTCACCCATACCAATAACCACTTGCTTGTAGCACACGAGTAAAGTTCACTAGGGTGTGGCATTCCCTGGAAGCCAAAGTCATTCCATGCAAATCATCGCAGGCCTCAAACATTTTGTTTGAACTCAGACTGAATATCAGCCGCACTTTAAAAACGCAAGAGGAGTATTGAAGGAGTATAGCAGATAAAGACTATCCTTATCTCAATATTCCTGAGTTTTAATATATTATATTATATTATATTATATTATGTTATCTCTTGATCTGTGATCTATTTACATATCAGCAAATATAAATATTTAACATTGAATTCAAAATCCGCGCACTCGACGATTGCAACCAGAGTCGACATATTAATAATATAAATCCTATAATTTTCTACATACTTATTGAATAGTTGCTATACTTTTTCGAAAACGGACTCTTACTGCAAGCTTGGGTCAACATGTTTGCATTTACCGTTTTGTAATTACCGTTAGTTTCTGCAGAAAAAACGAGCATTAAAATGAACACACGAAATAAGCTGTGACATTAGAATTACAAGTTTATTTAGTTTTTATATTAATAAATTGGCTTAACTTTATGTTTTTGAAAATATTTTTGATGTTTTATGTTAAGGATTAATTTATCTACAAAACTGCATCATTAGTTTTTAAAGTTTAGAGCAAGTTATAAGAGTACACACGAAATAAGCTGTGAGCTCTCTCTTGTAATAGAACCCATGCTTCGTCTAATTCGACTTAAGAAGAGCCATCATATCAGTCAAGTGACAAATGGCTTAAGTTAGAGAGAGACAGAAATATAATCACAGCTGACTTTGCGCCCGACGAGGAAACATTGCCTTAAGTTGAATTTCTTTGCTGCTCGTGGTGAGTTCGCATCGTGTTGTATTTGGAGCTTATCTGGTTCGTCGTTTTTACTCGCCGTTCTTTAAGTTATTCCTTGATATAAATATTATTTTTGGTAAAAGTAAAACTTTTCTATTATTTTTTTTTATTATTTTATATTTTTTTAATTAATCTTATAATATTTAAAATAACATTTTTATTATTTGAAAGGTTTTAATTCCTTTTTTTTGTATATTTTCTTCAGGTATTATTGTAAATATAATATGTATTTTTTCTAAATACTTTATAATTGCTTTTATTTGCAGCTTTGACTTATTTTAACGACAATTCAAATAATTAATAAATAAAATAAATAATTATTTTTGTTTATACAAATAAACTCTATTAAATCAGTTATAATTATCATAAAAATAAATGTCATCAAATCAAATAATTATATTTTATTGATTTATATTTTATTGAAATAAGTAAATATTAAAGAGATGTAAAATCAAAAATTTGTAAAAAGGCTCACATAAATTAAGTTGATTAGGAATCTAATTTTAATATGTTTAAATATATATTGGTATATATTGCGTATAAATAAATACATTATACATTATCATTAATTTAAAGGTTAAATGTTTACTAACTTTTGAGTTTAAGAGAATGAAATGAAACCTTTTGTTCTGATTCAAAGTTTCCGAAAGAAATTTTCCTTCTAACTTTCACGCATTCTAACATCCTTTGAATTTGATTCCTTATTCATAGTATAGAAAAACTGTACTTATTTATTATTTATTCTTTTATTCTTTTCTTTAAAAAAAAATATTTTAAAAGATTCTATAATTAAAATATATAATTTTATTTAATACAAAGAGGCAACTCAATATAAATCACTTTGGCTGGGAGAAAATGTACACAATTATTTTTTTTAAGTTAATAAAATAAATCAAATATATATTATTATATAAATAATAATTTTTTTTTCTTTTTTACTTTTTTACTATATATGTGAATATTTTTTTTTAAGTTTTACACATATGTATTTATTTATTTTTATGGATATAAAAAATTAAGTCATTTTTATTTAAATTGTTCTGATAATTTTTTTATATATTATTTTATATTATATATAGTATACATTTTTTTACATGTTATTTACTTTATTCATTATTTAAATTATTTATTCATAAATTATTATTTATTTAAATTGTTTTGATAATTTTTTTATATAATACTTTATATTTTATATAGTATACATTTTTTTAAATGTTATTTACTTTGATTTTTTTTTTTTATATTAAATAAATTTTTATATCATTTTTATTTTTCAATATATTTGTACATATATAAAATACCAAATAATTTATCATTTTTTATCTTCGTGTGTGTGTGTGTGTGTGTGTGTTAGCCAATAACCAAATGAATGGCAACAACATTGGCAAAATTGACATTTGATGTGCCTGAAGTGTTTTTCTTGTCGAGCCTTTGACTGGGGGGGCTTTGGGTTTTGTTGTCTTTACCTTTTATTTTTTTTCGCTTTGTAAATACTTAAAAATTGCCTGCGTTGAGTTCTGGTTTGTTGTGCGATTGTTTTTGGTGCTTTTAGCCAACTGATTTCCAGTTTAATTGCTTCGTTGTGGGTCTCTTTCATCGTCATGGCTTCTTCCATCGTCTGTCAGCGGCCAGCAGCCAGCAGTTGGCAGTCAGCAGTCATCGGCTCGACCGGAGTGCCGAGGAGGTTCAGGTCTGGCTCGTCCGTAGGTGGTCCCATAACAAGCTAATGAAATGCGAGTTGACTCCAAGCCGTTGGGTTGGCCCGTACCCCATGGATTCACTCGGTGGATGGAACTGTCAAAAGCGACGACTTCACCACTTGCAAAAAAAAAAAAAAGTAAAGAAAAAATAAAACCCAAATAAATAAATGCGAGGAGGAGATGCAAATTCCCCGGTAATTGCTATCATCGGGCGGATAAAGTGTTTTTCTTGCTTTCGGACATTTGTTAAATGTCAACAGCACGAAACTAAAAATAAACCAAAATCGAGGCTAATTACAGTACAAATTTGAGAGGGGAAACGCTTTGAGACTCATGATTTCTGCGATACATCGATAATTTGCAACCTGCAATCAAAGTAAGACTTCTTTTACTTCAAAGCACTATTAGATAACTAATAAAATTATATAATAAAATTAAAAAAAAAAATTATAATTATTTTTAAATAAATTTCTAAATAGAAAAATTCTTCGCTCCTTCCATTTTTCTAGAAATAAACATTTGCTTTTATTTGTATACAATTAATTAAAATATGAAAAATTATTTAAAAAATTGATTACATTTTTCTGTGAAGTTTAAATAATTTTTAATTTTTTTTTTTAACCCCATTAATCGATAAACATGCCCACAGATTAATCGATTATCGCATCAATTAATTTCCAGCTATAAATTTGCTTCTCTTTGTGGAATTCTTTATTTTTCTTGCTGTTTTTTTTTTAATATTAAAAAATCATATCGATATTCAAAGGAATCGATTGTATCTGTGATATTTGATTGCTAATTTATGTAACTTCGATAACTTTGGAGCAGAAGCTGCCAATCGTATCAGCAATTAAGTTCGGATTCCTGTAAGTGAGAAGATTTTTCTGTGGGCTTTGCTAATTAACACATCGCAAAGCTCGTGTTGCGTTTAATTAATGATAGTCACTAAAATTAGTCACTGCGATTGAGTGGATGCGTCCTTCTGGTCTTGGCCAAAACTGGATTGGTTTATTTTTAAAGCAGTTCAAAGCTGCAGCTGCAGCTGCAGCTACCACATTCTTACGATCTTCAAATTGAAGGGGAAACCAGTTAAGAGCCCAAATGACCCTCCGCTTGGGTGTCGCTTTCGTTGTGGTCATCGTTTTTTTTTTTGTCGTGGGCACAGCCTCGACTTGTCAATATCGTTTACCTCATCACATTGGATGCTCAACTAGATAATGTCAACGTTGGCAAATAGACGGATGGACGAGGGACGGATGGACGAGGGACGGATGGACGAGGGACGGATGGACGAGGGTCGCCGTCTGTTGGTAATTGGGTATTAGCCACCAGCGACCAAACGTCGACTGGCAGCTACCGGGAGTGACGCCTATGACGACCGGTTAGCCAGTTGGCCAGCCAGTTGGTCGTTTAGCCCGTTAGACGTTAACCAACGCCAGATCCAAGCGGTCCCTTGTCACACACCGACCACTTGGCTGTCAGCCAGCGGCGCCTGCGGTTGACACTTTCGCGCCGACACGCCCGCTAATCTGCCTTTTCGTATCGTTGGACGTTGGGGTCGAGTGGCAGTCCCAGTGATGACTTGACACTTTGCTGGGTCTCCAGCTGGAGGCGTGTTGGCTAAACCCCAGCTAGAGCCACAGCCACAGCAGTGTATTAGTTTTAAGCCCTAAGATATCACTTACTTCTTCTGCTCTCAAGTGGCCAACTCATTAAAATTCAGATCCAAACACATTTCTATTCACAGCTCATTAGCTTGGAGATCGTTTTGGTTACCCCGCCCCCTTTCAGATACAGCCCTATTGCCCGCCAATACCCTTAAGTACCATCTGATACTCATTCATAGCCACTGATATCCCCTGGTGATCCCCTTCAAGAGATCAGCTCTCCTTTCACTATGCTGAAGTTGGAGGCTAACCAAAGGTAAGCCGACATAGCAAGGACCTAACTATCCCTTAAACTTTTTTATTGTATTCCGATAGCGTTGACCTGGAGAGCTCCGAAGCTGCGGACTTCATGCTGGGCATGACCTTTCGGGATGGCATTTTGCTGGGCATCAACATGGAGGATAAGCTCATCTACAGCTTGGATGACAGAATCTAGTGAGTTTTGGCCAGAAATAAGCTCCAGACAATTTGCTAACCTCTCATAATTTAGTTGCTGTGCCAGCAATGGGACTGTTGAACGAAATGCACTCCAGGATGTGAGCCTCAAGCTGTCCACCTACAGCGGGCGGAGGACTTCAATAGATCATGTCCTCGAGCTGTTGACTAAGAAGACTGAGCTGCCAAAGAGTGTGGAGCTGCTGCTTGCTGGAGAGGATCGACGAGGCATGCACCTCTATGAGGTGAATCGGGCCAACGGGACAAAGAGATGTCATAACTATGTGGTCTTTGGCGCAGGTGCAGATGTAGCTATCGAATACCTCACGGAAAGCTGGCGTCCAAACATGGATAATATACAATCGGAATCTGTGGCCCGGAATGCCGCCAGATTGGCCAATGTTGGCGAATTGGAAGTGTGCATCATACACAAAAGCAAGTCCAAAGCATAGACGATCGCTGGCATCACCGCCAAGCAGTTAACCATCACAGTTCCCAATCCCATTTACACAGCATTTAACTGATTGTTCATCTTGGAGGAGAAATAAATAAATGGTTGCCACATTTCTCAGCATTTGCGGGCTAGAGCTTGGCCCTGGTCTTGGTCATAGATTATCAGCAGCCTTAATAAACATCCTGGGCCCATGGAGTCACCTTCCTGGTACCGGGGAGGTCCCCCCTTCCTCCCCCTCCTTTGGCTGCAGGTAAATGCAGACTAAGCACAGATGATTTATGCGTCCAGGCAGCATATAATTAATAATGATTAAAAGCTGGCGCCCATCAACGGGGCCCTGGATTTCAACCTAAGTAACTCGATGCCATTTCTTGGGTGTTGTATATGAGGCACTAAACGCTCCATGGCCATGCACAAGGGCAACGCTGTATGGGTGTAGGAGGATATAGGGGAGCGGGTAGGGGGTACGGGAGCAGTTGGAGGGAGAGTGAAGTTTCCAGCGAAATGAAAAGTGGTATATGGCCGAGATCAAAATCCACTGGCGCCCCTGGAGACGACCCGCTGTGTGGATTAACTTGAATTTATATGTGGCATTTGAATGTACCAAGAGTTTCATGATTGGACGATTGGACAATTGGACGATTGGAGGTTTGGGCGATTGGAGGACTGCAGGTTTGGAGGTTTGGAGGTTTGTAGGATGGCAGGCTTGGAGGCTAGGACGAATGAACGGCTCGAACGATTGGTGGCTCTGTGCGTGACCAGGTTTCATTTTCATTAGCCTCGTTACCGTCCTGGGTGGTCCGTCCGGGTATGGGACCTGGACAGCTCCTGGGTGGCATTATGTTGTCAGGCTCATCATTTTCACTGCAGCAAAAGCTGCTAATTGATTTTTACCCTGCAAATTACTTGGGAAGGATCCTTTTTTCCTTTTTTTTTCTGTTTTTTGCAGTGTCATAGCGGCAATTATTTTAATAACTTTGCTTGATGAGTGGCAAAGGGACGAACACACACAAAGGATACAACTCGTCTGAGTTACTCTTAGCTTCAGTTTACGCATTTGCTTTCTGTATGTCCCGATTTCCGATGGAATGGCTACTAAGCAATTGAGAGTCCTTCAGGTGTGGTCAAGTTAAAGGCTTTGCCCTTGGAGGAAATCTTGGAAGCAGCTCCTCTTAAATCATTCTATTTAAGGATACATTTTTATATTAAAAGGACTTGTAGATATTCTTAGTCCTAGAAAGGATCTCTGACTATCGCAACTGCTTATCATCTTCCTTTAAATACTCCTTCATCGAAATTGCATATAGGATGAAGTTTCACTTTCCTGTTTATAAATGTGATAATTTTTGATAGAATCCTTTCATCTCGAACATCGATGAAAAGGACTCTGTTGGGCAGAGGCAGTCCATTGCTTGAATTTCAAACACTGTACCCTGACTATGATATGCGTAGGACTAAGCTCGAGCGCTCAGCAAGGAGCTGAGGATAAAACTTACTTTAGTCCTTAATTTATTTCCCTGATATCACATCCATTTTCAGAGTCCTTGATGACTTTGTTCCTGTGAATTGATTTGCGATAGTTACACATAAAGTGATCCTTTTTCCAGTCTATCGAAACGATACTAAAAACGCGATGAATGCCAAAGGAGTAGCTCAGCAGTCGCTTCATCAGGCTCTCTCAAATCTAAACCCATAAGAAGTAAGTCCTTTTTATGAAACTCTCCTGATATCACAGGTTAAAATTCTCTGATTATTTATTTAAATTTAATCAGTTGCCAAAGGATTCTCCTTTAAGGGATAAAACTATGAAATGAAACCGAAAGTTGAAAAACTAAACTCGTCCTTTGAATTTGGGCTATTTGTTACCCCCCTACACACACACATAAAAAGCCGACACACAGAGATATCAATATCAACAAGCAAGCAACAGGTATTTATCGCCGATGTCCTTCAAGGATGCATATACAAATATTCAGCTTGTATGCATCTCGGATATCCTGCAGGTATTTGCTTGCAGCCAACAGACTTGCAAAGTCTGCGTCACATTAAGGTAACAATCGCATATATACATCGTGTATGTGTGTGTGTGTGTGTGTGTGAGTGCAGCTACAACTTTTGTATTCAAAGATATGCATGGACGAGGGAACACGGGCGGTTGGGGGGCTGGGGGTGGGGCAACCGCAACGATGCCGCAGATAAATTCGCTCGTTGTCACACCTGCGACTCGCATGCAGATGCATAAATATTCGCATATCCGCATATCCGCGACTCGAGCCGCCAAAGGTGGCCGTGCAGCGTTTTGGGGGCAAAGTGAGATATCACAGGAGTGGCACTCGATGTGAGGATACCCGACGCCCATATCCAGTCACCGGCGACGGTGTAAGAAATTGAAAGCGAAATATTATTAAAATGCCGCATTGTTGCACCTCCTCCAGTGGCAGTTGCATGCGTCGTACCTTCTCGGTACCTGCCACCTCTTCAGCCACGTTTATTTATGGCGTACATTGAATTTCAGATTCTGTGTGATTTTTTTTTTCTTATTTTTGGCTTTGCTTTATTTTTCTTTCTGAGCTTCGAGTCTCGTGCTGTTATCGCCATGGCATTGACATTTCAACTGTGCCCCTGCCCCCACCAGCAGTCGGCAGTCGGCAGTCAGCAGTCGCAGCCGCAGCCGCTTCACCATCCTCATCCTTCACTCTGCCCTGACCACATCGTCGCGGAAGAGTCACTGCGCAAACATTTGCTTATTTATGCACCAAAGTCAACACTCGATGTACACCAAGTACACAAATGATGTGGCAGGTAACCACCTGTGGAGGAGGGCGCAGAGAATGGGGAGGGAGTGAAGGGGCGGCTCGCACAACGAGGGGCACAGAACAACTTTGGATAAGGAATTCATTTTTACTTCTCGATGGAAAGTTAAATATTTGAAAGCTAAAATAAGTCAGCGAATGATAAAGCTTCAAAGATAAGATCCGCAGGGATCGGATAAAAGTTGAAAGATTTTGAATATGGATAACGGGTTTAAGTATGCGGATAAACAAGAAATACGTCAGAAGTGAAAGTAGATTGAAAAGAGTGAAATTTTTGTTTTAGATTAAATAATATAAATAAGTTTCATAGATTGTAATAAATAAAGAGTTTTTGTCATATGGATAAAAAACACATGCATCCGGATAAGCACTTGCGATATGAGAAGTGAAAATATGATCTTCGATATATAAGTAAATTTGATATAAAAAGAAAATAATATATCGGATAAGAGTTAAAAAATTTGGAATTCATATCTGAAATCTTCACACTCTTAAAAGAACTACTGCGGATAAACATTTGCTATGGAGAAAAAACCAAAAACGGATGGACGAAATAATTTGTTAATGTAATTTATATATTTATGATTTTATCTAACGGATAAAAAGTACTATAGGGATAAGGGATGAAAATTGTAATATATTAAATAAGTGTCGAATTTAAATAAAGGGCGTGGACAGAAGAAAGAAAGGAAGGAGGTAGAATAAACAGAATAATGGATGACTTGATTTAATAAATTAATAAGAAAAAATATATATATGTATATATAAAATAAAAATAATTTAATTTAACGGATAAGATTACAGGGATTTCATATGAATTAATATATAAAGCGCATAGAGAAGGTGATGAAGGAAGACAGATGAGGAAAAGTAGGTTAAATAAATACAATATAAAAAAAAATAAAAATAAAAATAGTAAAATTAAAATTTAAACAAATAAAAATAAAAATAAATAAAAATGAAAATAAATAAAAATGAAAATAAATAAAAATAAAAAAAAAAATAAAAATGAATAGATATAAAAATAAGAACTTTTATATATTATTAAAATTTAAAAATTAAAAAAATAAAAAATTATTTCTTTATATTTAATTTTAAGAGTTTAAATCTTAGAAACGTGACAACGTATTTTTATCCAAACGCTTGACTAATGAATAATGAATGAATAAATTATTCACAAATAATTTGTGCTTAATTTTTAACTCAAATCAATTAAGCTTAAAATAAAATGTAATAATTTAAGTTCGCCCTGAAGTCCACAGATATTCTTTGCAATTATCCGACTATCCAGCTACCATACTCCCACCTTGAATCCCCTGTTGATCTTGAGGTTTGCATAAACTGAAAGACGCATCCCGAATACTGATCGATTTTTATAGCTTTTCCATATGGAAATCGATTTTTCAATTCGATTCCTGGACAGAAATTTATTGGCTTTAATTCTTAATCATTCGCTTTAAGTTATAATCCGTGGCATTGGCGGATATCCAGTCCATTGTTCGGCTCAAATTAAAAATGTTGCCTCTCGTTTATTATCCGAGGACAGGGTGAGGCTCTGGCCGGGCAGTGCAGGACGTCTGTTTCGGCGGCACGCGATGCACTGAAGCGTACGCTTTGGTTGGCAGGCTGAGGGGGCGTGGCGATGCGGTGCATTGCTGCCTCTGCAATAATTTAAAAAATTGCTCTATTATTTATTTTGAATCCTTTTTTTATTTTTTTGTTTTTATCTTTTTATTTTATTTTTAACATATGTCAATGGAATTTATTTATTTATTCGGCGGCTGCGACAATAAACAAAACGCCCGCGAAGTCAGCGCGTTGTTAATGAGCAGCGTCGATGGGTGCATGGGCATGGCAGGGGGCTGGGAGAGGGGCAGCTGTCAGGGGTGGGGGGTCTCGCTGTTGACGTTAATTGACCGCAGTCTTTTTTATTTATTTTGTTTTTATTTTTTTAATATTTTTCTTTTATTTTTTTTTTACTTTGCTGCGTGCAGTAAATTTAAATGGAAATGCAGTCGACTTGTTGTTGTTGTTGTTGTTGGGGGTAGGCGTGGCTTGTTGCATTGGCAACAGCAGCAATAACAGCAACAACAACAACAACATGAGAGGCAACAACTCAAAGTGCTGATGACACGCCTGTCAGCGACACTTTGCGTCGCTTGTTGCATGAAAAACATTTATAAAAATTAATACAAAAACAAAAAAAAAATGAAATCAGAAATAAAATAAAATGAAATGAAAAATTGCAAAAAAATGCAACAAAGAAAAACAAGACATAAAATAAAAAAAAATGAAGAAAATGATAAATTCACATAAAATCATGCAAATTGCTGGGGCTTAATTTTCGATGCCTACGAGGGGATGGGATAAGCGGAGGTCCTTTTTGTTGTTGTTGTTGTTGTTGTTGCTCTCAGTCTTATTGTTGTTGTTGTCATTGTTGTTGTTGTCACTGTTGTTGTTGTCACTGTTGCTGTTGTCAATGTTGTTGTTGTCAATGTTGCCGTTGCTGTTGCAGTTGTTGTTGTTGTTGTTGTTGCTGCCAGCTGCTTGGAGTTCCTGTTGCCCGTTCAGTGTTTTGCTTTCGGGGCAGGCATCCATTTTCGATGTCGCTGCATTTATAAATTAATTAAAAATAAATTACTTTATGTTGCATGTCGAATTTCATTAAACTTAGCAGCCCGTCGCACGTTGCATGCCCCAGCAGTGCCTTTGCTTGTTTGTTTGTTTGTTTGTTTCTTCATTTGTTCATTTTGTTTATTTGCTGTTGTGGCACATTAATAATAATATTATTTGATTTATTTACTGTCCACAGAAGCAAAAAGGATGGCCAGTGTCCTGAGAGCATTCTGAATGCATAAAATGTGTCCTTAAATCTCCTGGAATATTTATTATTTTCGAGCAAAGTTTCCAGTTCAAACTAAGGAGGAAGAAGAAGAGTGGATATAATAAATGTACTCCATTTTGTAAGGATCTATAAGTGTGTATGGGTGTGTGTGTGTGTGTGTGTGTGTGTGATATCCTTCAACAAGTCACTTAAAGGCGTCACCCCAAATCAAATTCGTCTTTAACATTCATTTAATTGGCCAAGTTGGCAACTAACCCAATTTGAGTCCAGGATTCGAGCCAAAATTGATTCATGTCTGGAATTGAAAAGAATTTAATTAAGCACGCAATGCGAACAGGAATGGAGGAGCAGAGTGGGCGGGGGGCGGGGTTGGGGCGAGTGGAAGAAATGGACTCTGTAATTTGCCTAAAACTAACAAACTAACAAAGTTCGAAGCAGAGGGGAATGGCAACGAAGGGAGGGGAGGTGAAAGGATGTGAAGGATTTGAAGGATATAGAGAGAGGTATGCGGTAGGAGGCGAGGGGAAAGGGGCTGGGCCAAGCCATGGCCGTTGGCTAATTCTGGGCTCAATTTGGAGAGACTTTCTGTTCGGGTTGACCCCAAAGGTTGCATCGAACAAACAGACCTTATTAAATCGAAGGCTCGAGGCCAAGGCAGCGGTGGAGGGGCGCAGAGGAAGGACGAGGCTGCAGAGTTAAGGGGGGCGTGTCAAGTTGTTGGTTAAGTGGCAAAATAACAAAGAGTCTCAAACTGAGGCTGCAAAGGAAATTACAGACACTCTCGGCGAAGACTCGCAGCAAAACCGCAAATTAGTTGCCTGCCTCGATGGACCACAGATGGCACGGCAGCAGCAGCAGCAACAACAACAACAACAACAACAACAACAACAAGCACAACAACGACAATAACTAAACAACAACAAATGAACTGCCAGTTGCCAGTTACCCCCAATGTCAAGCGCATCCACATCCACATCCTCATCTCCATCCCAATACCCATCCCCATACCCATCTCCATCCACATCCACATCCACATCCACATCCATGTCCATGTCCATGCTCATGTCCACGTTCACGTTCACGTCCAGAACAAACCCAAAACCAAAGCGAGAGACAAAATAAATAAGAAAATATTGTTGGAGCTGTTGCCGCCGGAGGCGTCTTTCCTGGAAACGCAGCGAGAGTCATAACAACAGCGGCGGAGGCAGCAGAGGCAGCGGAGGCAGCGGTGGCAGCGGGGACAGCAGAGGCAGCGGTGGCAGCGGTGGCAGTGGCAGCAGTGGCAGAGACAGCGGTGGCAGTGACAGTGGCAGCGGCAGCGTCACCCCCATGACTGACATCAGTTTTCCACGTCCCAGTCCCAATTTCTGTCTCACTCCCAGTGGCAGTACCATTCCCCACCCCACCCCCCATTCCCATCCTCATTATGAACCTGTCCCCGTTCCCCCGTCCCCCGTCCCCCGTCCCCCGTCCCCCGTCCCCCGTCCCCCGTCCCCATCCCAATCCTCTTTTCCATTCCTCAACCAACGTCTTATCAGCGCCCGCTGCTTGTGTCCCACTTCCAGAAATTGACGCGCGCGTCGCTCCAAATCGTCGTCAACGTTGTCATCGTCATCCGTTGCTGCTTGTATCGACGCCATCTGCATCTGCATTGGCATCGGCATCACCATCGCCATCATCATCGGCATCGGCATCGGCTTTGGCATGGGCATGGGTATGGGCATCTTTTCCATATGTACTTGTATCTGCACTTAGATGCCAGCGCCAGATAAGCTCCAGCAGCCAAGTGGTTGCAGTCGCTCCGCGTGCTCCCTGCCACATGCAACCGTCCTCGTGGCAGCTTCTCGTGCGCTTCACGCGTTCCCATTGTTCATAAATTATAATTTTATGATCAGGAACATATTCGTGGAATATGTTGGTGTTGCCTTCCCATTGGCAATGGCAATGGCAGCTCCATTGTCGCTCCATTGTCGCCGTCTGGTTCCAGGCGCGTTGAATATTAAAGTGTCTGGGCGAGAGACATGGAATTGTCTTCGCCCTCGCCATCCTTTTGGAGCGGAGTGTCATCGTTCCTGTTTGCCATTTGTGTTTACACTAATTGAAGAACTCAACGTTGCCATTCACACACTTAGACCAGCTCCAGCTTCAGCTTCAACTCTCTGCCTCCATCTAGGCTCCAACTTCTAGTCCCTAGAAATGAGCTTGCCGCATCTCTGCTTTATCCCAATCTCAATGTCAAGCGGCTTCCGTGGCCAGTGGCGCATTCGCAGTCGTAGTCACAGTCGCAGTCGCCTTCACAATCACCGTCACAGTCACCCTCACTATCACTGTCACAGTCACCGTCACAGTCATTGCTAAGGCGTCACTGGCTTTGATCGTAAAAAATTTTTATTGCCTCCGGGTGGAGGAGCTCAATCCTAGACTGAAATTGGTTTGTTTAATTTTGCCGACGCTGGACGCTGGACACTGGACACTGGACACTGGACGCTAGACTCTGGACTCTGTTTGCTGGAGACATTGAAGACACTGAAGATTGACGAGTCTCGCGCCTTTATTGAGTCTCGTAAATCAATTAACTCCACTGACAGCTGAAGTTCAAATACTGCATTCCCCAGGCCTTTTAATTAGCATATCCTACGAGGAGCACCCACAATAAAACGCAAAGAACATCAAACGTTCATTCAAATTCAAAGTCTGCCGCGCCAAACTTAATTTCTGGGCGTTACCAACATCAATGAAGATGAAGAGCCGCTGTCAGAGTTGGCAACAATTAGTTTTAGGATCGCCGACGTCGCAGTCAATGGACTCGAGGTGAGAAAATTTTCTGTCAAATGGATACCCTGTATATGAGATGTTGGAAATATGCCTTGTCACCTATTTATTTCATTTTATGTTCTTAATAAAAAAAGGCATTACGTAATATAATAGTATTTATTAAGTACTACACTTTTTGATTTCTACGCTCATTTAAATATCAAAATAATCTACTCAATGTATGCCAATACAAGCAATCAAAGCTCGCTGATAAATAAGCGGGTTTCGTAGCAATCAGCCTTTCATTTAAGTAATTGCGTTGTTGTTGTGAATCTCCATAATGCGAAAATTTACCATTTCTTTGCTATTCGCCATCTCCCCGAACCCAAGCCGAACTTTGATATTGCAAATTCGGCATGTAGGCAATTGTGAACCTCAACTTAGATTTGAGAGAGCATAAAATATTTTATGCTCTCTTCTAGAATTAGTACATCGGCGAGCGTTTAAGTGTGCGCGTCGGCGAAGTCGTGTGTGTAATTAAACCCAATTATTTTGTGAATTTGTGCTCAATAAATCCAATTAATCATTCCCTAATTGTTGTTAGAGTTTCTTACTATAAGAAAAACATTTTTTCGTTGCGTAAAACGTTTAATTAAATAAAAAAAACAAAGATCGAAGATCAAATAAAAAATATTGAGTTTTGTGCGTTAAATATGCGCGTCACTTCTTTGTAAAAGTGAAAAAACCAACAACAACTATTCGAAGGAACAGATAAGGAAAAAGAAGGTGAGAAAAAAACCAACAACAAGTGTAATGCAAGCGAGTGAGAAGCTGCATTTCTTTTAATAGTGTGTGTTCGCGTAAGTGTGAGAAACTGAGAAATAAGAAGAAGAAACGGATGGTTTCGCAAAAACCAAATTATGTTGAAGAGTAATAGGGAAGGAAATTTTTGGGAATGCGCAATTTTGCATTAGTGTGTGTCCGCGTGTGTGTAATGTAGCATAAAGAAGTCGTCGGGTATATTTGAGTGAAAGAGTGAAAGAGATGGAAGATATTCATATGTGCTTTTCAGTGTTTGCTTGCATTTTTTTTTATGTGATTATAAAAATAGTTAATTATGTGATTTATTTTATTTTTTTTATGTGATTTTTAATAATACAAATTAGGAAAAATAGCGGAAATATTCAGTGCTTGCTATGCCAATATTTCAAATGTGTAAAGTGTAATGAGAAAACAGAGAATAAATTTTCTGTTTAGTTATTTTTTGTTCTTTTTTTTGAGTGCAAATGTGTGCTGATGAGAATGGCGCAAAAAGGAATTAATTTAGTTGGTAAGTGAATATGTAGATTTTATTCTATGAAATGTAATTTTATTATAATCATACATTGTATGTGCATGTATGTAAATATACACACTATTATTACTGTTAATGTTTATATATTTTTAATATATGTGTGTGAGCTTTTTATAAAACAAATTCTTAATTGCGCTTTGAAGAAATTAAATTCGTACAGTTGCTGGTCGCTGAGCGCGTACATGAGTGTGTGTGTGTATGTGTGTGTTTTGTGTGTTAGCGTATGTGTTTTGCTATCCACGTATGTATGCAGCGCAGAGTAATCGTAATTGCATTGGGGAATGTGTCCCTTATTTGGACTATTCCGCCGACGATTAAAGCGTCCTTATTTGTGTGTGTGTGTGTGTGTGTGTGTGTGTTTTTTTTTGTTATCCCTAAACGAATTGTGAATAATTGAATCTTATTTTAAAGTTAACTCGACGCTTTATTAATTTGCGAAAATTTGCTTTATGGCTTGCCCATTCGCGGCAACTGTGAAAATATAATCACAATTTTCGCCATTTATGTGGCTTAATTTGAATTTGCAGGGCGAAGTGAACTTTAGCAGGCAATAAAATGAAATTTAATATTATGTACAACGCTGGAGCCACAGACAGGAACCAACATAGTAGAACCTTCGCGGCAACCTCCCTCTTTCCATCTACTTTCTCTTTTTTGCCCTTTCTGGCTCTCTCTCTCTCTTTCTCTTCTCCTGCTGTACTCCTAATTAGTTCCTTCCGCATAATTGTGCAGGCAACGGGCAATTTTAATATTCAACTGCAGCGCGATAAACAAATGAATTTATGATGGGGCACAACGGCGAGGGGGGAATGCGGTAATGGTAACGGTACTGTTGCCAGCAGCACATACTAACACCCGTTTATAAATATACATATATCTAAAAATCAATTGGATGCCATTAGTTAACCAATTAAAACTTAACGAAACTCTTAAAAAAAAATCAAAGAGAAAAGTTGCCATCACTCGCGGCGCATAAATCTCCATTTGAGGGCAACGGCAAAGTATTTTGTGACACAGTGCAGCTCTTCAACTAAAAGGCTTATCATTATTATGATCGCTGGCATCGTCATCATTATCTTCATTATCATCAGCATCGTTGTCGTCGTCTTCGTCGTCGTCGTTGTCGTTGTCGTCATTGGGCTGCAGTTTAATTCCCTGGAAATCCAAGTTGAAAGTTGAAGGCAAATTAGCAGCAGCGTCAAAATTGCGCCAGCGTGAAAATTAGAATTAAAAGCTGCAAAAGTTGCCAAGCAGCTAAACAGCAAGAAAATGAAAATGAGAATAAGAAAGAGAATGAGAATGAGAATGAGCAAGAGGCAGAGACTGAGACTGAGGAAGAAGACGTGCATGGGGATGGGGAAGAAAGGGCAGCCAAAAGATGGTTAGAAGATGTAGAAGAAGAAGACGCACGCCAGCAACAACAACAACAACGAACACGATAAGAAGAACAACAAAGTTTTGGTCTTAGCAACAGAATTAGCCAAAAATGAAATTACTGTTAAATATGTGTCTGTGTGGGTGTGCTCGTGGGTGAGCGAGCGTAAGCGAATGTAAGATTGTGAACTTAAGTATGTATATATGTACATGCGATTGTG
Organism: Zaprionus lineosus; assembly: GCA_035044505.1. Taxonomy (NCBI): domain Eukaryota; kingdom Metazoa; phylum Arthropoda; class Insecta; order Diptera; family Drosophilidae; genus Zaprionus; species Zaprionus lineosus. Next base: position 121,682 of record JAWNNX010000064.1, read on the forward strand.
TGTGTGTGAGTGTGTGTGGGTTTGTGTGTGTGTGTGGGTGTGACAAGGCGTTTTGAATAAACGTGCCTGTCTTTTCAAGCTGCAATGCACTTTGGAAAGTTCTTAACATTTTATGAGGAATTTAGATGTAAATACAGTAAACACTTGATAAAAGCAAAACTTTAAGAATAGAATTAGTTAACGCCTAAGTGCGTATACATTTATATACATACATATATATATATATATATACATGTATATGTATTTAAATGTGTGTGTATTTATATTTAATTCTTTGAAATTATGAGTTAGATTGTATAAGTTTTACCCTCAAAACTTGATAAGTAAAGCATTTCAAGTTTCTAGGATAATTGTGAAACTGTATAAGGATAATTGGGCATTGTTTATAGAGTGTGTAGTTGATATATATACATTAAATATTTAAAACATATACTATTTTTTGGTTAGTTGGTTATCTTTTGAGTGACCTTTCAACTTTGAAGGAATTTAAATGGACATTAGCACCTCGACTAGGTAATTCTTAAGGATCACCCTCAGCTTTGAAGGATTAAAGTTTTCACTTTTTTTTTTGATTAAAATATGATTGAATATCGTATCAAAAATGTAAATTACGATTGAGTACACATTGAGTATTTGTAAAGCGTCCTGATGGCTGAAGCCGGTTGGAATTTATAAATTGTATTTAAAAATTGTAAAACATTTTTTATTTTATTTTTATTTATTAATTTTATATTTATATTAATATTTTTTTAAATTAACCTTAAATAATTATTTTTATTTTATTTTTGAAATAATTTAAATTATTAGTTTTACTGTTTTTATTGTTACTTTTATTATTACATTTAAAAATAAAGTAATTGTTTATTAACAATAATAATTTTTATTTATTATAATTATTTCTATTAATTTGGAATTAAAATTTAAAAACCTTCGCTGTGTATAAAAATAAACGTAGCTTCAAACGGTAAAAATCGTTTAGATGAAATTTTCTGTCATTGACAGTCAATAAAATCCATATAATGTTTAACTATGTTTTTTTTTTTAATTATTTGATTATTAACTAAAGCCAAACCGCAACTGCGGTTATACAGCGGTTAAAAAAAACCCAAGCAGTAAAGAAAACACAGTTCAAAACGCGATTGATTACAAAATGTTTATTATTTTATTAATTGGACTTTAGAATATTAAATATAATAAAATAAAATCAATATAAATAAATTAATTTATGTAAATTTTTGTATTTAAATTAAGAAAATTTATTTAAATTGTTCAAATCGAGTGTAAATAGTCACAAATTCTAAAATAAAATAATCTCACGCTCCGTGGGATGGTTCCAGGGTCCAGGGGTCCGGAGTCCTCGATTCACACCTGAGAAACACTTCACACTATAACCGCATTGCAGTTTATAAGGACACTTCATAAGTCCTTGTCAATTTTACAGCCACTCCCTTCGCCCATTCGCATGTTCAATTTCTTGTGGTTTACATGAAGAGCCCTTCAGATGCCCGAAACCTTCCACTTCAGCTTCGTTTATGAGTGCGAAATATTCAAGAAAATCGGAACCACAGCCCAAAATATAAAAACACCAACAACAATAACAACAACAACATGAACAGCAGTAGCACCAACAACAAAAAGGAAAAATATACACACAAATAACCAAAATGTCCTCATTGCCACTCTCTGGGTTATTATGGGTACTCCTTATATTTATTTTATTTACATTTTGCTTTTTTATTACAAGCAAAAATCTGTTGGTAGCTCTGCGCAGAGAAATTAATTAAAAAACGCCCACATTTCAGCGATAAATCAGCGGAAGCAACGACCAAGTCCAAACATGAGTGAGGGCAAGTGTGAGGGCGGGGGGTGAAAGGTGTGGGGAAGGCAGGCCAAGATTAAACGACAGCATGTCACACAAGCGCACACAAATACATACACACGCACGCACGCAAGCTACACACACACACACACACAGGGACTTCACTCGTGCGGTGCCATAAGTCCCATAAGTTCCTCTACGGCCACGCCCTCTGTCGGCAACGGGCCGTGTTTGCTTAAGAGCCACTAATAATCCATTGTTGGCTTTTGTCCTTGCCGCTGTTGTTGCAGCTGTTGCAGCCACTGATGTTGCTGCTGCTGCTGATGTTGCTGCTGCTGCTGCTGTTGTTGGTGGTGGTGGTGATGTTGTTGTCGTTGCTGCGACCAAAGTTGCTGCTGTCGCCAAACGCGAGGCAATCGAACAATCGGAGCAACTTAAAGGAATTGCATGTTAAACAAGCAGCTTTAACAACAACAATAAGAACAACGCACACACTACAACAACAAAAGCAAAAGCAACAACAATAAAAACAACAACAACAACAACAAAAACAACATCTACTCTTAAAAAAACACACACATCAACAACAAGAACAACACTCACAAAGAACTTTTAAAACACAAAAAGTTGCTTTTATCCTTTTTTTGTAAGTCGCAAACAGCTTTTTGTGAATTTGCCAGTGTGTGTGTGGGTGTGTGTGTGCGTGCGTGTGTGCGTGTGCCTGAGTGCTTGTGCAAGTATGTGCGTTGCTGCAGTCTGTCCTTTTTCCCTTTCGTTGAGCTCTCCGAGTGCATAAAATTTCAGATTTATTTATATTTCAGCTTCTTTTTTTTATTTTGGTTTTTTTTTTTGGATTCTTTCGTTCCCCCGCACTATACACACACACACGCACACACACATACATGAGCTGACCGTCTTGCATATAAAATGTGTTTTAAATTAAAAAATTTACTTGCAAAAATTCGAGTTTTTATATTTTTTAAGAAACAAAATTTATGCAGATACCCTTAATGCTGACAGCAGCGGCAACAATAACAACAACAACAACGACAACAATAGCGGCATGAACAGAGTTAAGGGGATTCCCCCTTCCCGTTTTTTGGGCGCCAAGTGGCAATTTAGAAAAAAGACAGCCAATTCTTCAATACTTGCCACAGTGCGTCCAATAAATATTGTGCCGGCTTGTCTCAAAAAGTTCGCGACGTTTTTATGAGCTGTGTCCAGACTATGCCAGAGGGGGCAACGGGGGTTGTGTGTGTTTGTGTGTGTGTGTGTGGCGGGGGAGGAAAGACAAAAGCAGCTTAAAAGGTCTTTAAAATGTGGAATGCGAATGCGAATGCAAATGTCATTACAATTGCCTTTAAAAAGCCCCAGGGAATCAGTTTTGATGGGAAACTTTAGGGCCATTCGCTTGTGTTCCTTCTATAGGAAACATAAGTTTACAGTTAACAGTTAACAGTTTAAGGGATCTGTCATTTTTGGTCAGTACGAAATACAAGTTATAAGTAAGATTTAAGTGTAGGCTTCGTGTGGCATCAAAATACATTTTTAAATATCGCAGTAAGTGAGAAGCGAGGATTATTGAAGTTCCAGTTGACTTTTTTTGCATAGTAAAATAAATAAATAAATAAAAAGTTTTAATTTTTGTAATAATTATTTATTTGAAATGTTTTTTATTATAAATAAAAAATATTATTCTGCTAAATTAGGTTCTGAAATCTGAAGTATATTTTTCTAGAATACTTTAATAGAAACTTACTTACTGAGTAAAAGTATTTCAATGCAATTTTTCTTAAACAATATATGCTTTTATTTATTTATAGGATTGAAATTAATAATAATAATAAACATGACATAATATAGAGCAAAAGGTAGATTGTATTAGGTTAAGAATTTATATGTTAATAATAATAATAATAATAATAATAATGATAATATAATATATATATATTTCAATATATATAATTATTATTTTTATTTATATTATAATAAAATAAGTATTTCTTCTTTTCTCCACATATATTATTTATAATATGTTATAAAAGTAAAGCAAACAAATTGCCTTAAATATAAAAAATTTTATTGTTTATTTTTTACATATAAAATGACAGGTTTTATATTTTATACATTTTTGACACAAAGAGAATTAAATATTTATCATTCAAATAATATAAAATAATATAAAATAATAAATAAAATATAATAATATATAATAAAATATAATAATATATAATAATATATAATAAATTTAAATATATAATATATAATTATTTTTTATTTATATATTATATCAAAACTTAAATAAATAATTTCCTAATATATAAAATTGTATTTTATTTAATATCTTTGCCTTAAATTATTAATTAGTTTTCGCCATATTCCATAGAATTTGTTTCTATTATTTTCTTTTAATAATTTTTTTTTTTTTTTATTTTTAGAATTCGCTTTAAAATATGATGAGTGTGTATTTCACACTCCTCAAATTTTGCTACTTACCGCATGAGTTTCATGTTTGCATTCGTTTTGGGTAAGTAATATAAAAATTTTATATACTAACTAGAATAATTAAACTGAGTTACAATGCAATATGGTTTATGGAAAACTGTAATAAAATGAAAAATATATAAATAGATAATATTTCGCTTTTAAACTGTCAGATGAGGCAAAAAATGAAAAATAGTGTTGAAATTTGATTTGAAAATAATTTGAGTTTTTTCTGCACGAATATAAAGTCACCATAAATAAATTAATAAAAATTGTTTGGTGCAATTTATAGACTTTTGTCACATACTGTACAAATATATTGAGTTGCAGTGCTTTCCCAATTTTGAAATGGGGAATAATTTTAAATTAAAATTAAAAACATTCAAATGGGAAGGAAATATAAAAATGAATATTTATTTTTCTGCTATGAATATTTGATTTATTTAATTAATATGTTTGCACTTTATTCTACATATATTATATATATGTCTTATATCTTATATATATATATGTATATATATCTGAAAACTCATTAGTTTGTTCAGTCATAACTCCAGTGGAAATTCTTGAGTTTCTCTATCGAAAACCTCATCATAATCAGGCACAAGTTAAACATAACTTGGCTTTCATTGCCAAAGTCATTGGGTAGGGCAGCCACGTTTTCCAATGAATGTATCTAATAGATATTGTACACACACACACACACACATTCATACCACATAAGCACACATATAACACACACGCACTTTAGTGCCGCTTGACTGAGATTATGTAATGAAAATGAAACGAGCTTTTGATATACGATCGATATGCATTTTAAATGTTGTGTTAAATGGGGTATTTAGCTTGTTCACGGCTAAAATTATGGGACAACTCCATTCGCGGCGGCGCAGGAGGTCGACCCGCCTGCCGCCTGCTGCCTGCTGCCTGCCGTCAGCCCCCAGCCGCCAGCCGCCAGGCACCATCCGTGGCGATAAATATCCAAGTGTAAATGGATACGTAGCGCCAAGAAAGCGCCAACAGGCAAGGCAGCCAAGCAATGAACTAATAAAGGACAACCATGACAACGGGAACAACGGAGACGCCGACGCCGACGCCGACGCTTTATTAGCCAGGCTCTTATTGTTGTTGTTTTTGTTGTTGTTTGTGTTGTTGGTAAAAGTATACCCTATAAACATCGAGAACGGTTATTATGGCTATCAAAAGGTTATGCATGTATGAGTATAAATATGAGATAAAGGTGTATCCCAAATTTATACCTAAGCATTAATGGAGCAGTCCCAGGAGTAGCAGGGCGGGGCGCCGACGAACTCTGAACCTAAGGGAAGTACCCGGCGTAAATTTAGTATGTGGCTTATGTTTATGGGCAGCTTCACTTTAAAATAAAAATAATTACTTTGAAAAAATGGGAAAAAGCTTAACAAGCCCAAAACTGTTTAATCGAAGATGAAATTAGAATTTAAATACACTTTTTTTTACCTGTAATTAAAGGGCATCTGCCAGTCGTTCAGGTGTGCCAACAGCTGCTCTTGGCTGAGGCATTATGTCCGTAAGCGTGCGCCGCAAATGCGTTGCCATAAATTTCAAGCTTTAGAGCGGCGGCCGCAACTGAGAGGCAACTCCAACGATGTCTATGAAGACGTTGTCGGCGGCGTGCATGGCGACGGCGACGGCGACGGTGACGGCGATGGTAAAGACGAAAGCGCAGGCAGCGGCGCCGCTAATGAAGATCAACGATTGGCGCACGTCGACGTTGCTGAGATTCCAGACAAGAACTATGACGACGATAGGTCAATGGGGCGGGGGGATGAGCGGGTGGACGGACGACCAATGGACAGGGGAATGGGGAATGGGGAATGGGGAATGGGGAACGGCATTCACCTTTTCCTGTCCATTGTGGGTGGCCGCAATTCCTATGCGTTGCGCGCAAATAATTCATAAATTTCATTCAATTTTTATTAAACGCAAAATGTACGACGCATTTACGGAGTTGGTGGCGGAGGCAGAGTTTTAGCTGGAACGGTTGGGGACTCCGGGGTTGGACCTTTCCGGAAATCCGCTTATTACGCAAGGCCTGTAATTAATCTCGATGGGTAAAAGAAAAGGCAACTTATGAAAATGGAAAAAAGTTGTATGAGCCCGCCCAACGGTTTGACTTGGGTTCGTGCACCTGTTACACCTTGGATTTGTATTGGGATGCGTATCCTTTTTAAGAAAAAGGATTTTCCATGCCCTCGATTTGTGTGTAAATATTTGCAAATGAGTTTGAAATTAAGCTCGTTGTTTTATTTACGGACGAAGCTCTGCCAATGTCGTATGCAACATTCTCTAACTGACAGTCAGCGCTGGCGATATGGGCCAGCACAGTGGTTCATAGTCAAATGAAAATTGGATTAAGTTTAAATGTCAGCGATGGTAAAACCATAATTAAAATGAAACCTATGGGAGTTTTAATAATTAACTTATAATAAAGAAGTTAATTAAGACCCAATATAATATTTATATATATTTTGAAGCTACGCTCATTTTTGATTGTTATATGAACCACTGTGTCTGTAGGCCAGGGAATGGGAGCGGTCGGATCGCATGCCTCAGATTGAATGGTCCGGTTAGAAGGAAAATATTTATAAATTTATGGATTATAATTTCTTATTTCTTATTTTGTATCTCGTTTCTCGTATTTTGTATTTCTTATTTCTTATTCCTGATTCAAGTTTCCTTTTCGTTTTTTTTTTGTTGTATTTGGCATCCTTGCGTTTGGCATGTCAGAGATGCGGATCCTGACATTTGTAGATGCCACTCCCTGGGCTAGTCGGTTGAGAGCAGCTGTGATTTAGCTGCTGTTTGTTGGGTCCTAAGGATGCTCCTTCACTTGATTCTAAGCTCTGCGCGGGCGACACTTGACTGACGCCGAGTGACGCCTAGTGCTGTCCGCCTGGCGCCATCTAGCGGCGGCCGGCTGCGCGTGCATAACTTGCGTTTCATTATAATGAGATTATCCCTTTTGCTTGTAAATGTAATTCGCTGTGTTGTGTATGTGTGTGTGTGTAAGTGTGTGTGTGTTTATGTGAGTGACGGAGAGCGTATCTGTGTATGTTTGGCAGATTTCCATCTTCTACAGGACTCAGAACTGCAACAGCTGTTCGTGTTTTCTTATTTAAATTATTCTTTTCCTTTTGACGTGCTGTTATTTCTTCCCTCCCCCACCCAATCCTGCTACTACCATTCCCCCTATTTTGCCATTAGTTTGAGAGAGATTTAGGTTTGCCGTTATTTAAATTTTACTCGCCAAGTTGAGGGTTTTATTTCTTTGTATATCTCTGAAATTGAAAATGTAGTTTTGAAGGAGGGAAGAAAATTAAGAGATCTTAACAATCTTTAAAAAAAAATTTAAAATCGACTGTCCCTTATCGGTTATCGGGTATCGATATTTGAACTTTATTTTTCACTTTTAATATTTATAATTTTATAACAATTTCCTATCGGAACAAAAATTAAGCCTAAGCGAATTTTCATCAAATTTTATAAATTCTTAGTTCATGTTATTTAAATTTGTTAGAAAATTTATTTATTTATACAGTAAAATTTATATAAGAAATTTTTGTAGCTTGAAATTCTAGGAACTATAACAAATTTTCCATTAATTTGACAATTAACACCCAGCGTAATGTCTTGGATTCCAGAGACAGAAATTTTCTATGTTTACTCTGTCCACTGACATTGCCTTCTATGATTATCGTAATATTTGTGATGTTTTTCCACTTATTTCATGAATGTCAATTGAATAGAATTACGTGTATCATGTCAAACATTAGATGACCTCCAGCAGCCTTCATACAATGGAAAAGTTATTTGTTATGTACAAATTATGCAAAAATGTGTAAAACATGAGGAAAGTTTGTGGGTGGGGAAATATAATGATATATGTCGGTTTTTTCGACTCAACTCAACTCGAATCGAATCGAAGGCCGAACCCATGTTTGAAATCTAATTAGACCCAAACGACAAATGTAACCATCCAACACGGCCAATAATGTTAAGAGCCAACAACTTGGAATCGTGTAAATGCGCCTCATTACAACATCATTTAGTCAACTAATGACTGTGAGGGGGGGAGGCGGGGATTATGCCGTTGATGTGATGGGAGAGATGGGAGACTTGAGACTTAAGGTTTAAGGTGTAAACGATGCCCAAGGTAATAAATTTCGAATAAAGCCCGCATGTAAGATGTTCAGGTAGAGGGGAAATGGAAATTACAAGATGAAATGAGTTTAGGGTTGGACATCACGCAAAATTTTATTTTTTTTTTTTGTTTTTTAAATATTCAAAGAGATGTTAGTGGGAAGAACTCCAAAAAGATCAGTTTCGTTGGGCGGGTTGAGGATCGAAGTTGAGCACATCGAAGGTGAGGATCTTGTAGAAGGAGACAGACCAACTAGGATCATTGATGCGTGCAAGGACACGGCCCATCATATGATTTGACATGGGACCAAGTGATATCCCAGGATCCATTTGCTGGCTGGGGTTTTGCTTTTTCTGTCCTTCGGCAGTGTAGTCACGTCGGAATCTTATGAATATTTCGGCAAAGACGATACGATGAGGCGTCGGAAGGTGGTCATGATTTGACTTTGTTTCCTGGTCTATTCGACGTAATAGCTCGTTGACCTCCATTAGCTCAGCTTGAGATTCAAAGTCCTTGGTGTTACGTAGACCCACAAATAACATGTCAATGAACGCATACTTCCGGCCATAGTTTTTGCGCGTTGCCACCTTCATGGGAATGGCACGGCGTATGTGCTCATTCTCAAAGCGCACCAACTGAAGCCTTGTATCGTTTTTGGACAGCAGCATGTCCCGCGAGATCTGCTGGAATCCCACCGGAGTCGTAAACTCATGAACCTTGTCCGTGCTCTGCTGCCGTATTATGTCTGTCATCACGATGGCCGCCTGCTTGGAGCCTTGGACGAACTCCTTCTCACTGAATCCATAGTCCCAAAACCATTTCAGTTTCCACAAATTGATCTTGGTTATTAGGTACCTCCAGGGATTGTGCAGATACACAAGCTTCGGTATGATCTTTTTCTGGTCGTTGATTGAATTCTGCTGCCACTTGCTATCATGCAACCAACGACCATGGTCCCTTCCACACTCTGTTGACCTTACACAGGGCTGACCTCTGCGCACCAGGCTGCTGATGCAGCTGCCAATGACGGGCATCCTTATGGCCTCGTGGCATAGTAACTGTGTTAGCATCTTGTCTCCCAGTGTAATACGTTTTGCATTTTCCCGCGATTTCGATCCACCAGAAATTTAATTTTAAATTTAAATTAAAATTTTTATTTTTAAAACGACTTCCAAAGTTCCTGAAATATTTGACAATTTATTCAGAAAATCAATGTGATTCGACAATCAACTAAATACAATCATTAACTATAATGAGGTTTTTTTAACTGCGATCGTAAAACACTATTTGTTCGATACATAAATTATATATCTGCATCTACGAAGTGCGTGAGTGTCTGAGTGGCCAACAGTTCAGTTGCGTGGGCACTGGCCACAGCAGCAAGTGGAGCCCGTCCTCTTCCGGACGGAAGATCTCACGCAAGCGATAAAGAAAATTCAACAATGGGAAATGGAAAACTTCAAAACGCAATTGTTGCCTCTCTGAGGGATGTGTATTTAAATGGCGAGGCGAATTTAATTATGTCTAAGATATGGTAATGGGAAATTAAAGAGAGGTTCGTCATATTTGGTAGTGAGGAGGGTGCACCCGAAAAGAAATGTTCGTGTAGGTCGAGTTGGAATTTTGTATGTTATGTTTGGAATAATTTTTATTATATCTTCAAACTTGTTTTTAATAATTTTAAAATTTTTATGGTGCAAAAATAAAATTTAACAAGTATTTCGACGGCCTTTAGAGACTTAATGCATTTAAAATTATATTAATTAAAAATGCTTTTGATATTATTATTTATTTACTATTATTGATTGACAAACTATAATTGACTTAAAATAATAATACAAGCAAATTAATATAAAGTATTTAATGGTCAAAATAACGATTAAATAATATATTGTTGTATTATGTGAGTTCTTTTAATAATATAATTTATTTACAATTATTATTATTAATAATTTTTTTATCAAAATCTTTTTTATTTATTTTATAATTTTTTTTTTTAAAGCTTTTGTGTAATATTAAAATTTGGGTTTGAATATAAATCTATGAAATTCTAGCCTTAACTTTTTTAAAAACGATTATTACATAATATTATAGTTTTTAATATTTTTAAATTTTTTTTTAATATTTCAAATATTTTTTGAATTGTATTGAAAGTTGACAAAAGATTCAATCGAAGATGTGTAGTACAAGGATAACATTTTTATTACTAATTTTTGTATTTATTTGTTTATTCACTTAAAAATTAAACAGTTTAATTCTAAATTATTTGTGAATGTTGAATTCTTCAATTTAAATTCAAAGTCCCCACAAAAAACAAAAACAGAAAAAAAGGGAGACTCTTCACGAGACTCTTACGAACATTTTCCGACTGGTGTTTGAGCTTTGCCTGTGCTGAAAGTGCGTAGCAAAGAAATGGTAACTCGTTGGCTTATATGTTTATACGATATATAAGTTCGATCTTTTCCTCGTACAAGCGACGAGCCGAAGCAACATTAGTTTATCAATTCCCAGCCTGTTGACTGGTTGACACAAAGTGCGTGGTCGTCGTTGATGGCATCTGATGACGCGGCAAGAAAAGACCGCCTCAGTTTCCAGAGATTGATGGAGATAAGCATCTTTTATAGACCGCCAGAGAAGTAAGAAGTGAAAACATCAGAGATGGGGGGGAAGGAGAGAATAAAGAAGAGAGACGGTAACTGTGTGTATTCGGAGGGAGGGGTGATGGTGTGCGACAGTATCTAACAGATACTTATTAGAGACACTCGTTGCGTTTGAGATTCAAAATTGAATTTCGAATGAAATGCAAGTAATGAATTTCGCTGCGGTTTGCAGCCTCGCGATGCGAGCATCGTTTATCTTGTTGCTCATTAAATCATTCAAATGTCAATCAATTTTCCCCTCTGCTTGACTCTTACTTGCATTCGTTGTGGTTACTCATAGCAACGATTCTCTATCTACTCCTCTTTTCTCCCTTCTCCCATCTCCAAACTCACTTCTCCATTCCTCATTTTCTTTTCTGCTATTGCTTTTGCCTCTGTTGCATCCATTATCGTAGTCGTGCTCCGTCCAGCCTCGGGACAACACAGACAGTCGTCAATTGTCTTTAGCAGATCACCGATGGCAATGTCTTCCATTTGATTTGCTTGTTACGCTCGCTAACCACCCCCCTCGGACACCCCCGTTTAAACGTCAGCTTCTAACGGTTGCTGTCCAATATAATAACTGACCATCTACTGTTTCTCTTGACGACTGAACAATTGGAATAGCGGTAATTTCATGTTTCATTTCCATCCTCATCGAATAACTGATATCTAAATGCATATTGATTCACTTGTCATTGACCGAAGATTGATGTCGTTTCAAAGCTTATTTTCTGCCTAGAATACAGTTATAATTGATCACCGAACGTGTTGGAAGATTCCCAAAATACCTTCCAATAGGTTTCTGCCCCAAATTTGAAATTCCAGCAAAAGAATTGCGTTTGCTTCTGAAGTTGCAACCAGACAGATTTCCTGCTTACTGCGAGCTGTGCATATGCACAACTTCCTTGTAATTATGAGTATCTGGGATAGGATACGATTGTTATTTGAAATATTTATGAAGAATTGCCTATGAATATTTATTTGTATATTCATATTCACTCGGTTCTGCATAAGTTCAATAGAGAGTTTTGGGTTTCAGTCGGAGGTCTTTGGACAGCGCTTAGCATAAGCATAAGTATCTGTGTATTAGCATATCTTGGGTACAGGCACGAGTATCTCAAAGCTGCATATGTATATGGATATGAGTATAAGGCAGCATATCTCAAACTATCTCAGTGTATCTCAGAGTATCTCGTGACAGCGACCTGTCAGCCGATTCAGGTTAAATCAATCAACCTGAGAGCTGGAAAAACGAAACCTGTCAACGCGGTTCATTGTTTGCATGCGCCGCGATTAATGAAAGAACCGCCCCGAACGAGAACCACAAAACAAAAGGAATTGAATTCGAACTGAACTAGTCTTTGGATGCGGGATGGCTTGGGATGGGAGGGGTTGGAAGAGGGGTGTGGTTGGGGGTAGGTAGTGGGAGCTGAACTATGAGTGCTCGTATTTTAGATTTATGCGCGTATCCCCCGTCGATACAGGACGGGCATCAAGTCAATCCCCTCGCACAATCTCTCTTCTTATCCTAAAAATACACTACTCACCCCCCCACCACCCACTCCCTGCCTTTTGGCCTACCGCAGCACTCGCTGAATTCAATCGTGCAGTTATTTGCATTTTCAGTCATTTCCATCTGGTGAACTATTGTCTGGTTCATACGGGTGGTCATTTAGCATATTTGATATTGAGATTTATTGACAAGATAGAAACGTGTGCGACGTGCCACATGTTTGTTTTTGTTGTTGCTGTTGTTGCTTTGTCGGCAACAGCCGGAAATTTGGATGTGTTGAGAGGGTGGGTGTGGTGGCAGTCACTTATTATGTCAAATGTTAGTTGAAATGAAATTAATTAAGTTACGTTTTTGAGCCAAATTCAGATCATGTTACAAGTCGCAAGAGCGCAGCGACTGCAACGGAAAAGTGACAGGAAAGGCGCCCACTTAAGCAGCCCGACCGCAAAGATCATGGGGCATCATAGTGCGTGCCATACACTGCACACACACACACACACACACACACCAAAAGAGATGTGTTTACACATGTCTTGGCTCTGGCATTGGGAATCCAGCAAAGCGCGGAATGTGGACGCGTCATTGAAATGCGATACACAAGCCAAAGGCCAGCACTTGAAGATGGTAGGGGGAAGGCTCGGTCGTGGGTCGGTGGTGGTGGCAGGGGTAGGGCCATTCTATGACAATCAACGATCAGTTGAAACCGCAAATTGAGGAATTGCTCATGGCTGTCAACTTCTAGGGTTTCGCGTTGCCTTTAAAAAACATTTGTCATGCAAAATGATCGCCACTTGGAGCCGCTGCCCTAAACGGAAACAACAAGTTCAACGCGATGATGTTGCCACAGATCCGGTCGAGTTGCGGGATACGATTGCAGCTTGGATATTGATTCGCTTGGGTAATTGAATACCCTCACGCTTATAAGGTGATCCTTTTGATTCGATTGTCATTCGCAGCGTTGTTGAGTCATTTAAAATTCCGGGCCGCGCATTGGCTGCCAAACTGTCAGTGCGACACCTAGCGGCCAACACCTGCAACTGTCAGTGGCAAACCACGTGATGTGCTTACCTTATGGCCACTTAAATCCCAACCACTGACAGTTGACATTTGTCCACAGCAATAACGTATGTGTGTGTGTGTGTGTGTGAAGGTATCTCGCGGCGTTCCAAGAAATTTGCCCAGCATAGACCCCCGCCCATTGGCCCAAGACGTACATTGCACCCATCCATATGAAACTGGGTGCATCGTCTAATTTATGGGATTAGATTAGAAAATAAATAAATACCCTTTCCAAGAGTTCTATGAACTTGATGAGGCGTTTGTCGGACGCAATAAAGTTGAAAGTTGAGAGAAAAAAAAATTGTATTCCATTTTATAAAAAATATTTTCCTTTGTGGCAATGAAATGGATTCCCTTTCATTTTTAGAAAAGTAGGGTATTAAAAAGTTCGTTATTCGTTATGTGGACTCCTCATGGCTTGACCATTTGCCATGCAGCTTGTGTTTCGGTTGCCAGTGAGAAGTGAGAAGTGCCACCCGAAAATGTGGAAAGGCTGTCAAGTCGTCGTTTGTTCATGGGGCCATAATGCAAATGTGATCGATCCGCGCTTGGCGGGGACACTCATCATCCATCAAGTGGGCCGGCAAGTAGCGCTCGCGGCACAGATTTGTGCGGATACGTGGATTTACCCAGTAACCCAGATGCAATAACTGAGACATCAAAGCGAAAACCAAACCAAAAGCAAAGTTCACCCGAGTGCGGGATTTGGGTTTGTTTTTCAAGCCACGTGTGCACTTCCCTAAGTGAGTTCGTTCTACCTTAACAACTGAACACACGAATGTGTATATGTATATATATATTTGTATATGTGTGTGTGAATCTAAACTCGACGTGGAACCAGAGGATGCAAACAGAGCCAACAACTGACAAAGCTGACAGTAGCCAAAAAATATGTCATAAAAGATATGCTCTGTGTCAATATTGGCACAAGACGCGCAGAGGTGCTGTTTGTGCAGAGAGTAGTAGAGTGGGTGTGGCGGTAGGAGTGGAAGGAGGGAAGTAAGGAAGGAGGCTGCTCACCAATGTTGCTAATAGGTGGCGCTGCTGTCGTCGCCAACGAACGACATCGTCTCTGTAATTTTCATTGTTTTGTGGTGGATGCCGCAGGCCAAACGACGCTCCACTGAACTGAGTGTCAACTGCTGCACAGTGGGCTAAAATATTATAGTTTGATATTCAATTTTTAATTTTAATACTTAAGGAAATTCTTAAGTCTTATATATTATTTGAATATATAAATTTCGGATTTCAAATTCACTTCTAATCTTAATTTAGAAAATTCTTATGACTCTTAAGCGTTTCGCTTTTAACTGCTTCAGCCTTCGGCTAACTGTAACTGTTAACTGTAAATATTTATCTATTGATTATCGATCTGTCAGCCTTTTCATTTTCTATCCTTTTTCTAAGAACTTCAACTAATGTCTTAATGCATTTTTAGGTTACTCTCCAACTCCTTTCTTCCTCGTATCCTTCTTTCTCACTCCGCCCCCTCCAACGTTGGCTACTTTTTTATAGCTCCTTTGACATTTGCACTTTATTCCTAGTCCCATATTGGGTGCTCCAGCTACCCTCCATCATTGGAACTGGCTTAGGTTAACCAAGTTAAATTGTGCTATTTATATACCACGAAAATAACCCAAATTCTTTTATCGCTGGATAAATATTTATGTTCCCAGCGGTACCGCAAGTAACCCCAAAAAATTCGATACGCTCATAAACAACGAGGGGTTCCAATAAGGGGTCCAAAACATCAACTACCCTTCACGTCCCCTCAACCAACTCCCACAATCTGCCACTGTCCACTGTACAAAATTGTCTCGTGTTCGCGTGTGTGGGGAAAGGAAATTGTGAAAGGGATTGTGCAAGTCGGGCGGGTGTATGTGAAAAGGGATGGGGGATGATGGAGGGGGAATGGGGGATGCTAGCTGGTAGATGTTAGATAGAGGATTCGCTTTAGAGCTTGTTCAAAATTTTGGGTTAGTGCTGAGCAGCTGTGGCCTAGAACCAAATTGCTCCCTGCCAACTTAGACGTCATCTGTTGTATTGTAGTTTTCGGGTTGCCCTCAGCCCTTGACTCTTGCTGAATAATTCAAATTATAATGTTGGCAAAAATAAAATGTAACTGCAGCAGACACACAGGTTACCCAGGGGAAGTAGCTGTGGCAAGGTGTTACGGGGACGGGGGGGATGCTCCGAAACAACAGGTATTTGTATTTTACTCTCATATTTGTGTGACAATCTGTTGTAATTGCGCTAATTGCAATTCATTATTCAGGCTCTCACTTGTTTTCCAGCTCATCCTCATCCTCATTCTCATCCTCATGCTCATCATCATCCTCATCCTCATCATCATTATCATTATCATCAGGCTGTGCATGTGTGCGTGTCTATGTGTATGGTTGTTTGTATGCACAAACTGACAAAATGTTGAGCAAAATATCCGCAGGATATTCGCTTGTTGATTTTGCTTGAGAGACTTTGACATTTTATCTGCATGGAAAATGAGAAGCACACACATCGCACTCACACTCACACCCACACATACGTACAGAAACAGACACATGCAGTGGTGTAGGTAATACAGATAGAGATACTTTTGCAGTTACAGATACTTGTTATTAATAATAAAACCGCAATAAATTGTGAGCTTGTTTGTTCGCTTGTTTATTTACCTTGTATTCTATTTGCGCGGCTTCATCCCATGAGCAGAGGTGTAGTGCCTTAAGAGCAAACGGAGGGGGGATAGGTTAGTCTAAGCTTTATGCGAATCCAAATTGATAGTCAACAAAGTTAAAAATTTGTATATTTCCCATTAGAAGATCGGAAATGTCATTTTTGTTGTGGTAACCCCCTCAAAGTGCCAGCTGCCACGCCCCTGCTCATGTGTTAGCCCTCCTCCTGCGACTCTTACAATATTACGATTCATAAAAAAATTCGTCCCTCAAATATATGAAATTTCGTGGCGATGATCCTCAAATAACTGCCATGCGGCAATCACTTAAAGCGAAGTGCGGCACACCGAATTAAATGTATTTCTCGATAAATAAATATATTTATTTGCTTATGGGTTTTATCTGTGTATTTATTAAGTATAAAATCTGTAATTAATTTCAATTTTATTAAGTAAATGCCATAAAATGGCTTTAACTTCGCTCGGCCCCTCAGACTCAGCCTGAAATTTCAATTATGAAACTCAATTTAAAGTCGGTCTGTATTTACGCTACCTGCCGATAGGTGGCTATGTTGTATTATTGCTACTTAACGGTATCTATCGTCATGATATGTAATATCGCAATAGCTGGCTGACTGCGTGCGGGTGTGTCTGTTGTGTGGTGGGGAGGCAGGCGGCAGGGCGGCACATGCCTTAAATCTGACAATTGATTGGCATCATAATGATAATTGTTAATTGCTTAACGTGAGTTGCCGTTATAATGTATTGAAATGCGAAGTAACGGTAAGCTTAAGTGTGCCGTTATGAAGCCAATTTATCGTTTAAAGATTTTAAACGAATTATAGTTACTTTTGAAATGCGAGAGAAAATCTGAGGGATTTTCATATGAAAAGCCACTCATTACACTCCTAGAAATTTACATTTGTAACTACTTGAAGGACCTTCTGAAGCACTTTAAGGACTTTGTTTGTTTTATTTTTATATTTTTCTTATTCATTTTTGTTTTAGTTGGTTTACCTCCTCAATGAACTTTTGTTCTATTGTGTCTCTCCCCCTACCCTTTGTGCACCCCTAATGCAAATAATCTCTTGTTTGGACCCAGTAAAAACTTCAGATTGCAGGTGTAACAGGTTTCTTTCTCAACTTTTTGAGTACTTGACCCAATTAACGTTTGCGTGGAGGGTTTAACCCTCACAGAGCTAAAGGGAGGCACACATACACATACACATACACATATTCATACACTTTACACACAGATACATATACATGCATTCGCTGCATAAATTTGGAAGTTTTGTGTAATCTCACAAAGAATTGCGAAAAAAACAAAAGAGAAAAGCAAAGAAGTTTCAGAGAATGAGATGGGAGCCAAGGTGGAGTAAAGAGGGGAGGGAGTGGGAGAGAGAGAGGGAGAGAGCATTAAAGTAGAAAGAATGGCGTCTAAATAGTTCGTAGACTAACTTAACCTCATTTAAATATTTTGCTGGAAGAACTGTAACTGTCGCTGCTGCAGTCGCTGCTACAGTCGCTGCTGCAGTCACTGCCGCTGCAACTGCCTCTGCCACTGCCACTGCTGATGGTTTTGTTTTTTTTTGTGTCTGTTTCAATTACAGTTATTGCAGCATCAGCTGCAGCGCTGCTTCTAGTGAAGCCTTCATTGCGTCTACTGCGCTGCCTTTACTTTGTGGGAGCAACTGCAATTGCCGCTGCTTTTGTTTCTGCTTCTGCGCTGCTGCGCTGCTACGCTGCTACGCTGCTACGCTGCTACGCTGCTACTGCTACTGCTTATTCTATTGCTGTTGCTGCTGAAGCATCTGCTGCGGTTTTCTCTCTCTCTTTTACTACTTTTTCAGCGACTGCAGCGCTGCTTTAGTGAGTGCTTTTGCTGCTTCAGTGAGTACTTTTTCTGCTTTTATGACGAATGTGGAGGCTTCTAAACTCTGCTCTGTCTTTTACTCCTTTTCATATTTCAGTGTTGCTTAAGTCATTATTTTTACTGTAGCCACTAAGCCATTTCTTTCTGCTACTATTAGTGCTGCAGTAGTCGTCATTTCTACTACCATTGTCTCTACTACTACTTATTTTGTAGCTGCCTTTGCAGCCATTGGGGTTTTTTTTTGTTAAACTGTTCCCCTTTTTATTTTTTCTGCTCTGCGGCAACTACTTTTCTTTCCAACTGTCAGTTTCTCTGCTACTGTTACTACCGCCACGATAACTGCTGCAGCTGCGCTGCTCTCATTGGTATTTCCGCTGCTTTCTTTGTTTCTGCTGCTGCTACTACTTTATCCACTGCGATTTCTGTTTGTCTGTCTGCTGTCACTTTTACAGCTTTTACTGATGCTTTGGTTGTTGCAGCTACTGCTGCTTCAACTGCTGCCACTGCTAATGCGCCGCTGCCAAGCTGTTGCCTGCTCTTCCTCTACTGTTGCTGCTGCTGCTGTCGGAGCCACTGCTGCCCATGTTTCTTACTCTTGACGTCGAAGTAGTTATTGTGTCTTGCTGCTGCTCAGCATCATTTTGTAGTTTTTTGGGCTTCCCCCAACTTCGATGCACTGCACATTCTCCCGCCCCCCCTATCCCACTTTCTTTAACATTTTCAGGTGCATCAACACACATTTTGTTTTTGCTTAATGCCTGCGCACTTGCATAAAGTAGCACACGCGGAGTATGCAAAGTGGCATCAAGTAGGGCGAAGTGGTTGACGGAGGAGTGGGTGAGGTGGGATGGGGTGAGTGCGATGCGCGTGGCTGTGTTGCATTTTGTATTCAAGTACAACGAAAATTGTTGTAAATTAGGAAAAATGTAAACACGAGCGCGCACTCACCCACAAAAGCATACACAGACACAACCATACGCAAACACAGACACACGAACACAATCTTACAAGCACACACACACACACACAGATGCAGCTAGAAGAGGTTTGTGCGGAGCAACACAGTTGCATTACCCGCTGGACAAGGGACGCACGGGGACATGAAAGGTTAAGGTGCTTGAGTTGTTGGTGGGTCAAATTGAGGCCCTGGCCGCCAGGGGGGACATCTGGAATGCCCGCTGGAGTAGCTGCTACCAACCTACGCAATTAAGTGACGACGATGACGATGACGGTGGCGACGACGACGACAACGATGGCCATGGCTATGCGATGGGATGGGAGTAAGAACCTTCCGCCAAGTGAAAGGCCTCCGACTTGGTTGTTTTCAACTGCCCGCCTCCAATCCGCTGCCTTCATCTCATTCTCAACTGCCTCTGCGTACTTTATTCTCTCTCTCTTTCTCTTTCTCTCTTTCCCACTCTAGCTGTCTCACTCTTTTTCATTTTTAGAGCCGTTAACCTTCTTTGTTTGCATTAAAGTCGCAACAGCAGCGGTGGTTGTACAAGCCGCCCACTTCCCCCTCTTGTCCAGCTCTTATAGCACTTGAACGGTTGCCTTAGCTTCGAAAAGGCTTTCGGTAACTTTGTTTCCGCCAGCATTTGTTTTGGGATACCCTTGCCAGAGGTACCTCAAGAATATAAAAGGTTTTGATGGATACTTATTCGAAAGATCGGAAAATATGGCATTTGGAATTAAACTGTGTTTTAACGGAATAAAAAACAAATTATTTTAATTTTAATTGATGGGTAATAAAATAAAAATGTGCCGAATTATCAGAAAGAAATCAACTAGCAATTTGGAGAAACAAAAATTAATAGCTATTTTATAGAAATAGAGATGGAAGTACTAAGAGAATAAATAAAAGTTGTATAAGAAATTGTAGAACAAAAAATAGAAAATTTGGACAACTTAAAAAAGTCTAACAACAGAAAAATACAAAAAAAAAAAAAACAAAATCGATCGAAAGAATAAGATATTAAATTTCAATTTTTTAGTTTATAATTCTTTAAGCCTCTTATTCGCTTTTCAACCAATGAATATAAGTATTCAAGAATATAAAGACGATCGGTGACATCCGGTATAAAAACTCTAAAATCATCAAAACTTCTATAAACTATAAAAAAAATCTTTTATTATTTTAATTAAATTTTTTTAAATTTTGTATAAACATACATCTTTGATATTTGGGAGATCCAACAAGAATAATCATAATCTTACTTAAAAAAAAAAGAACAAAATTAATAAAAATGTTTAAATTAGTATCGATGTCTTTTATACATTTTCCATAAATAATAAAAAATTTTGAAGAATTTTAAGAAGTGAGATTTAGTATTAAAAACATATTTATTAAATGTATCTTATAATAAGTATTTATTAAACTAAATTTATATTAAAGTTAAGTGCTATCATTAGATTTTCATGGACATAGATATTTTTTTTTATTTTATTATTTATTTATTTGTGCCAATCAATTTTTCTATTTTTGTCTTTTTGCCAACTTTAAAACTTATAACTATTTTAGTTATTTTTGATTTATAAATATCTCAATAATATTTTTATAAATTTCTAAATAGGTTTACTATCTTATTTATTTTTACCAATAGTTTTTTTTTTGTAATTTTTCTTAACTTAAAAATGATGTTTGGGTTTTTTATTGTTTCCTTTTAACATACAATGAAGCATCCAACCTTTCCTTTTTTCGCCTTGTACCTATTCAAAGTGTATTCATTATTCGTTCACCCCCGGAGGAGCTTCCGTGCTGCTCTCTTTCTTTGTTGTGCCACCGCATGTTTGCTTTTACCTTGGTGGCTCCGCTCCACAAGTGGGTTGTCAAGTTCTCTGCCGGATCTCAAGCATCTAGTTGTTGTCAAGAGAAGTTGTAAAATGCGTTTCATGCCCCAACCACACCAGCAATAACAACAACAACAACAACAACATTAACATCAACAGCAACAACCACAATGGATTTTTGTAGTTGCAAGTGGATTTGTAGTGAAAAAAGTGGAAAAGGTAGAAAAACAGTAGAAAAAGTGGAAGCTGCGCATAAGAAAGATATTTTGTTTACTTTTATTTGATTATTTATTTAAATTTACAAACCTTTGGATGGGGAAAAACTTTGAGGAAAGCTTTGAGTAATTTCGTCATACGAACAATATAAACTTCTGTAGTGCATTTATGAGAACCCATATATATCTGGGCACAGGAGGGCACAGACTTTGCCGAGAACCGAGCCAGAGATTAAAAGAAAATTTAAAAGAGTTTATAAAATTATCAAAAAAAGAAAAGCGAGTTCAGAAATTGCCTTTGGTTAGTTTTCCATTCTCCTTTTTTATAGTAAAAAAAAAACAAACAAAGGAAAGCAAAGGTTGATTGTATTCCCAATGGGTAATCCTCCAGATTTGATGTGGAATTTATGCCTAATAGCACATCGCATTATCCGAGACTCGTATAATTTCCCTCAACTACCTTGAAAGTCCATTCAATCTGGCTTTTTATTTGTTCAGCTTTATGATATCTTTTCGTAGTGCCCGGGTAATCCAAGACTCACATCACAATCGGAATTCTGGATATCGAAGTTAAGTCTTTTTATGCTACGCGCTTTTGTCGGGTAATCTGAGCTGCACAGCTGCCCCGCATCCCCACCGCCCAAGTCATTTGCGGCTCGTGAAAAGCGAAAGTGCGTGGAACGTTGATATGGACATGTTTTTTTTTATCTGCCCGATAAGCCAGACTCGACTCTTGATGTATTCGCTGAGTCGATGGAACGATGACTTGATGGAGATGTGCAATTCGCGTGGTCGATTTATGACCGTCTTTATGGCTGATCTCTCCATAATACCTGATCCAACAGTTCAGGCAAGCCGCAACAAGACGCAAACAAATTGCCGTGACAAAAACAACACACACACTTACGCAAACACACACACACACAGAGACTATTAACACCCACCGCCAGCCGCTTTTCAAGTTTGAGGTGTCAAAACTCTGGCTAATACCTTATTATCAGCCGGTTTCCGGCCTCATAATACCATTTTAGTCGAGGTGTTAAAAATGGCAATGGCAGTTCGAGGCGATGGCTGATAAAACTATTAAAATGGCTCCGTATTAGCCAAATTGTTCGATTTCCAATTCCATTTGAGTTTCTCTAATTGACAGAGTGATCATCGGGGCCGGGAACCTAGACCCTCGGTTGCCATAAAAGTTGTACAATTTATGCGATTTTAATTTTTGTGCACATTTTCCAATTTCCAGGCGGGTCATAAAAGTGTTTAGCTGCCTAACCGAATAGCCACCCAACCCACCCATCAACACACCAGTACACCAACCCATCCGCCCACTTACACTGACAGGTGAAGCATAAAACGGCAAAGAAGCCGAAGCTGAATAAATATTTCAAATGGCCATAAATACCGTTGATTATACTAAAGGTGCACAAGGACCGGGCAATCTTTTAATTAAGGCAATAAAACGGAAATCGACCACGTAACCTAAGGAAAACATAAACTTTACATTAAATCCACTTAATGTTCGAACAAAGTGCCATGAATGTCTTCTTTATCGTTGGGACGTCAGGACCCAGGACTAGGGCCACGACCAGGTACTGCTCGGTCGTAACCTTTGCCGCTGCCAGGGACTTCTTCTTTAGGGATTGTGAAATGGGATGGGCAGGGGAAAAGCTAGACGCACCACTGACATTGGTGTCTAACTCGATGGGCGTTGCCGCTCGACACTCGCAGTCAGTTGCATCTGCCGCAGCGCCCATATTTGATTTTTATTAGCCGCTGGTGGCTACATGGACACCAAGACACATGGACACATGTTCATCAGTTGCCTTGGCCCATAAAAGTGTTCCATGGGAACTTCCTCCCCCAAGCTTGTCCTTCACACTCTTCCGCTCTCTCTCCTTGTCTCTCTTTCTCTCTGTCTCCTTCTCCAGAGGCAAGCTCTGGGGGTGATGTACGGATGTATAAATTAAATATCTGCTACATTAACGCTCAAGTGTTTATTTTAGCCCGGAACCAAGCGGCGAGTAGAAAACTCATTAAATTAGCAAATGTCGATTTTAATGTCCTCGCGACTTGCGGCTGAATGTAAGGACATCATCGTCATGGACATCGAAACAGAATTTGAGTACACGCAAGACTCATGAATTATTTACAGGTGACAACTATCCATGCAGAAGTGTGGCCCGGCCACGCCACGCCTTCATAAGGCAGATACTCACGTGCCTGTCGGTGGATCACGCACGAAGACTGCCTCACTGCCTCCCAAGGGGTCCAAGGTTGGCGCAGGCTGGAAAACATTTCAAGGCTCACACATGAAAAGTATTTACAAATTCAACTTGCTTTTTAATTTATTAAATTAATTTTTAATTGAGTCGCTCTCAGGTGTAGGGTATGCGAAGTCGTTGCCGCCCCAAAGCGGTTGCTTGTCACTGTCTGCTTTAAGTTTGCTCCTTGTCTCAGAAAATGAACTGATGTCTGTTGAATTTATGGCTGGTAATGTGTGCGTGTGCTTTATGAGTTAAGGATCTCTATAAGTAGATTTGTACCTGGGAAATCTTAATGAAAGTATCGACTGGATTTTTAGAACTTTTCATTTGATGATCCAAAGGAATTCCCAATAACGATTTTTTGTGTCTTTTAAGTCTGCATCTTAGATTCTAGTTTACTTTTATTTAAATTAAATTGAAATTAAAGTTTTCTTACTTGAATATTTAACATATTTTTGAAACCTCGAAACTTCTTTAAGACTTATACAAAAACTTAACATTTTTTTCGAATGCACTTCCTTTTAATTAAAAGTCCTTTGGATGTTTTTTTATCCGAAGCATGGATTCTCCACTATGTAGATCCTTTTGAATTCAATGAATTACAGGAGGTTCCATTCACCAGTTTAACGGACAAGCCTTTCAAGTAAAGGATATTCACAGTTTGTTAAATCAAAGGAGGTGTCAATCCTGTGTACTTTGTATATGCTAGTCATGAAGGATTTAATCAAAGCTCTGTGTAGACTGGCGTGCCTTGTATTCAAACTACTTAGATGTGAAGGATCCCAGAGCACAGCTTTTTGTGTGTAGGGTATTTAAGTCCTGTCCAAAAGAGGAGGAAGTCTAATTGGTTAGTAGTTAGAAATTTACATAATTTATCCTATAGCTTGACAATCCTTGTACACAGGACCTAGTCACTATTGTCCTGGTTACCATAAAGTCAACTCCCAATAGAATCAGATCCTGATTAGACACACAAATCCAAGCAGTCCTTCGATCTTAATTCTATCGCTTGTATAAAAGTCATGCAGGTGTAGGGCATTCACAATTCATGGCGACTGCCGTGGTACAAGGAGATCCATCCAGGACATCCGCTGTCTTTCCTCTTTCACTGCTAGCCTCTGTCTTTGACCTTATGACCCTGTGACACTTTGACTAATTGAAAACTGTCAAATCGCAAATGATGTGCTGCCAGGAATCCAGTTAGTGTCTCCTCCTCCCAGGCAGACCGCCTGCTGTTTGGTTTCTTAATTGAATTAACTCATTAGCAGTAAATATTGGAGCTCCTTTGCATTTGTATCTGCAAGTGTGCGACTGCAACTGCAAATGTGTTTGTGAATTGTATCTGTATCCGACTCTGGCATTCGGGAAACATTCTGTAAATTTTCCATTTCTGTGCGCAAACATTCGAACTCAAATGTCATTTGTCTAGCATTGGCAGGAAACACCGAAATATCCTCTTTTGGGATTTATTAACGACATCTCGGAATATCGAGGTTAACATTTAATTCATTTACTCGTACAGGACACTCAATGGTCTCTAGTTTCCAGTCCCTAATCTCTAATTTGTAATTTGTAATTTGTAATTTTTGGTTTATTTTGATTGCTTTTCCAAAGCTTTAATTGACCTGACAGCCCAGCACTTCGATTGAATAAGATTGAATATTTATAACCATCGATTATATCACTATTTAAATTCCCAAATGGATAATTAATTTGTGAGCTCGAACAGAAAGTGATTCACGAATGGTACTGCCCATGCCATGAATGAAAATGAAATTGAGCATAATTAACATACTCGGAATTATTTTCTTCATTGATAACTCAGAAAAGCCGAATCATCGAATGCCTTGAATCAAATGAATACTATTTTATTTATTTTAAAGTTTCTGCAATAGTCAAAGCAACATAGGATATTCAAAGCAATTAAAGTAAAATGAAGCTCAAATTGAGAGAAATAAATATCTTTACTTTTCGAGTTAAGTCCTTGAATACTGCTTATTGAAAGGATATTAGTTTCTACACTCGATTCATGTTCAAAATAATCTGAGTTTTTGCAATTGAAATGCATTGCAAATGTGAGTTTGACTTTTGATATTCAAATCATGAATCTCAAATGGCAAGAAAAGCAAAAAAAACTCCACATAAATAAATTCAAAAAATTTTCATTTTAGTTCATTTTAAATTTTGAATCGGTAATCGAACAAAAAACACTCACAATTTTTGAAGGTTACCTGAAATGCTCAGCATTTTGTGTTCGATTTACTTGGCTTCAAAATCAAAGCAAATAAAATTATATACATTTTATAAATTAATAATTGAATAACAGGATTAATTATTTTAATAATTTAATTAATTGCTTATTCATTTGTTGTTTGGAGCTGCTTGAACATTGAATTCTTAACTACTCACATCGTGTATATTGAATATAATTCAATTCACCCAATAAAAACTCGAAGCAATTCAAATTTCAGGCAACCGCAGACTATGAACTGCACACACACACACACATACAAAGATTTTCATATATGTATATGTGTGCATGTGTGTGTGATTATGTGAGTGTATGTAGTCGAACCCTATCGAATTCCAATGGTTGTCGTAAATCTGTGCACATTATTCACATAAATGAGCTTTTCTTTTATTGCCAGTTGGCTGAGAATTTTCCTCCCTCTCGCGCAGACAGTATAAAACAAATAAGAATTATTCCGATCCAGACTAGGCGAGTGTTAGATACGCTTCACTGAATAAATAAAGCCCATAGAACCAGATGGACATATTTTTAATCTAAACAATTTTAGGATAGCAACAAAAACAACTCTCAAATTCTTAGCATGAATTTTATTTCTTCAACTTAAGGAACCTCTCTATAAAACTAATGGACTCTGTTATACCCTATGTATGTCTTGTACAGGCTATATTCAATCTTATTATACCCATTTTATGGGCACTGGGTATATTAATACTTACATTCATATATGTATGTACACGAGTCCTGTCTGTGAAACGTCGCCCCACACGATTTCCCCCCTCAGTCTCATTCAATGTAGTTAACTGGTAGAAGTATGGTTGCTTGGAGGGGGCGATAGGGGGGACAGATGGTGTAGGGAGAAGCTATAACTGATGATGATGATTCCATTTGTGGTTTGAATAATTTTCATAATTTAAATAACGGCCAAAACGGCTTCAATACTTCGCCCCTTTCCGGTCTGCCGGGCCGACAGTCAGTCATACGCCGAAAACAAGAGTGTAAATCACAGTCGGGACTAAGCAATGGGATGGAAGATGGAGAGGGGTAAGGGGGAAGAGAAGTAAGGTATACATTTTGGGTGAGTGAAAGTGAGGGAACGAGCAATGGGAGGAGGGAGTCTGGGATATGATAAATGGAGCAGCGACTTGTTACGCATACATTTCCAAAGGTGGGGGAGTTCTGGCAAGTGCCAAGTGGGGGCATTTTGGGGATCCGAGTTACTAAGTAAATCCTTGACGTCATGTGCGAAGTCGTCTCGAGGCTGTCATTGCTCTGTTGTTGTTGCTGTTGTTGGTGTTGTTGCTGCTGTTGCTGTTGTCGTTGTTGTTTTGTCCTTTACCAGGGAAAACAATATTTCATTACATTTACATATTTTCACTCAATTTTCATATTTTCACATTCGCTGGAGGAGGGCTCTGAGCGATGTCTGAGGTGAGAAGGAATGCAGCGGTATGAATTTCATGGTATTGTCCTTATTGCCCTACCCGACTCTGTCCGCTGCTCTAGCCTTTTTTGTTTTTCATTTTATGGTAATTCGCTCAGTCCCCTTGGTTCGACGCCTGCTTCCTGCCTTCCTGCCTTTATGTCCTTCCACCTTGCCACCTTGCCACCCTGCCACCCATCAGCCGTTCTTTCTTTCACAACCAACTTCCAACTCCCAGCGCTGAACTTTGCACAGTGCACTGCACTGTGGCGCCCCCAAGTGTTGAGCGGCAGCAATGTTGGCGGCAATGGCTGAGAATTCGCATTCGTATCGCTCGCATTTCGTATGTCAGCATTTTAAATAGGCTTTTCATGTTCGAATTTTATTGTATTTTTTTATGCTTTGCATTTTCTCAGTTGTTTTATTTTCCTTTGCGCTTTACGTTGTCGTCCTCTGGTCCTGGTGCTCTGTTGTTGGTCTTGTTGTCGCCGGGCCGAAGGATACATTAAATTCCGCAAGTTGTATGCAAAAGTCAAACCGACCCCAGGACTTCCACTTACCCCCGGGTTTATTAAATACAAATATTTTGCTTTTCCATTCGAGGATTTTACGGGCGGACACTTGAAAACTGACTCGTCCGTCGGCTGCCTTAGTGGAGTTTCCCCAGTAACACAAAAACTTGGCGAAGGTTTAACTCAAGGCCACTCAAGATAAGTCTTAACAGGGAGGGTGGGCGGTTGAGGGGCAGGCTAAAGGGGTGTAGCTTGAAGTAAGAGCGAGCAAGCCTAACTGTAAATGGAAGACTCACTCTTAGATGTCTACAGTGAATACTTGTTCATAAATTGAAGTGAACAAATGTTAAGTTTATATATACTGTTTATAGAATAATATTTTTTATATGATTTTTTTTATGATATTAAGATTTTACCAGAGTTTTCAATTGTTCAAGGACCTTTGAGTAAGTCTAAAACTACGTCAATCTCGAGTTTTACATGCAGTTCTTTAAAAATACCAGCGTTTTAAATGCCTGAAATAAATGTCCTTAGATTTAATTAGAATCTGTTTTTTTAAATCATTAAAATTTTCTTTATTAATAGAATATTAATTTGAAATATAATTTTATATATATTTTTCATTTTTAACTCAAATATTTATTTTAATAATTTTGTTGATTAAAAAATTATTTAAATATACCAATTTTAATATACTGAAAATGTATTATTATAATTTAAGCTGTAATTAATTATTATTTTTTTTATTATTTTATAAAATATTTTTAATTATATATTTTTTGTGCCTTTATTTTAAGTTGATTAAATTTTTTTTTAACTAAAAACTTTATTTTAAATTCTGAGTCTGAAGGCGCATTTCGGGAAACATTTTATTAAATTTCTATTCATTAAACAAATTTCCAAACTAAAGCGGTTTTTTTTAATATATTTTTCTTTAAAGTTTTTTTTATTTTTAAGTAGAAACTCGTTTAAATCTGAATTATTATATAAATTTATTTTAAATTCCATTTTTCAATAAACGTTCGCTGAAATCAGCTTTCCTTGGCATAAATAAAAACTAAAAGAAGCATATTTGCTTTTAGTGTCCTTTTTGGAAAACTCTTATAAAATCCTTCAATGCTCTTTATGCTGCATTAACTTAAAATCTGATTATGAGTTCAAAAAACGAATGCCATAAAAAAAATCCATTTGCTCTTTTCACCTCCGTCGATATAATATCATTTATAATTCCCCGAAAGGGTATCGGCGGCTCGCATTTTTGAGTTTTATTTAAAACAAATAAAATGTCCAAAGGCTTAAAAATCGTCATGACAACGGCAGGGCATCAAAGGACACAACAACAACAACAACAACAACAACAACAACAACAACAACAACAACAACAACAACAACAACAACAACAACAACAACAACAACAACAACAACAACAACAACAACAACAACAACAACAACAACAACAACAACAACAACAACGTCAAAACGAAAAATCTGGAAAAAAGAAGCGACAACGCGAAAAGTGCGTGAAAAGCGCGTGAAAAAAAAGAGTGAAAAAGGATGAAAAAAAATAGATAGAGAAAGTGGGTGCGATTCTGGGAGGGGCGGTGGGTATGAAGGTTGGGGAGCTGGGACTTTGGGGAATCGGAGAAGCAAAACAAACACCTGGACAAAAAGCAGGAGAAAAACCGCTGAACAAATGTTTTGCTCGTCATTAAAAGAGAAGGAAAAATATAAAAATAAAACAGAAACTGTGAGCAATAACTTTTAGCAGGATATGAGCGGCAAAGGATTCGTCTGAGTATGTGTTAATGTGTTAATGGATGTATGCAAATGGTTATATGTGAATATGTGTATATATTATATATATACATATACATATATATATATATATATATTTATATATGTATATTATATATATATGTATGTGTATGTGTTTGTGTGCTTGTGTGTGTATATATATAATGTATATAAAGTGCAAAACAATACAAGGATTCGTGATTGTGAGGCAGAGTTTACTGTTGGCACTTGCATAATGAGTCCGCTTCCAGGCAACATAATCCTTTCTAAGCCTTGAGCGTCGAACAAACTACGGCCAATCCTTGTTCAAGCTTCTCAGCCTCTTGGTCAGTTCTTTGGGTACTTTATTTATTTCTTTGAGTGCCGAGTTTCCTGTCGGAACTTGAAATGCACTTCAGTTGGCATTAACTCGCTCTGAGGTAACTTGCCACACCCTCCATTTCCGCCCACTGGTAAGGCTGCAGCTTCTCTTGACTGTGGCAAGAATTTCATAAATCTTGTTTATTTCATTGTAAGTCCTTTGTCTTTGTACCTTTAAGAAGCTCTCCGTTACCCCGCCAACCGACCAAGTAACATGGTCAACTACTTGGTCCTTTTCCCATTCCTTCCCTGGCAATTGGCATTCACTTGGAGCTCTGTTCAGCTCCTGTTGCTCCATTGAAATAGTTGACTAGAGTCTGAGGACTCATTTTGTTGCTCCTACGAACCAATTGTTTATCCTGAATTATTATAGCTTAATTGAAAACACTTTATTTAATTTCTTTGTTACTTTTATCCTTTAAAGGATACTCAGATTGTTGGCAAATATTTTGATTGTTGATTAAATTGTCTGCTGTTTTGTTTAGAGTATCCTTTTGATTCCGCTCGTGTGTGTTAAGTTTGTTCCAGGCTAACATTTGTACTACTCCTTGTATCAGGTATCCTTTCAAAACTTCCCTCTAATATCCTAGATTAGGAAATTGATTAAAATATGACAGGATTTCCTTTCAATTCTCAGACACACTATTCCATTCACAAAGCCTTACCGTACCCAGGGAAATCCAGTGCAATTGGTTCCATTCCCATCTCATGTTGGACTCCACCGTCGCTTCCAAGCCATTGATTAGCCATCGCGTTGCCTGCATGGCGCGTCCTCAAATCTAAACAGAAACCGCAGAGCAGGCAACTCGTTAAGCCCTCCATTCAGCTGGCCGCCGATGGACAGAAGTAACATTGAAGGTATTCGGTTGAATGCGTCACCCGATGCGCCTAATGAGTCCAAATCCCTGTGCATAATAACACAGACAAAGGTGTGTCCAGCGCACTGTCCCGTCCGGCCTACGGCCCGGGACAGTCGCCAGTGCAATTTGGTTCTCCAGATATGATCGAAGTTGACACTCGGATGCGAAAAATATTGTGCCTAATTGAGGGGACGAGCGCTGGGACCTCACCGAGTGTCGGGCCAGGGACTCTGGACTCTGGATTCTGGATTTCGAATTGTGGACTTCCAGTCTGTGTGTGCATTCGCATCCGCATCCGCATTCACATCCGCATGCTCATGACCATGTTCATGTTCATGTCTGCAATTGTGCCAGTCTTTCTGCCTGTCTGTCTGCTTGTCTGTCTGTTTGTCTGTCCATGCCACATGCAGGGCCTAAACAAAAGATTAGTAGCACTTTTTCGAGCGCTGAAAACGACACGAACTGCATTCGAGGATGAGGATCTGCAATATGGAAGTAGGCAATGGGTAACGTGTATAGAGAACTGTGAACCTGGGTAACTGCTTGGCATGTGCATACGCGTTTAATGGCAGCAAACAACAGAAACGCCAGAAACGTTGCATGCCTCATTCAGAGGCAGAAACAATTGTCAACAGACGTGAAAACGTGACCAACGAATTTTACGCACAATTTCACTTTATGCGGCAACTTGGCAGCGGAACAAAGCGGCCAGCGACCTGAAGAGCCAAGCGGTGTAGGTGTGCGTATGCACAGTCTCTTTGTAAGTGGTGTGTGTGTGCACATTCGTGCCACATTTATTGTTTAGTATTACCTCCTGCTGGTCACTACCACCCACTCCATATGCTGACCAGTCCGGCGTCGACATCGGCATCGGCATCGTCATCGGCAAAAATCCAATTAGGCGTCGTGTGTGCGCCGCTCGGCGCTTCAATATCGTCGCCTCCTCCTCCATTGTTCCCATGTACATTATTGTATGGACTATACCCTCAATTGGTTTCCTTTCACTTGGCCACAGTTAGCGCTTGTCCATTGACCATTGGCACCAAGGAAGTGCGTACCACTCATGTGCAGCCACCAGATAAGCATTAAACTATGAATCATGAGTTGATTTATTCGACATTTGGATTCTAATCGTAAAAACTTATGACGGAGTCGCTACGAATGATTCGATCGTTGACTCGTCCGACGACTTGCAGCATTTCCAGTGAAACTAAAAAGTTGTGGCCAATGTTCCTAGGATTTCCGCAAACTGTGATTCCTTCGCTCTTTTACATACATAATTCTAATGATTAGTAGCTTTTGGAAGCCATCGACGGAGGCGGTCGGGAGGCCTCGATATAATCATTGGTTATGCCAATGGAAAGGCAAGTTTATAAACCATTAGCAATTTATGGTTTGTCGGAGCTAAAAGAATGTAGATACTTTTTTGCATACCATTTGTCACCTAACATATGTTAACTAACATGTGACGCGTTCTGCCTGGAGTGGAGGGAAATTTATAAATAAAAGTCTGAGAATTTAATTACCTGGGGCAGAATTTCATTACCTGGAATTCAGGCGCTCACTTCATTTGTTTTTACATTCAATTGAATAAATGGTCACATTCTGATGAATAAATTCTTATATTCTGATGAATGAATTTTTACATTCTGATGAATAAATTCTTATATTCTGATGAATGAGTTTTTACATTCTGATGAATAAATTCTTATATTCTGATGAATGAGTTTTTACATTCTGATGAATGAATTTTTACATTCTGATGAATGAATTTTTACATTCTGATGAATGAATTTTTACATTCTGATGAATAAATTCTTATATTCTGATGAATGAGTTTTTACATTCTGATGAATAAATTCTTATATTCTGATGAATGAGTTTTTACATTCTGATGAATGAATTTTTACATTCTGATGAATGAATTTTTACATTCTGATGAATGTAGTTTTATTTCCTTTAATTAAATGTTGTCAACATTTAACGATTTCCGTTGTGAATTAATTAAAGACATAATAAAATTATTCTATGGCCTTTTTGTTATTTCTTTATTTTTAAGTCAAAGATTTAAAGTCTTAAAAGTATTACATTTAAATTTAAAGTTTAAACCTATTTTATGACTGCAATAATTATTAACTATAATTTTTTAGGCAGCTCAAAAAAATCAATTTTTATAAATTATGAATCAAATATTTAAATAAAAATACAATTTTTATTATTTTAAAATATCTTATTTTTATTATTATTATTATTTTTTTTAACTTTATTATTATATTTATTATTATTATAATTATTTACTATATATTTTTCGCACCTTTTTTAAAATTTTCTTAATTTTATTAATTAATTAATCTATATACATATATTATGTTTACATTTATATTTATTTTAATTTTTAACTGGTTTCTTTCTATTTTCTTTATAGTTTTTTAAGTTATTTGCTTTTTAATATTTACTAAAATTATTAACAAAAGGAAACTTAAGATATTTAGAATTTTGTTAGAGAAAAATTATTTAAATTATTTAAAGTACTTATTAGTTTTTACAATAAATTATTAATAGCTAAGTAATAAGAGATAAACTATTATAAACTTTATTTTTTAATTGCAACTCATTTATTCAATATAAGTAAATTATTATTTTAAATTAATAAATTTTTTATCTATTTAAATTGCTACAATTTACGAGATGAGAAATTGAGGACTTTTATGTTTTAAGCAGAAAGTTGAAAAACTCTTACGTTGATCGTTTAGTTAATTAAGTTAACTTTAACTTATTTTTTTTATTTTTTTTATTTTTTTTATTTTTTTACATTAAAAGTGATTCTTAGAAAAGAAATATAAATATATTCTTTTTTCCCAAGACTTTAATCTCTAGTGTAAATCAAATCATATTGAAATAAAGAAAACACTGTTTGTGCCAGAAACACTTGAAGGTATCATTAAGCAGTTGCAGCTCAATGTTTGCTTTAAGAAGGACACCAGGAATCCTTGCAACCCATCACTAAAGCTTAGTTACTCTTTGACATATCCTGACTTAGCTGCTTCTTGTGTGGTCAAATTTTCTTTGAATGGGAAAAATTAGAAATCTGAAGGAGTTTGGTCGATGAAATTATAGGCTCTGACAATTTCAATAACTAGAAATCCTAAATTGCCTGCAACTTAGAGCTAATGCTATGCCTTAGCTTTGAATCTCATCATCTCCAGGGATTTGAACCAAAAGCCTTCATCGCATATCCCATTACCATTGCTAATGTTCAGGTACCGATGGACAGATGCTTGTGTCCTGGCAATTGAAGAGCTTCACTTGATGGCCTCGTATCACATTTCAGACTCATCAAAGATGAGTTATATTCTAGTACTTGTTGTTGTTGTTGTTGATGTTGTTGATGTTGTTGATGTTGTTGATGATGTTACTATTGTTGTTGTAGTAGTAGATGTTGTTGTTGGTTGTGTTGTGTTGGTGTTTGACTGGTGTTGTTTGAATGTGTTGTTAATGATGATGTTGACACAAGTTGTTAACAGAATAATTTATGCGACTTCTGATGCTTTCCAAAGTTTCTCCAGAGAGTGAGAAAGAGAGAAAATAAGAGTGACAGAAGAAAGAGGGAGGTGGAGGGGGGAGAGGAATAGAGGGAGATGGAGAAAAGCGTGCAAAAAGCGATTCTATTGCATATTTAATGGCCAGTCAGTGGTTGGCATCTACCTATTTGTGGACTACCCCATCATCCGTTCCTAGAACTTCGCTTCGACTCGGAGCCCGAGTTGGCCGGATGCGCGTGCTGGATAAAATTAAGAGCAGCCTGGCTCCCGGGATCCAGAACCGAGTGGCATCATAAATGGACGCAACGCCAGTTTTTTGTCATTTGTCAACGTCGCCAGTTCCAAGATTTTTCCAGCTTCGAAACGAGAGACTAAAAAATGATAAACGCATTCGCTTATGATGTGTAGAGTTCCATAAATCATCTTGAAGTTTGAATCTTATATCATGTTGTTCTTGTGCCTGCTGATGTTGTTGTTGCTGCTGTTCTTGCTGTTGGGTTGGTTGGTGCAGTGAAGTTTTTTTCCAGAGATCAGAAGGTCTCCACCGGAATCTGCGCCTTTAGCCACTAAGGTCGCCACGCGACGTCGTTTAGACAAACAAGTGTCACTGTAGATGATGAAGAGCTGCCAAGGAGCCACAAAACTGGGCAACCCAGAGATGAGAGCAAGGGAGATAGAGAGATGGAGAGTCGGAGAAGAGATAGAGAGAGAGCGTGAAACTATACGGAGCAGAGTTGTCGCTGCGATTTATGCAGCGATTTGCAAACTCTGACCAAGTGCGACAGTCTGTCCCAAGGATAAAATGCTACAGAAATCAGCTAAAGTCAAGGCTGACATGGAGCAGATGTTTGTATCTGGCCAGAAGTGACAAAGAACCTAAAGAAGAGACTGTGCAAGGAGTGAGTGAAGAACCAGAGTAACTGAAAAGCTGCAGGAGGAGAAAAGGACAATTAATGGCTCACCTTTCACACGATTGAAGGAATATTTAGGAGTTGCTTAGGTGAAGGACTTGCGAAGATTTACGTGAATTTCCAGAGTTGAAGACTGGGACATGCACTTAAAGAATTTTAAGGACTTATATTATGAAGGCAAAGAATTCCCAGTCACTCATGTGGATAGCTTTTTAAATATCCTTCGGCAACTCCCTGGACCCGTGATCCCATCCACTCGAGACACACAATCCGATAAGTTTCCACTTCTTACACTTGATTTGCTTGTAAATCTGGTGTAATAAGTCAGTTTACATCTTTTGTGATGAATCATTCATTCATTCATTCATTCATTCATCGAAAGTCACTGTTATTGTATATCTGCCCCTTCCACCCCTTCGCGATATGTACTTTATATTAATCAGCTTTTCATTTACAACAATTCCCAGACGCCATAAGCCCCAAACTGCTAGTCGCTTTAAAGTGACTGAACAAACTTCAATCGATAAACGATAAACGATAAAACTGAGGAGGGCGTCTAATAATGCGCTCAGCATGTCAATTGCTGTTGTTGTTGTTGTTGTTGTTGCTGCTGCTGTTGTGCAATCCCCACCCACCGATGGGGCCGTCAAAGCTCAACTTAGCTCAGCTCAGCGCACAGTCAACAATGGGTGACAGTTGTTTCTGTGTCTGCCCTGCCCCTCATCATATCCGCACCCCCCCTCCCACCAAGTGCCACTTATGAAATTGAATGTAAACAAAGTGAACGCTCAGTCGGGAAGGTCCCTCCATGGATATGGTAAGTGATTCCTGGTGTGAGAGAGGGGCGGGTACACCCCAGCGTCTGTTTGACTGACATATCGGCGCCCAGCAGGCAATTAACATGCAATTGTCATAAATTTACGCACTGCACAGATTATTAAACATTCATAAAATAAATTACAAGCCGAGGCGCATAAATTGTGAATTGATTTTAACGCACTCGACGGAGGGTTCACTGTGCGTCACCGCTGTGTGGTGGTGTGGGTGAGGGTGGCTGTATGGTGTGTATGGTGTGTGGTGTATGGCTTGAACAAAGCACTGCAAGGGTGCAGTGACTGGTGGACGGGAGATGTGGAGATGTGGGTGCCCAGCCAAGAATCTTGTTATTGAATTATAACGATTTTGGGCATAATGGCCAAAGGAAGACCATAAATTGTGTCCGCAATGTCTTCAATAGGGGGGAGGGTGGACACAAGGATCAGGCTGTGTACGCGACTAAAGGAGAGAGCCACAACAATGCAGAGAATCGAATTGCTGAAGTGCGTTCAAGGGTTAAATGCTTGGTCCAGAAAAGGCACTAAGAGGGGTTTGGGATGCCAGTTAATACACACTCATACATACATACACCCATA
The DNA here is from genome assembly GCA_035044505.1 of Zaprionus lineosus. Taxonomy (NCBI): domain Eukaryota; kingdom Metazoa; phylum Arthropoda; class Insecta; order Diptera; family Drosophilidae; genus Zaprionus; species Zaprionus lineosus. The sequence continues at coordinate 158,263 of JAWNNX010000064.1, forward strand.
TACACACACACACACATGAGTAACTTTAATGCAATGGAAAGACGATAAAGGCAAATGCAGTTTCGTGATTGCGACAAGTGGGCAGAGCAGCAAGAAAGAGTATGAGAGAGATGGTGATGAAGAGAGCGAAAGGGGAAGAGAGCGAGAGGAGAAACGAGCGTAAGGGGAAGAGAGCGAGAGGGGAGATAGTGAGGGAATGGGTAAATGAGAATTTGTACGCTCACCGTTAAGTAACTAGAAGCTTAAAGTGATTTGAAGAGCTTCGACAGTTGAATGCTTGTGTGTATCAGAATCAGACATCGATAATGAATTAAATAAGCAACGTCAGCGGAACATAACCTCACTTATGTTATAGCTACACAGACGACAAATGCAATTACCAATGTGCAGCTTTCAAGAAGATGTTTCCTGCTGCTGCTGCTGCTGCTGATGCCGCGCCCTGTCGTTCTCCTTGTCTCTGGATAATATTAAATTACCAAGTGCAGTAACAACATTCAGTCGCATTTCTACATAGGAGCGTGGATGGGTGGCAGGATGGTAGGGCGGCAGGATGGCAGGGTAGGCAGGGAAGGCAGGGAAGGCAGGGGGGCAGGCACAAAGACAAGACTTGAGAGCGGAATGGCGGTTGATGCATAGAGCGAGACTTAAAGGACGTCTAAGCGGATGAAATCCGTGCGTTGAATATCTTTTCGCATACCGTTAGAAATTCTCTATTTTTGTCTCATTCTTTCATCTAACCCCCGCCCCACCCACTCACAGGGCAATGCAATGAGAAGCTCTTCATATTTAATTTTTTGCTGCAAAAACTGCAGAGCAGAGAGAAATGAATATAAAAATAATGTTGATGATTATAAAAATGATAATGATGATGATGGCGATGATGATGATGACGATGATGATGATGACGATGATGATGGTGGTGAGGATGAAGATGATGATGATGATGATTGTGACATTGGTGTTTATGTTGATGTTTTTTATGCTGATGATAATTCAGAGGCTGAAGATGATGATGATGATGATAATAATGATGATGCTTCTGATTTTGCTGCCTGCTGCTGGTGGGGGAGAGATAAGTAAAAAGTGAAAAAAACAAAAACAAAAAGAAAAAGAAATATATTTTATGACATTGCTGACAATTTATGATGCAAATTCCTCGCAAAAACGAAATGAAGGATGCAGACGACGGCCTTTGGTGGGTGCGCGTCGAGGACAAATTGTCGAGAAATTGCATAAAAATACATATCAAAATAAATTGTTATGCTGAAATCTGTGATCTGAAGTGCTTGCGGATGCACTCGAAGGATATTTACGAGCCAAGCTTTTGCCGATCCAAAGGGCAGTCAAAAAAGCAGCAGCAACAGCAGCAACAACAATAACAAAACGTCAAGAAATGTCAAAAATAAACCAAAAAAAAAAAAATACAAAAAAAAAAAAATAAAAATGAAAATGGAATTGTTTTTCTGTTGATTCATCGGAAAATAAATTGAAATATTCTTGTTGACATTCGGCACAAAAAACAATGCAATAAAATTTAACAACCAACGAGTTCCTAATATTCTGTGTCTATCAGACATATGTATATATATGAACGTGTGTGTGTGTGTGTGTGTGTATTTATTTATCTGATTAGTATAATTTACTATAAACTAAACACATTAAATATTTGATTATAAATTTACGTTCACACGACTTCGGCCACAAATCAATTGCTGGGCACATCCAACGACTCAGCGAACAACCCGTCAATTTCTGGCATTCAACTGACTGACCATTTGACCCATCAATTGACTAGCCATTCAGTTTATTAAAGTGTTTAACAAAAAGTTGTACCCAAATTCTGGGAATGGAAAAACCGCAGCTCCCGAAACACCCGTAACTCCGGGTGACGTTTCGGTTAGCCTCCCAGGCAAAACGGAAACCGAAACATCAACCGATTTGATGTTCCCAAATGTGTGTGTGGTCAAAATGGATAGTGTTTTATTTTTTTTTTTTTGGTTTGGTGTCATGAAATATATAACATTTTATATTTGAAATGTCCGCCTTTCGGCGCATTTTCAAATTGCGAATGTGAAATTAATTCCCCATAGATGAACGACATAAAATCGGAAAGAGAATCCACAAATTTCGTATCATCCTTAGAAACCCGACCACTTGGAGCGCGTGACTAATCCATGTGACTCAGTGGTTCGGTGGGAACTTAAGAAACAGTTGGAAATATACCTCAAACCCGATTCCTGGGAATTATATCCAAACACAGACAATCGAAGTTCAAATGACACAATGTTTTGATTGACTGCAATCGAAATGTATTTATAACAGACACAGTTGCCATAATATCAATCAGCCAATCGATAAAAAAAAATTATAATAATATCATAAAACAATAATGAAAATAATAAAAATCATAATAATAATAATAATTATATAAATGAAGTAATGGAAATGTAAATAATAACAATAAAACTAATAATAATAATAATAAGAATAATAAAAACAAGAATAATAAAAATAAGAATAATAAAAATAAGAATTATAATAATAGAAATAATAATAGGAATAATAATAATAATAATAATAATAATAATAATAATAATAATAATAATAATTCTAATTAAAATTACAATAATAAAATGAATTATAAAATTATAAAAAAAATTGTAACTCAAATTTATTTATTTTTTTTTATTTTAATAATTTATTTTTTTTATTAAATTGTCTCCATTCATTGTTTATAGTTAAAATTGAAGGAAGGCTCGTTGAATCTCAGTTTCTTTCTTCATTTATTTGTTCTTAGTGAAATAAAAAAAGTGATAAATTTTCTATGTGTGACAGTTTAAAATTAAATTGATTAATATTTCAGTTTTAATATAATATATTTAATATAATTAATATCGATTGAAATAAAAAATCAAACGTTAATTTCTATCAAAACTCTTAGGCAAACATAAATTTGAAAATTTAAAGTTAAGTTCAAATATATTTATTCAACTAAACTTAAAATTTTAAGATTTACATTTTATAAATTTTATTTATATTAAAATTAAAATTAAATTAAATTATTTAAAAAGAAAACTTCTTAAAATTTATTTATTTATTTATATGCATTTTTTTTTTGTTATTTTAATTAAGTTTCATTTTTAAAAATTTTTTTATTAAGATAAGATTACTCTTATCTCTTAAGCAATACTTAGAAAAACATAAATCAAAAGATTTACATTAGTTTAATTATAAATTTAGTTTAATATTTATTTTTAGATTTCATTAAAACTATTATCATTCAACACATTATTAAAAATAAATTTAATTGAAAATAATTAAATTCTCATTTCACGGTTTTAATTCCAAAAAATCCAGTAAAAGTTTGAAATATCACATCTTGCACAAATGATTAATTCATTTTATCCTTCCTTTTAAACTTCTGCTAAATATGAAATATTTATAACATTTATATTATCTGTTTGTATAAATTCTCATAATATAGATTTTTTTTATTTAAAGATTTAATTATTTTATTTACTTTCTCGCAGTCCAAAAAATGTTTCCCAAATGTTCTAAAAAGTAAAAGAATTATTTTTCTTTTTTCTTTTTTGTTTTCATTTATTCGTTATTCATGTTACGTATTTTTACAGCGTACTATCAGATATTATTATTATTATAATAATTTTGTTTCTTGCCCAAAATTAATTTATTGCCTTCAAATAATAACGAACTGAATGGCGCACGAAATCGACTCGAAACGATCAAAAAACTAAAATGCAGACATATTTGAAGTTCGGTTTTGGGTTCTTGGCAAGTGGTGAGGGGTCTGGGTTTCTGGGGGTACAAAGTACGAGGTCTCAGAGTTCTGGGAGCTCCGTCATCGTCAGTGTCTGCAGAAGCGTTGGTAGAATTTAAATGGACAAATTAATTGCGTTTGTCATGGGTTCGGGAACTGGTTCCACACTCAAATCTGTGGCTCAAAAACAAAGACAAAAAACAATCAGAAAAAAAAAAAATAAAAAAAACTAAAAGTCAGATTAATTGGATTTTTTCGACATCGATGAAATGTATTTAATTTAACATTGAAACGGGAATACCCCTATCCCTTCAAGCGGAGCTCGTGAGTCCTTGGGATTGCACTTTACAAGTGGCAATTGGCATTGAGTTATTGGCATGTGAGGAATTGTTATAAATCTTCTTATCGATGGTCGATCGGCGTCTGATCATCAAATGATCATTAAACAGTTGCTGGCCTTTTCCATTATCCTGATGTATCCCGTGCCTGGGACCCCCAGCACGCACACTTGATGATCACGAACCCTCGCTTCTCGCTCCTCTTTTCTCATCCCTTATCTCTTATCCCTTTTCCACTGTCCTCTGTCCTGAGCTGTTATCCCAAATATCTTAAATCTCTGGACACACTCTGGACATTAATTATCACACAGTTTCGAAGTATTTCAATTTGAATGGCTTTTTGATTCACGACAAAAAGTTATTGGTTCCCAGGGCATTCCGTGTAGGAGGATCCACTGGGTCTCCAGCTGCCCTCTTTTCCTTCTCCTCCTTCACCTTTTTTTGCTCTTCATGTTCAACTCGTGTCCGTTGACATTTTGATTATGTCGCCGTGGCTGCTTTTGTATAGAAATCGAAATAAAGACGTTTTTCAGGGAATGTCGATACCTTGCCCCACCCGTCGCTCAGGTCGAACCGCTTCTAGCCGGGACCACACATGGCGACAGACCGCTAACAATGGCATTCAGCGAGACTCCAATTTGGTCCCTGACACACGCAGCTCCAGCGACTCTGAAAAGATTTTCTATTGCGGCGCCCTGCGGGTCGCAATGCCAATTAATAATAATTATAATTATAATTTATTAGCGATATTAAAGGAAATTATATTTCCGATTATTTGCATGAAATCGTCGAATTAGCACCCGCAGCTACAGTCCACAAGCCGAGATGAGCTTATTAATACGGAGCTTGGGAGTTTTGAAGCTCCGATTGATAAATGACTTAATTGAGGCCTTTCCATTAATTTAGATGCCTCTAGGTAATTAGTTTCCAAAATATTTGAAAGTTTTACGATACTTAGACAACATTTAATGCGGAATGTTGATGACAGTCGTTGGGCTCTGAGTGACCTTTGGTAGGGGACGCAAACTTAATGTAATGTAGCCCTGGCTGAGCAAAGATTTCAATTTCCATCCAAGTCGCCTTTGACTTTCTTTTTTTTTTTGTTTTCTGTTTATTCAAAAACTGACCTGTCAACTAACGAGAAAAAAATTGTAAAATTTTTTAAAATATTTTAATATGGGTCGCTCCAGTTCAAAGGAGAGACGCAGGGAGAGGCGTAGGAAGAGTCATGAGCACAAAGATCGTTATAGCAAATCATTTTCGCGTTCATCACGTTCCCCGTTAGAATCGTGGAAACGCTCAACAAATAAAGAATCTCTGCAGCGACGCAAACCACGGGAACCATCGTCTTGGGATATACCGCCGAAGGGATACGAACACTTGACGACAAGCCAGTACAAGGTGATGCAGGCTAGCGGCCAAATAGCCTCAAGGATTATACCGGACGTGTTGCCAACGGGTGAGTCGGCGGCCATCGCAATGGCGACACGACAGGCGCGCCGCTTGTACATAGGAAACATTCCGTTCTCCACGTCAGATGATGATCTGATATCGTTCTTCAATGTGAAAATTCAGGAGCTGAATCAAGGAAGAGTCCAGAATGGGAAGGCGGTACTCTGCTGTCAGACAAATCTTGAGAAAAACTTTGCCTTCCTTGAGTTCCGGTCAATGGATGACGCTACCTTTGTTATGAGCTTCGATGGCATCATCTATCGTGGACAGTCTTTAAAGATCCGACGACCACACGACTATCAGCCGGTATACCCAGTTGATTCCTCGACCTGTTCACAAAACAGATTAGTTCGTAATTCAATCACAAGTTCGATTACTTCTGCTGCAATTCCCGATTCGCCTAACAAGATATACATTGGGGGATTACCCACTTGCCTGGACGAGAAGCAAGTCCGGGAGCTGCTAGATACTTTTGGTGAGCTGCGGGGCTTCAATCTAGTCATGGACTCCGCTACAAACCAGAGTAAAGGTTACGCCTTTTGCGAGTTTTCGGATCCCGACATCACTGATCAGGCCATTGCCGGACTCAATGGCATGCATATGGGAGATCGAAGACTTATTGTGCAGCGATCGATTGCCAGTGTAAGGAATTTCTCCAGCCAAGTACCCATGCTGCAGGTGCCCGGATTTCCTACTAAAATAACCGAGAACCAAGCAACTGAGGTACTTTGCCTGCTGAATATGGTGCAGGCCGAAGATTTGGTGAACGATGAGGAGTACGAGGATATACGCTCGGATATTAAACAGGAGTGCGCGAAGTATGGACATATCAAAAGTATTAAGATTCCACGTCCTACTGGCAGCTCGTCTAAAGGCGGCGTTGGTAAGGTCTACGTCCGCTTTGACTCCACCGACGACTGCCAGCGGGCACTCCACGCCTTGAGTGGCCGCAGGTTCAGTGGACACGTCGTCGTGACCTCCTTCTATGATCTTAAGAAGTACAAGTGCAGGGAGTTTCAATGAAATCTGGAAAGACCTGCGATTAATCGATTATAATTAATAATAATTAATTCTCTCCGGAATTTACCATCAATCGATGATAATAATCGCCAATAAAGCTTAAGAGCTCAAAAGCTGAAAAATCATCCTTAAAATACCCTTTAATTTTTTTAGCTTCAATTTTTATACTGAAAGCTTAAATATGTGTGGCCAAAATTCACTTAGTTTCTGAACATTTTTTCAATCTGCCGTAAGGCAGCACCGAGATTCCCTTTCTGTGGCTTTGTTACAGGGTATACAACCTGTGACTTTGCAGCCGCATTAACGCGTTGTTGTCATATCATCTACTTAGTGACCAACAAAGCGCGTTAGCGGACTTTGGTGGGCCTGCAGGGACACGCCCTCAGATATAGTGGGTCGATTCAATTAGCCGGATGTCTGAACGTTGAATCCTTAAAGCCTTAAAGGTAGCCAACCCGCGGGACTTTATTAAAATTGTAGACCTGCGTCTTATCGGTGGCATTTCTCACATATTCACACCTAAACCAAGCCGTGGGTAACCTTCGGAAGCCGTGAAATACCTTCATGAAGTTGAAATCCCGACGTCTGCGGTGGCAGAGGTGGGGGTGAAAGCAAAGGCAGGAATGGATGGGACATGGTAAAGGTGGAGGTGGAGGGTAAAACGAAACCGAAGGCTCATTATGGCTAAGAAGCACAATGTAAATGCTTTTTCAATGGCATTAAAAAAAAAGTTTGAAAGAAGAGTGTGGGGGGGGGGGGGGAGCAGCGAAAGGGAGATGAAAAAGCTCTTATCGCTGTGAACGGTTGCATTTTCTCAGGTTCTCTTTGCCTCGAAGACTTATCTTTATTTTGGTCATTTACCGGACAGGCTGTCATCAATAATGAAATGCAACTGGGCGAAGCTCCAGAGGAGCCATCGACTTATCGTTGGAGTCGACTAAAACTAAACGCTTTATCGAAAGCCTCGTCCGGAGATATCCGTGAGTGTGGACTTATTCAGGTATTGAGACTGGAACTCGGAATGAGACTGGGAATCGGGATTGGAAGGGGGCATGAACATGGGTCGGGGGACACAAATTAATTCAACGCCTTGGGGCTTGTCATTTGCTGGGAGGAGGGCTTTTAGATGAAACGCTGGAAGGTTGACTCTGGTTTTGATAAAAGCCGACATCGGGCGATTCAACTGAAGTCTGACTCCTCTGAAAATCAATGCTTCGATGGGTAATTAATAAACGCCCATAAAGATGCGGATACAATAAAAATTCCAAGAGATTTTTCTAAAGAGAAAAATAGAGAACAGAAACTGAAGCACAAACACAAACAGAAAATGAAACAGAAACAGAAACAGGAAAAAATCTAAAGCAGAAACTGAAACTGAGACAGAGACTGAGAGAAACTTGAATACTTTTTCGGCTTTGTTTTCGGTCTCTGAAAAAGGGTTTTTTTTCATCGATGATTTTATGAGCTGCAGCTGGGGGATTAACTGGACTGGGTGAGCGATCCATTGGATCACTTCAACCAACCACATGTCCGGGCCCTTGGACAACTCTGATGATTACTGACCATTTGGTGTCTTAGGTTATGGTGAGCCTCGATTGTGGATTGTCGCCTGGGCCGCTTTTATGACGCCAACGGGAGGATTGGTTTATGGAGTGGATGTTAGGTAATCGCCGCGATAAGAAATTAAGAAATCAAATCCATGACCAGCCTCCGATACTCCGATAGTTGACTGAACTCTTTAATTGCATACTCATCAGAGACGGAGAAAGGTTCATGTTGTTGGGGAAGGGAAAGGTTAATGGGGAAAGGGGCATAGTGAATGGTGAATGGTGAAGGGACGACCCCGAGAGATGTTGGTGGGGGGAGTGAATTTGAATATGATGTAGCAGATAATTATGGGTTGCAGGATGAACATCAATTTGGGGGCGTAATCTTGATGATGGTCATTAAAGACAGCTACCTAAGACTTCGGCCCGATATCTGCCACAAGCAGTTAATATCAAAGCAGTTAAAGTTCATTTGAGTTAGTTTTTTTTTTATTTGTTGATTAGTTCATCTCTTAGCGGAACTGCTTCATTGAAAGCGGAACTTAAGTTCACGATTATCATCTAAATATCGCATTCTCAATAAACATGTATTAGGGAACAATAAAAATTTGTTCACCTGATGATTAACGAATTTATCTGATGCTCAGATATCTAATCAATTTGTTGGCTTCTAATGAAGAAATATTGCTCTAAGGGAAAGGAAAACGTGTTTATAGAAACGATTTGCATACTCAAAATATACAGTTTGCCAGAGAACGTCATCATCATCGTCATCATTATGTGTTTCATGCACTGAAGTCACTTGCGATTCCTCTTCGTTAACTCCAACCTCTTTGTGACCTTTGACATCAAGCAATCCAATCAAATATCTTCCTCTTTCACTTCAACGAAAAACAAAACTCTTCAATTAATTAAAGAGTTTGCTCAACGGCTATAAAAGTTGTATATATGTATATATATATATATGTGTATATACCAACAGACACACACATACATATATATATTTATAAATAATCTCAATTAACTAAAACCTGTTGATTGAACCCATAGATGCCCGAGGAATAAGTAACCCCAATTGCATTCGCATTTCCTTTCATCGGATCAAATAAACAAAAGGGGAGAATGAAAAAAAAAAATAAAAAATATGGAATAAAAAATAATAAATAAACACAAAAAAATAAACATAAAGAAATACAAGTGAAATAAAAAAAAATAGGATTTTTTTTTAATTTCCTTTTTGCTTTCGTTCTGGCGATGAACAAAAGGCGAAAACAAATTACACGCAAATACTCGTAATTTCGTTGAAAACGTTTACGAAGCGTCGTCTGAGGGGGGCGCGGCTTTGAAAGGTGGGCGGGTTTGATGAGTGGGCGAGTGATGTCCCTGTCACCATCGCTGACTCCGTCTCACTCACTCCTGCACTCGTTAATGGCCGCGCAATTAATTCAAGCAAATCGTCTGTGAACCCTTTTTATGGCTCCCAAACGAAGGTTGGGCGTGAAGGCGGCAGGTGCTGGCTGGTGGCTGGTGGCTGGTGAATGGTAGCTGATGGGCGGCAGTAGGTGTGGCTATGGCTTGCCATCGTTCTCAAATAAAAATTCATTTAACGGTTCTTTGTGTGTCCTTTACGTTTGCTTTGAACTGTTTGCCATAAACATAATAAACGCGAGGCAAACGCACAAATGTTAAATTTCTTTAAACGCCAAAATGAATGCTCAATTTGTGAGTGAATAGAAGGCCACCTCCTTCAACCCCCGCACACTCCGTGCACACCCACCTTCGCAAGGTATGCATAACATATGATATCCCAAAAACCAAACTTAGCCAAACTAACATCCTTAAGTTTCTGGCCACTTAATCAACGAAAGGTACACAAAACAATGCCTTTCATTGAAAAATATATCGAAAATGTTATCGATTGTTTATCGACAATTATGTATGCTATTTTGGCCATTCAATTTAATCAGAGTTGTGCTTAAGCTCAAAGAAAAATACTTATAATCGATTAGTAGTTGATTTAAGCTTGGAAACTATAATTTCAAGTCTCAGGTGTAATCGATAAGAATATCGATAAAAATTCTGAAAACTTTGAATATATGAATGTATGAATATGTATGAGATATTAATTTTTATTTTTTTGAATATTCCTTTTTAAAATTAGTAACAATCCATAAGAAAACTTATAGCCAAAATATAGAAAGCTATCCTGATATCCTTTTCTACTATACACTAAGGCTCTGTTTAAGACCGTGTTGTTATTTGAACCTCTGAAAATTATACGTTTTGACGCCTCCCTGTGTATTATTTTTTTTTAACTTATTTGAATTTAATTTTAAATAATTTTTTATTTTTATTTTAAGAGTTACACAGTGAAATAAAATTGTAATTAAAGGTCTTGGGCCTAGGAGTGGGTGCTATGATTCTCTATAAATCGCCCGCTGGTCGATAAATCACAATATAAATTTCTTACTTAGGTAAAGATTTGGTAATAAATTACAAAAAATAAACCCGGAAAGTGAAGAGTTCCCGGGGCTTAGGACACATTCGGTAAAAGCAACGAGGAAAACTAATAAAATTCAAATGCCTACGGCCGAATGAATTTTCCGACGCAAAAATACCTGAGAGAAGCGCGTTTAATGATGGGCCATAAAATCGAAGCGCCGGACCAGTTTTCAGTTTCCGAGAGAAAAGACACTCGAAAAGGTGTAACAGGTGCGATAATAATGAAATAAAAGAAAAAAGAAGATGGAAAGAAGGAAGAAAGAAACTGCCAGGAAAGCCTTGGACATCGTCAGCCAAGACCATGAAATTATAATGCTGATTATGTAAAGAGAACAAAGTGCGGACTCCTCCGTTTGGGTTACCGTCGGTTGAGGTCGCTTGAGGTCGGTCGGTTGGTCGGTTGGTCGGGTTCGGTTAGGTAGCGGTTTAAGGACATTAGGGAACATGTTAAAAGCGTTCTTAAAGCTGCGGCAACATTTTGAATTCTCGTATATTCGGAATTTACTTTTGAAGTCGAACCGATACGCCGGATACCCTTGTAAATAGTTTGTTTTTAAATTAAGATTAGGAGACACACAGTTCCCTTTGCGGCTCTATGCAAATGAATTGATGAGGTGATGGCTAATGGCTAAACCATTTATGTGCACATAGCTTAATTTTATGCATCTATATACATTATATACAGGGTGTAATTTAGGGATATTTATTTTCAATGTTACCCATGAAAATAATTTGACATATGCCGCAAAACAATTCAAAGATTGGGAGACCCACGGCCCAGCGATAAGCAAAGGGCAAAATCGCAACAGGAAATAATGTCGAGTCCGAGTCAAAAGTCTGTAATAATTATTTTCTGACAGAGATTACGCTGGACATATAATTATTAATAATAATAATATTTAATCTTAATAATAATTTAAAAGAGAGAGAGAGAGAATCTGAGTTACTAAAAAACGCGTTGATCAGAAAACCTTAAATGAATGACTCAAACTGAAAGATTAACACATTTCCACACATTAATTGAGAGCATGAAATATGACAAATAAAAATACGAATTTTAATAATTTTTTATTTTTATAATTTGTTTTTACTTTAAATATTGATAAGGAGCTTGCAAATATCTCTACTTCGCCTATTTCACGCCCCTTATCATCATTTCCACCTTTGATAACAAACCATAATCATCATAATACCAAAGAAAGCTATTATTATAGTCACCCATCAGATTACTAAAAAAAAATAATCAATAAATAATTAGTTAATTATTTAATCGCCATTATTCGTAATTAAACAATTAACTGACCTATAGTAACAGTCTTTGTACCACCATCCGCCGTTAAATTCGACAGCATAATTAACGTTGTCCTTTATGTCGTTGTCACGATCACGTGAGGTGAATTTAAAGCCGATGTGATATATTAAGCCGTCGCCGGCATCTCCGGAATAATTACCCAATTTATCCAGGACGTAGCCACTTTCCTCATCTCCAATAGCAAATAGAGCATATGTTGCAAACCTTTTTACACCATTAGGATATTCCATTTCTATAAGCAGCTCCTGGTTCAACCCTTTGGTCATAAAGTACAGTTTCTCCAGTCCAATGAAGAACTCGTCGTTTACGCATCCAAATCCTTCCTTGTAGTTGTTCCAGTCGCGATAAAAATTCACACTTCCGTCCATGCGACGCAGAACAACAATCCATCCGCCTTGGTGACTGTCCTCATTGCATCTCACCATAAAGGGGTCTTCACTGTACTCTGGTATGACTATGTCATAGGCACCCGTCCGTTTTTGATTATCCCCAGCCTGCGCGCAGTTACGAGGATATTTGACAGGCAAATTTTTAAGCCTTGACAAAATCTCTGAGAACTTTTTATCCGGACGAGCTTCCAGGTCGGATGAATTTCCAAGCCTTGACAAAATCTCTGAGAACTTTTTATCCTGACGAGTTTCCAGGTTGGATGAATTTTCAAGCCTTGACAAAATCTCTGAGAACTTTTTATCCTGACGAGTTTCCAGGTCGGATAAATTTTCAAGCCTTGACAAAATCTCTGAGAACTTTTTATCTTGACGACTTTCGAAGTCTGAGGCATTTTTAAGTCTTGACAAAACCTCTAAGAACTTTTTGTCCTGTTCCACTCTACGAAACGAAGTACGTAAGATTTTATAAAAGCTGTGAAATATTTTTCTTACTGCATCGAGCTCAACTGTGATTTTAGCTCGTTTATTCCATTATCCTTCATATGAAATCGTATGAGAGTCTTGTTTCCCTTCTCAATAGTCACACTTCCCCACTTATCACTTTGATCCTCCTCACATCTCGAGGATATTATGAATATTAAAAATATCGCACGAAGAACTCGCAGATACATTGTATCGTCCGTAAACAAGAACTGAGCCCAACTGAGTAGACTCTGTGTAGGAACAGTATTTTTAAAGGAAGCTTTATCAGCGTTCGGCTTTTCAAAGTTTTATACTTTATATTTTTCTTGTACTACAAACGATAGTTCATTCGTAGGAGTAAAGCTTGCAGGCATCGCTTGATTTGCTTGAACTCAGACGAAATATTAGCTGCATTTTAAATACGCAAGTGCGACAAGGAAGAGTATAGTCCTTATCTAATTATTACTGCAATGAAATGAAGGTTGCGGCTTTCAGTATCGAGACCTTGAGTCTTGCCCTTGACTTTGCGCATTTCATTACCGAGTTAATCTAAGAACACAGAGCTTAAGTTGCATTGCGCTTATCAATTTCATTTTCACCACTTCACCACTTCACCACTTAGTACATCTCCAGTTAAATGAATGTTAACCTCGGTGAGGTGAAGTCAGAACAAAATCGCAATACAATCGCATTTTGTTCACACTTCAATACATTGATCACCTTTTACGAATTATATTTTATTTAGGATGTGATTATAAATTATATGATGTGGTTATAATATATAATAATATATAAATAATATAAAACTCCTTTGACAAAAGTTAAGCTGGCAAAATTTGTTCGCCTACGAGTCTCATTTGTGTTAGACGAAGAAGCGGATAAAAGTATCAACTAAGCAGACTTTGAGCTTTGCTGTTGGTGGTGAGTTTGCATCGTGTTGTATTTGCGGGCTGCATCGTCATCTCATCGTTTCGTTTCTTAATTCGACTATAGTTCTATAAATGCTCTTTGGTAATTGTTAAGTGTATGGAAATGGAACGGCAGGAACTTAACTGAAGGAACTTTTGGAAAACTCTTGGTCGTATTTTCATCTGTAAGTTGTCCCCATTGTTTCATTGATTGTTCTTTTCTTTAGTTGTTGGGAGTTGCCAGCATTTTAATCTCTATAAATCTCAACTGTCCAACACTTGCTGCTGCTTGGTGCTGTCTGTCCCCCTTGTAGGTTGTCACTCCCATGATGACTGACAAGTTTATCCTTTTTGGCAGCTGCATCTTTTCATGCCACTTGCCGGAGTGGATGCTATCTATGCGCCTCCTCCTCCCGTCAGGGGCACCACACCGAATTGGGTGAATGACCTACGCTATGGTTAGGTAAGGCCTGGCCAGAGGTAGTCCCAATCCCGTGTACAGGCACAGGCTCAGGCTCAGGCTTGATATTTTGTGCCGTGTAACGCGCATTGTTGCTGCTGATGAATGCTTCATGCTCTTCATAGTCATCCTCATTTCTCGCTTATTTTGCCCATTCATTTGTCCTGGCGTTTTGTCCGGCCATAGCACTCATATTACCCCTCTCCACTCCTCCCTCTCCCATCATCATCCACAAATCCTACATAGTCCTCCTGCCATGCCCTTACCTATCACAACTTCAACTTTTGATACCCATCTGAATTTGCATTATTTTCTTTCGTTCTTCATTTCGCTGCTACTGCCACTGCTGTCGCTGACGACTGCGCTGCCGCTGCTGCTGCCGGCACCATTGCTGTTGCTCTTGCTGCTTCTGCTGCTGCTGCTGCTGCTGCTGCTGCTGTTTACTGTCATTCTGATTTTAATCTTGATTCCATCGCCCCGCCGTATACTGTGCACTTCTGAGTCTCCCTTTCTTTTATTTAGTTTTAATTTTTTTTTCACTTTTCTAAAGTTGTTTTTGTTTTTGTTTTTGTTTTTGTTGTTGTTGTTGTTGTTTTTTAGTTATTGTTGTATTTGTTTTTCTTGTTGCTGCTGCTCTTGGGCTCTTGTACCTGCCGCGTGCCCAGGTGAACAGGTTCCATTTCTTTGCCTCGACCCTACGCTTCTGTTTCGATACCCTGTAGCTGGTTAGGAAACAGGGAGTACCGCGTTTATTAATTGATTTTGGCAGACTTTTTTTTATTATAGTTAAAATTTATTAATTAAGTACCAAAAATGAATAAGGTCATTTAGTAATAAAGGAAAATTTAATGAAAGCTTGTTTCTTATTTTTCCTATATTTTTTTTTTCTTATATCTAATATTTTATTTTAAAATATTTTTATTAATTTATTTTTTTTTGTTCTCTTTTAACTTTATTATTATTTATTTCACAAAATTGAAATTAATTTAATACATTTAATTGTCAAAAATTTTATTAACGGTTGGCACTTCCATTTTAATTTTGTACAGGGCATTCAGTGGTCTCTATGCTTAAGTAGTTTGTATTTTTCTTGATGTTTTTGTTGTTATTGTACGTCCATTTCCCTGATTCCCTTGGCCAAGTCAACCACTTACCGCTTCATTCGCATTTCATTTGCCGCGGACCGAGTTAAATCTGAAAAAGTATCCTAATTGGTATTAAAATCGCTGTTATTTTTTCAACCTTTGTTATGGACTCTTCGAGTGAGTGGTTGTTGTTTTCTGTTATTGTTGTTTGTGTTGTTGTTGTTGTTGTTGTTTTTCGACAGATACAAACGCATTTACCCATGGCTCGTATTCAAATTGCATTCAACGCTCGCATTCACCCAAATACAGAGCTAAACATAATACGATCTTAACTTTTGATAAAAATCAAAATAAAGTGGCTTCTGTTTTGCCCGCCTGCGATTTAAATGCCGGATAAAAACCTTCTTTGTATTGAAGTATAAATATAAACATTAAATACCATATTACCTGCTGCTCATCCTGTTTCTGGTCCAGCTCCTGCTCCTCCGCCTGCCTGAGCTTCTACTTTTGTTTCTGCTCCTGTTTGTCCGCAATGTTTGTCAATGTGCGGGCTGCATGAAAGGCAACTCTCAGCTGGGATTAAATTGAAGAAAAAAAAAGATATGAGAAAATTCCTGTAATTAACTCGTTTTTACTTCATTTAACGGCATTTTCCTGTGCCAGGACCCACAGCATTAAAATTTAAGCCTACAGATTGAAAATTATTACGCAAACAATTTATTTTCATACATCACGGCTTTATGTATATATGTACATTAACACATATTTAACGACGTGTCCTTTATATTTATTTATTTATTATTCACATATCTGAAAAGTCAGTTGAATATAAAAAATATTTCAAATATGAGCCGCCTTTGGGTTACTAAGCGTTGAATGCATCAAATGTTGATGTGGGTCAGTAAGTTCCCTGTAAGTTAAGCCTCACTCCGAAATTCTCACTCAGACGTTAACAGCGTACGTGCTCTTTAGTACAATGTGGAACACATTACTCCTAATATTTATTGGAATATAAAAAAAAGAAAAAAAAAAAATATCCCCCACAAAATGCGCAAAAAAAAAGACTTTTTGCTAAATGAAATAAATTATTTTGAATTAATTTTAATTAAATTTGACAAGTTTAATTAAACATTTTAAACATAAAGTGCCTCTAAGTGAAATAACTCCGAAATATCCCAACATTTAAATTGCACTCCAATTGCATTCCACATGTCGGGAAGTTAACATCAACTGAGCGACGATTTCAAAGAGAATAAAATATTTCGATTTGCTCTTTGTTGTGGAGGCTATGTGGGAATTTATGTGGCAACTGTTAACCTGAAGACACACTGCCAAGACCTACAAAGTACTTCCATGTAAATGGACACCAAATTAATCAAATTTTATGCAAATGCGTGTGTGTACACACAAGTAGTTGGCGCACATTACGGATTAATGGCAGTCAATTTTGCGTCAAAAGAATAATGATAATGATGATGGCGACGACGACTACGAAGATGATGATGATGATGATAATGTTGCTTATGATGATGATGACTATGATGGAGGTGATTATAATAATTAGTGACCGACTAATGATTAACATTAATTTAAATGACCGGCAAGGCGCTTGACGTTTAATGTAAACATCTTTAACAGTACGCAGAGTGCATTAACAGCAGCCGCAACACGAAGAGCTACATTCTGATAGCCGAAGCAGCGCATGCGATCCACAAACGGCATCCACATGTGGCTGTCAACTGCCTCGCTGCTTGCTGCCTGCTGCCTGCTGGCAGCCAGCCGTAACTTAACATTGGTCTGCCTTCGGCTGCTAAACGCACGCTCAGTGTTGCCGAGTGTTTCAAGCGTTGTGGTGGTTGCAGCGGCTGACCTTGCGTTCAAAAAAAAAAGCGTTTCGCGTTCGTTTCGTTTCGTTTCGTACGCTCGTCTTTATCGTCGTCGCGGTCGCAGTCGCAGTCGCAAACTCAATCGTTCCCGCAGTCGTCGATGTCGATGTCGAAGTCGATGGCCGTTTTCGTCATATCGTCATATCGTCGTTATATGGTCATAACTCTCGTCTGCCCAGATACCTATTAAAAGCCAAGATCCCAAGTGGCAATCAGTTGACCAATTGACCGGTTGACCAGTCGGCAAACGCGTGCTCCTTCGGTTCGCTAAAACGATCGATCGTTTCCTGTGCTCTGGATTTCAATTTTAAATTATTGCCAAGTTTTGAGTTGAGGCGGTGATTCGCGTGAAGAAGGCTTCTTGGGCCCTAAAACAACAACAACAACAACTACAACAACATTACGAGTGTTCCAAGTAATTTAAAGCCTCAAAATCTTTATGACAACAAAGCCAACAAATTGAAGCTGCTGTGCGTGTCCTTTTTGTTTTTGGCTGCCGTTAAATTGCATGCAGCTTATTTTATCGCTGTGCAGCTGTGCTCCCCCCTTTTCGCGCGGTACAGTGAATGTACATGTGTGTGTGTGTTTGTGTGTGTGCAGTGCATAAATATTAAATATTAAATTAGCCTTCAATGAGTGGAACTCAGCAAATGCAAAGCTAAAGAAGAAACGAAAAGTAAAACCATAAAATCAAACATAGAAGGAGAAACGATAAGCAACACAAAGGACCTTTGGCCATTGGATTACAACAAGGATTAAATAACAATGTAATTTGCATATGTTGAAAATAAATTGAAATTATGAATGCCCATCAACTTACACAATACTAATTAAGCATTAATTTATGCCGCGAGCGGCTGCCCCGCCACCACCGCCAACGCCTCCACCATTAGGTGGACACCCGAGTCCGTGTCCATGTTTCAACTCAATGAAATTTTTAATTGTGGACGCGTGTCGCGGGTGACCCCCAAGAGCATGTCACGTGGGCGGAGAAGTGCGGAAAATGTATGCGTATGCGTATATGTGAGTGGTGTGTGTGTGTGTGTGTGTGTGAGGAGGAGTGTCCTGCATGTCGTGCCTACTTCGCCCCCAATCCTTGATGCATGCTACCCTCCTATATATCATGCGTAAGTCGAGTCAACTTGCAGCTGTTCCCGTTAGATGTCCCGGTCCGTAGGTCCTGTAAATCCTCCAAATCGTGGAGCCGATATCCAATGTCCGTTTACAGCCCCTGGATATGATTTTCTAAAATGTTAACTTTGGGCACGTAAGGTTTTTTTTTTTCAGGTGAGGGGGGAATGCCTTTAAAGAGCGTTTGTTAAGGGTATTTCTTGCTTTGCAAGCAAAGGTTTTGCTTTAAAAAGCAAAAGTGTTAAGTTACGATTTCAAATTTGGAGAATTAAAAAATTTGACTCTTTTAATATTGTTTTTATTGAAAAGTGATAGAAATTATAGATAAATCAAAGTAAAATATATTAAAAGCATTTCTTGCTTTGAAAAGCAAAGGTTTTGCTTTAAAAAGCAAAAGTGTTTAAAATGACATAAAAATCACTTTTTAATTATTTAAGGCAAAGTTCACACACTTCAAATAAAAAATTACAAATTGTGGGATTTTGAAAAAGTTTCTTAATTTTTAAAATTTTCTCACTTCTTCAAATGAATGAACATTTTCATTGAATTTTCTTTTTGGTTGCTCTGTGAGTGTCCTGACTTCCAATTAACATTAAAATTTTTGAATATAAATCTTTGGCTAAATGACTTCTTGCTGAAGTGCCAGGACCTTTTGAACCTATACCTAAATTCAATTGAGACTTTGCCCAATTCTGAAGTCCCCCTGCCCCCTTCCTTAAGGACCAAGGGAACTCCATGTCATGTATTACTGCTTAGCGCTGGCACTTCGTCCTTTGGCCTCCTTTGAACGTAGCCCCCCCTCAGTTTTTCTCTCACTCTTGTTCAATTACCAGTCTACTTTTTTCATTTGCGGTCAGTTGACCGCGTGCCGCGTTTTTGGCTCGCACGTGAAAAGGACATCATCAGAGAAAACACACGCACTCACACACACACACACACAAACACAGACGCAGAGACGCACGGCAAAGCACACGCATTCGCGTGTGAGCATGAAAAGTCGAGAGTCAAGAACCACAAAAAGCCACAGCTTTGGGTTAGACGGTGTGCTGTGGTGTGGATAGCACAGGAACAGGAACAGGAACAGGAGCAAGAGCAGAAGCAGGAGCAGGAGCAGAGCTTGGGTTGAAGGGTGGGAGGGTGGGTGGTGGGGTAGCTCGTTTATATAGTCCACGCTGACCTCGCGTCGCCTGCAGCGTTAATTTATAATTTACTGTGCTCACTGAAACCGTCGAAACGAAGAACCACCCACACACCCAGCCATAACCTAACCGACCCACCCTCCACCCGCCACTCTCCCCCCTCCACCCACCACCCACAAGTGCCACACGCTTTTATTGTTATTATTTTGGTGCGTTCTACGCGCTTTTCTGAGGCACTTTCCAAGTTTTGACTTTTTTGTATTTTTTTTACAATTGCCGTCGGCTGGCGGACGTTTTGTCGTTGTCCTTGCTGTTATTGTAATTGTTGTTGTTGTAGATGTTGTTTTTGTTTTTGTTTCTGGTTTTGTTTCTGTTGCGATGTCCCCACCATTGCTGGTCTTTTGGGGTCGTGGATCTAGGCCCAGAACCTGCTCCTGGTCCACGTCCTGGCTCTCATCTCTCGTCCTTGCTGGCGGCTTCTATTTCAGGCTCTGCCTCCGCCAGACGCTGCTGAAAATTGCCTTTTCAACTACTCGCTGACATTTGCCGCTTGCCGCTTGCCGCTTGCCGCTTGCCACTTGCCTCTTGTTGCTTTTAGTGCCTTAATTTTGTTTTCATTTCACGTGTATGTATGTGTATAGGTGTGTGTCTGTATATGTATAGGTGTGTGTCTGTATGTATGTATATGTATGTGCTGGGTGTGTTTTGTTGTGGTGTCACTGTTGCTATTTGGTTTTGTTTCTGTGGTTTTCCTTTTTTGCCTCCTCTGCGTTTTTGTCCCTGTTTTGTTTTTGTTTTATTCTTCCTTCATATTTTTTTTTTTCTCTTGTTTTCTGCTTTGGTTCGCTTGTTCGTGCTCATCCGCACGGGCCGCGGAGATCTGTGACCTCTGACCCAAACATCGCGACACTAAGCGACTGTTGCTTGTCCTTTTTTGTCACCGCTTTGTTTGTGATTTTAATTAATTTGTAAATTTACTCGACGAGATTAAAGCAAAAGCAAAAGGACCAACAACAAACACAGAGCAGGGAAGCAAATTAGCCAAGGTCCTAATAGCATTTCATATGCTTTAATTCCACTCAAGGATCCGGACTTAACTTTATGCAGTTATCCTTAAAAACTTTTCCCTACTTCTCGCAACTGTAGTTAGTAGTTACTTTGGGGAAGTACAGTAAAAGCTGCCTTAAAGTGAACGTCGGCTAATTTCTTAAAGAGCTTCAAGTAGAAAGAGACGCAGGATGCTTTTAAGGGGTGTGTGTTTACATTTGTGTGCGGTGGTGGTAGCTGGTGGGTGCAGGGGGGCGGCAGGTGGCCAGACATGAGCAGGTGTACCTGAGTGTATATGAGGATATATGAATGCAGGTGTGGCACTCGGAGGGGGTGGCTTTTCTTATGAAAACTGCGAGTCGTTTTTTGATTACAAACTTGAATCTTAAATAAAAATAATGTTGGAAATTTTATAATTTGAAAAGTTCTTTTCAGTTGAAAATAAAAATAAAATTTTAAATATAAATGAAACTGAATGTGGAAAAAAAAAATTAAAAACATTTCTTAAGGCACAGGATAAGTAACAGCATCCTGCAGGCAGCTGATGGGTGAAAGATTAATTAAAGTACTTAATAAATTGTCTTGTGCCTAAAAGATTAATTAAAACAAAAAATTAATTTTAATTAATTTATTTAGCAATTTTCTTCCCCTTAAATTTAACTTAAAGTTTTTTTAATATATAAAATTTAAAAATATATATAAAATGTTTTTTTTTATTAATTTTCCTTTAATTCAGGGGAATTTTTATTTTTTTTTATTTGACAAATTTTTAAAGAGGCTTTGTGTGTCTAGAAGACTATTTTAAAAAGATAATATTATATTATTTATATATAAACTATTATTCCTATAGTTTGTATAAAATAATTAATTATAAAAATATTTTTTAATTTAATTTTTTTTTTAAATTTATTTTATTTATTTTTATTTATTTTTGCATACCAAATAATATTTAACTTCAAAATAATTAATTTGCATATAAAATAATTTATTTAATATTTTATTTTTATTATTAAATATATTAATTTAAATATATATATTTTTTAAATAACTCTTTTCATACATAAAAATTAGCTTTTTATTTGTGTGATTTCATTTTCTTGAAAACAAATAAAATAAAAATTGCCTTTGGGATCAAATCAAATATTTAATTCAAGCTTAAATTGTCCGACAATAAATATGATTATTAAATAATTCTTGATCTTCAATAAAAGAATATTTATTAAATAAATAAATTTCATTTATTTTCTAAATTTGAAAATCTCAACAATTTTGCTCCTCAATTAAAGCAAACAATGATTTTATCTACAAAAAATTTCCTTTGAAGGATACCAATCTTTTTTTTGTTTTTTTTTATTAAAAAGCATTTTTATGGCTCATAAAGTTTATTCTTAATAAAAGTAAACTGCTTTCAATATAAAGAAATTTTGAAATTGATATCATAACTCGTTGCTCTATCGGCTGATCTCAGGCTTTGCAATTGCTTTGTGTGTCCTTGTGTCGTGGGCAAGGAGTGTGGGTAATACGAGGAGTGGAGGTCCTTTAAGCACACGCACAAATGCAAAAATGTGCTAATAAATTCAATTTCCTTGTTCAGCCCACAACATTTAGTCACACACACACACACACACATACAGATACATGTATATATAGAAATACGCGCATTCGCACACACACACACACACGCACACGCACACGCATACTTGGAAAACATTTGCCTAACGGCCATTAATCGCTCATTTTTTGGCATAAACCAAGAAAGAAAAGAAAAGACGCCTCGCGATGTTTCCCAAGTCAAGGGAAACAACAACAACAACAACAGTTGTTTATTTATATTGTTCTTGTTGTTGCTGTTCAATTGTTTAACTTTTGTTTCAGTTTCAAAAACCGCAACAAAACACAAAAAAAAAAACGTAACAAAAAACTTTGTCATTGTCTTGCGACAAATTTGAATGGCAAAACGTCGATGAAGTTGTTTGTGGGTAACGCAGGGGCCTTTGCTGGGCCGGGGGTGTGGTTGGGTGGTTAAAAAGAACGTTTACGGCATCCGCTCGACTTTAAAATTAAATCAACAGCAGCAACAACAAAAATATACAAAAAATAAAACAACGACAAAAAAAAATCCCAAATGTGCAATTAAAAAATTTTACACTCATAACTTTTTATTATGGTTCATAATTCAGTCTCCTTTTTATGCACAGTGCTGTTCGCGTGTATACCGCCACCTTCTACCTTCCACCTTCCAACTTCCAACTTCCAACTTCCACCTTCCCGCGCCCATAGTCCATTACCCATCTAACAAAATTCCTGGCTGCGTGTCCTTTGTCCTTTATTACTTACTCCCCCCATCCCCTCCCCACGCCTATCGCCCGTAATTCCGATTCATTTTGTATTCCCTTTCGTCCTTTTTCCAATAAATTGGCTACCTCTCAGTTACAGTCTGTGTCTAGCTTTTTTCGCTCCTTTTTATCCCCCTTCCTCTCTCTCTCTCTCTCTCTTTCTCTCTCACTCTCTCTCTCTCTCTCTCTCTTTTTTTTTTCTCTCATGCATACCCTGTCCTTTTTTGTCCCTGTTTCTCTCCTTTGCGGAGCTGAAATATTAATTTTATTCAGAAAAGTCAAACTGCATTAAATGTAACCAACTTTATGCGTATTTTTTTGCTGCTCCTGTTACAATTTGATATCCTGTAATAATTTATTAGATGGGTGGATAGGCGCTTTTCTTTCCTTTGATCATTTTTTTTTTCAGTTTTGTCCTTGTTGAGGAGACGCTAGAAGCAGCGCCGCTGCTTGACTCGTAGCTTGTACTCGAATTACCAATCATATAAAAAAATACAGGGTGTTTTTTTTATTTTTATTTTTTTTGTTAGTGCTGCTTATCAAAAGTTATGCAATCGGTTATAAAATTGGATAAGCGCTAGAAGCAGCGCTGCTCTGCAACTGCCAGAAACTTTTTGGACAGCCTTCAAAACTCCAATTGGAATTTGGATTACTTTTACAGGGTATCCTTTGTGCAGTCATTTCTTATCTAGTTACCCATTACCGCTCTTTTTTTTTTATGGATAATTGAAGGATATATATTTTAATCGTATTATCATATTACGTCACTATTACGCTAGTCACTGTTTATATATATAGTTGATGGCTTAGTCAAAGACTAAAAATTATCATAAAAACACGGAATTTTCATGTTTCTGCATTTTCATTTATTAAAAGTTACAACAACAACAACAACAAAAAACTTTCCAATGGGAACAAACAATCAACTTGGAGTGTGACTCCCTTGTGTCCTCCATTGTCACTTCAATCAACTAGTCGAAGGCGCCACTTGAAACCCGTTATGTGTCCAAAATGAATAAAAACCGAAGTTACGAGGGGCGTTAGCCGCGCCCTGGAATTGTGTGCTCGTGGGTGTTCATCCTCGGGGAAACCGTTGTTCAACTTATGCCCCACACATGTCGCGCATTATCCAGGACTCGTAAAACTCCCTAACAACCTATAATTGTCCTTTCAACTAAATAATGCATAAATAATAAAACTTTGCCCCGTCGACAGACGCAACGCGAGCAACAAAAAGGGGCAAAACATAACAAGACACAAACGGCGGCGGGTATATCAATTCTTCTTTAAGGGATAGTGAATGTGGAAGGGGAAGGGGAAGGGGAATGGGGTTGGGGGTGGAAAGGGATGGAAAAACTGGCAGTGGATTTGTCGGGCAACAAAGTGAGAAAACCGCGATGTAGGGCATAAAGGAGCATAAAAAATGCATAAAACGAGGACAAAATAAAGTCATAAAGTAAAAATTGCTGGCGGAACAAAGTCCCAGGACCCATGGCAAGAATAAAGAAGGAGCAGCAGGAGGCACCACAGAACCAGAAGCAGCAGCAAAAGCAAAAGCAGAAGATGAAGAATGAAAGGAGTAAATATGTTGCACAACCGATGAATGGAGCAGACAGAAGATGGGCTGGGGAGGGGGACGTGGGTTGAAGGTGTTGTAATGTCCCAATGTATGGAGCTTTGTTTGTCTCGTTTGTTGTTGTTGTTGTGTTGCGACTTGTTTGAGGTTTCAATAGGTCATAATTCACGGCTAGTGGACCACCCCACCAGCCGCTCTCCCTGACCGACCCCAGCGACCACCTTTCAGGCGACGAGCGTCAAAAAAAGGGCTTGCAAATGTTTCTGAAAGAAGGGGAATTGTGGTGGTTGGGCGAGGAGGGAAGGCGATGGAGTTGGGGACGTAACAAGAGATTTAACATAGGTGGCAAACACATGATGATGGCGCCACATACACAAAGGCACACACACACACACACTCTCAAAAATATACACCCAACCACAGACCTCTGATATTCTGAGCGCCAATATTATAAATGCAGAACAAGTCGCAACAACTGTTGACCACACTGTGACGCAACGGCACAGTGCACAGTGGGCTGCAATGCATTCGCAAGTGTTCTTTTATCTTATTAAACTTTATTTGTTTAAAGTAGATTTTCCACTTTTTATTCCAATTATTGGATTAACAGCTGTAAGTTGCTTTATTTCTGTAAGTTTCTAGGGAAATAATTTGATTTGATTTTTAAATTTCTATTGAAATTATAAAGAAAAAAAAAATAATATTTGAAAGAGACAACAAAATAGCAAATAAATAAATTAATTACATAATAATACAAATTTTGATGAATAGAAAGAAACATTCATCTTTATGATAAAAATACCTAATAATATAAAAAAATAATTAATAAAAAATTAAGTTTAAAATAAAAAAAATAAATAAGTTAAATAAAAAATTAACATGAAAAAATAATATATATTTAAAAAGTATAATATTTAAAAATATAAATTAAAAAGTATAATATTTAAAAATATAAATTAAAAAATAATCATAAATAAAAACAAAAAAATAATACAAAAGTTAAAAAATTCTGTAATTATTTAACTTTTATTTAACAACTGCTTTTGTTTATTTATTTCTAGATTCAATTTAAATTTTCATTTCAAATTAATTCATTTGCATTTAGTTACGTTTTGTTCCACTGTGCGCCACTGTTTTGCCTGCAGCACTTTCGACGCTTCTCGCGCTCCGAGAAATGTATTTCCCAGTTACATTTAATCTTTTTTTGCCTCACTGTGCACTCCTCGTCGCTCCCTCGAAAGCGCCGCCACTTGGAAAATTCCTTTTGCAGCTTTTCTTCTTTGTCGCTTGGGAAACACCTTTAATAATTGGCGTTCTGTAGCTTCGATTGCGTTGTGAATGTGGAACCTCGCTGCCGGAAACCCTCAAAGCAGCCGTCGACACAGAGACAAAAATTGTGTATGGCAAAGCATAGGGAATGGGGAATGAGGCATGGGAAAGGGGTCAGGGGTCAGGGAGAAGTGTGGTTGCTGTGGGGAAGCAGTCAGAGCGCATGGAAAAAGGACAACATTTGGTGCCATTGTTGTGGTTGTTTTCAGTGTCGTAGTTTTGTTATTAGCACCCGCTGTCCACTGGGTTAGCCCTAAACTTTTCTGTCATGCCACACACTCACTCACACCCACAACCACACACTCACCCACACACATACTTTCCACCTCCTGTGTTCTGTGACGCATGTTCCTTCCATCCTTGTGTGTGCATTGTGCAAATTTGTTTGGCCGCTGTGTTTGTTTTTGCATTAGCTGTGGTCTGTCCCCACAATCTCCCTTTTATCCCATCTCATCCCCACCCCATCGACAGCGACATCGACTGAAGCCGCTCCACCACTAGCACCATCACTTGGTGGGTTACCATCTTCGTCGGTTTTTGCCTTCTTTATGGCCGCTAACGATGAAAAATTTGCGCGTTGTGCGTGACCCAACGCCTCTGTTCCATCCAATGCTAACGACTGTGACTCCTGCTCCCTGCCACCCACCATCCACTGGCAGATGGCCAGCCGCAGTTTCAGTTCCAGCTCCAGCTCCACCTCCACCTCTAGCTTCACTTCCAGTTCCAGTTCCAGTTCTTGTTCCAGCTTCTGTCTGCGTGTTTCTGCTGTTCCGTGTTTCTGTGCATATGTCAGCTTAAGCCTTGTTTCCCGCAGACAAAAAAACGCAATGTAAATGCCAAATACCCTGGCAAGGCAATGCCAAAGGGTATACCAGGTTATAAAGGGTGCCCCAGTGAAAGCCTAAAGATGGGCTCCCACTGAGCGCAGGTGAAATGTTGGAAAATTCATTAAGGTTTTTCGAGACTTATGTGCTCGGAATTTGGGGCTCGATAAGAAGCGTATAGCTTAATATATCATTAATCATGTGTCTACTATCTACAGGGTATCATAAGCACATTAACTATAATTTCACTGCTTGTCGCCGCTGTGGGTTAAACTTAATCTCCATTAGAGAAAGTCCGGGGGCTTGGCTGGCGTCAGCCTTGGGGTGCCTGCACGCCGGTGGCAGTTTGGGGAAGAGAGGGAAATTTTCATAATGTCCAAAGTACGCCCAAAGTGGTCTTTTGTTATGTCGGTGTATGTGTGTGAGTGTGCGTGCATGTGACTGTTATTTACAGGTGTTTTAGTTGCTGTTCCTTGGGCGATTGTAACTGCGAATCTCATCGTAATTCATGGAACATTGCCGCAGGAAGTTGGCAAGTTACTAGATGAAATTCTCATATTCTATTCAAAAGCACAATTACTTAATACTGCCTAAGATACTGTCAGTCCGGGAAAGTAGGCAAAAATAGGGGTTTTTTTGTAGGGGGCTCATTAAAGGGTTTGTCAAAAATTGCGAAGATTCCAATTAATTTTGCACCACAAAGGCCGCCTACCACTTGTGTCGCTAAGGAAGCA
This sequence comes from Zaprionus lineosus, assembly GCA_035044505.1. NCBI lineage: Eukaryota > Metazoa > Arthropoda > Insecta > Diptera > Drosophilidae > Zaprionus > Zaprionus lineosus. Next base: position 185,518 of record JAWNNX010000064.1, read on the forward strand.
TATCCTGTTTATCTGGCATGCGCACACACACATCGCAGGCTTACACACACATACACAAACACACATACCAATACATGTATTATGTACATAAACCATCAATTAATACACACAGGCAAACCCGAACCACCCAGCACCCACCCACAGGCAGCGCCATTTATCCAAACTTCCCTTTGGCACGTGCGTAGGCCATGAAAACCGCAAGTCGCAAACGTCAAAGTTCTGGAAGCGAGTAGCAAGTTTCTTCCTGCCCTTCTCCCTCCCCCTCCACCTCATCCCACTTCTTCCTTTTTCCTTCCTGTCCCGTTTCCCCAGCTACTCACTACTTCCTTCCTTCGCACTCAGTAGCCGCCGTAAGTCAGGCACTGGCTTCTTTATGGCTGAGCCAAGAATGAAGTAAAATTTTTGAAACATGCGAACAGACCAATAAAACATGTTTTGTGCCCCCCCGCCCAGCTGCCCCCACATCCCCCCACTAATACAGGTTAAAGGGCTGCAAGCAGTAAAGAAGCCACGAAAAATTCTCTGGCGGCACATTTGAAAATAATTTTCCAAACATTTTGTAATCCATTTGAAATACGCTAAACATCTCTGGAGTGTAGATGTGTTAGTGTATACATATATGTATATATAGGTGTGTGTGTGTGTGCCTGCTAGTCGGTCTGACGCACCTTTTCGCTCGTTATATGGTATTTTTTCCCGAAACCCCAAGCGACTCTTCTTTTTCCTTTCTCAACGAAAACAAAACCAAAAAATACAAAAAAAAAATCTCGTTTCTGTTTTTGTGTAGTGAAAAAAAAAAAGTAAACAAAGTGACAAGAAAAAAGGTGGTGCTGCCGTTGGCGGGGAGTGGGGAGTGGTGAGTGGTGAGAAGGGGGCAGCAGCATAAAACATGCAACACTTTTTATGCCACATGAAAAAGGAGCCGAGTCGGACGAAGGGCGCGACTTCATTTATATAAACAATTTTATGTTCAACTTATTTATATAAAATACAGTCATATTATGCAGTATACCCTGTAAAAGTGATGCAGTGGGTAGATTAGTACTTAAATCAAATTTATTTAATTGACTAAAAATTATTAATAATTTTAAAAAAATTTAAAATTAAAACTTAAATTTATGAATTTAAATATCGCAGCTTATAGGGTATCTGGCAGTCCATCACATTGACAATGCATGTCTCATTTGTTCCCGACCTTTGTTATGGGAATTCAAGGAACGCGTTGGGCGTTCGCTGCGCGCTCTTTTGTTCCCCTGTGTCGTGTCCTGCCGGCGGGACGAACGCAACGCCTCGCATTGACTTTATGTTCATAATTAAAAAAAAATTCACTGAAATAATAATAATATTTTCATATATAAAAGGAAAATATATATTTTTTAAAATATAAAATGTACAAATATATATATATAGTTATCCGATGAGCGTTGAGGAAATGCAATTGTTTTCCCAGCCATTGGGTTTTTCATCGCAAATATTTTCACACTGAATTTTCATGCAATTTGAAATTTATTTGCTTTCCATTTTCCCAAACACACAGAGCAACATGTGAAACGCATTTATGTTTATATAGCTTAAAGCACTGCCAGCAAAAATAGTTTTGGCTGACCGCAGGACGAAGGATGCGTGGGGTGTAGTATGTGGGCTGTGGGTTGTGGGTTGTGGGCCAGAGACTAAAATTTGTCAAATTTAAAATCGTTTAAAAATCGTTGGGCAATTCAAATATCGTTTGGCTTCTTGCCAGGTGATGCGTGCGGTTCAGTGTATCCTTGATTAGAAATGCATTTGACAAAATGTTTGCCAGCCTAAATGTCCTTATGAATTATTGAAAGCATTTGGCAGTTATATATGAAAAGCAAACATAAATAAAATGAGTGGAAATGTCAAAGATGATTCTATTATTTAAACGGCAATCCTTTTACCCCAAAGAATTCCCTCAGCACTTGTCGCAATTATTTGGTAGCAAGAAAAGGATAAATGTGCAGGAAGAGAGGGAAAGAGAGAGGGAGAAAGAATATTAGTGTATGAAGGACTTCTAGGAAAATACTTGAAGTGGCTGGACAGAAGTTACGTGAAATGAAACAACAGTAGCAAGGAGCTGGCAACTAACTGTAACTGATAGAGCAAAGTAACATCCTTCAAAGGAAACTCCCAGCAGACTCAAGTGGAAACAAAATAAAGAATAAGTGATCCTTGTTGTTGTTTCTGTTGCGAGTTTGTAACGCGAAACGAGCAAAAATAGAAGTAAGATTCTATTATTAAGGATGCGCCCCGTTCTAAGGCGACGTGCAGATATCCTGGCACTTCATAAACAGCAGCAGTAGCAGCAGCAACAGAAGCAAAAGGATGACGACGAAGGACGACAACGATGGAGACGACAGCGACAGCGACAGCGACAACGACAACGACAACAACGGCGGCGACGATGAGAAGAGCAATATGAAACAATGACAGCCAACAATGGACAGGACAACGAGAAGGACTATGACAACGACAACGGCAACGACTACGACGTTAACGCCGACGCCGACGTCGACGTCATCATCTTGAACAAAGTGTTGACATCTTTTTGCCCATTCATTGTGTGTGTCCGTCCGTCCGTACGACCGTCCATCCAGCTGTCTGCCACAGTCTGCCAACAATCCTTGACTAACGCTATGCGTCCTTTTTAATTAATTTCACTTACAGCAGCAGCAACAGAAGAGCCAGCAGAAGGGGCAAAAGCTGTGCCCAGCCCCGCCACCCACTGCTCTCCCTCCGTCTCCACTCCCACTCAATTCCATCCACATCAACAGCCCGTCAATGTGACATCGTCCAGCCTTCCAGAAAGGACGTTGGATGTCGGTGGTCGGGTGTCGGGTGTCGGGTGTTGGATGTTGGGTGTCGGATACTGCCTTGAAGGCTAAATCCGTTGCCTGGTCTCAAATTTGCTCTGCATGTCCTGATTCCGTTCATAAACTTCTTGGCGTCACGTTGTACGCATTTTGGACGCAGTTCCACCTTCGTCAGCAGGAGGAGCTTCTGCTAAGGAGGAGTACTGGAAAAGGGGGGAAGAAGAATAAGCAGTCGATGCGCCGCAGGATGCGAATGATGAGATCATGTGAGACGAGCTGGAACGCACTCAACAGCAGCTGCAAATCACTTATGCAAATTGGCACTGGGGCTACGGAATATCCTGATTGCTGGAAACATCCTAAATTAATTGAGAAACTTCGAGAGCTGCAAATTGGAGCAGATCTGATGCTATGGCCGCAACTGAAGTGACTGAGCGGGAAAGCAGAAAGTGAAAAAGAACAAAGAGAGAAAGAGAGAGAGCGAGAGCGAGAGGGGGAATAAGAGAAACGTTTGGAAGGACTTCAAAGAAGTGTTGCCCGTCCAGTCAACCGTTGAAGTCCTTTTGCTCCAAAGGAATCCCACTTTCAATCAGTTCAACCAATGCGCAACTTGCTTAATGGCCTTCAGATACTCCAGATGCTTCACATGCCTCGCATAGTGATGCCCATCGTTAGGCATAAAAACAATTGGCTAATCCACGTGTCCAGCTCTCTGTGTGTGAGTGTGTGTATGTCAAATGCTTGTGTATGTGTGTGTGTGTGAGCTCACAACAAAAGGAGCAATAACTCGCATGTATTTAACATCGAAAGTTATCAGGATTAACATTGCTGCTCAGGACTCTTTACTTTCTTTTCGTTGAATCTGCACTTGTGTGAAGAGGATGTGAATGAAAGGTAGTGTGTGGGTGCCTCCTACGAGGAGCTTAGTATCCTTGAATTCGTACATATACATACACGCATTGGACTCTCAGTGGGACTCGTGGGCGTTTGGGTTCGTGCATGGAAATTAGATTTTCATCCAACAGGTTACCATTATTTGGGAATACCATTACCAGCTTCACTTTCATCCCTTTTCCCTGCCAAATCTTCCTTTCTCCATCTCCCAATCTGTCCCCATTTCTCTTCCCCTACCCAATTCCATTTCCATCTCCAGTTGCTCCTCCAGCTCCATGGATACTACGCACTTTGCTTTGCATAATACATAAATATTTTCTATTTGCGCTAGATTCAAATCGAGGCGGTTCTGTGGGTGGGCGGTTCTGTGGGTGGGCGGTTCTATGGGTGGGCGGTTCTGTTCGGGTCGATGGGGGATTGGGTTGGGTGGGTGACCAGTCTGTCTGAGTAGATCTGAGGCTTCAGGGTCTCAAGTGGCGCCAATAGGCACAGCATAAATAAGAAGCGTCCTGGCTGCCAGGCGAGAGGTCCTTCCACTTGCCAACATGCGAGCCTCTCACTTATCCCTGAGTCTGCCTGCCACACACACACAAACACACACAGCACACCGACACACATACACGTACACAATTTGCCATTCAGACATCATTCATGCGAAGATGAATGGCGGATAGGTAACTGTGCAGCGGGCGAACGGGAGGGAACGTAATGCCAGAAGAAAGAAACGCAAAGGTGAAAGCGGGGGTGGGGGTGAGGTAGAGGCGAGGTAGAGGAAAGGTGAAGGAGGTGAACGCCAACGACTCTCGTTTTTATTATTTATGTTACTCATTCGACTCGTATCCTGTGCTTGTTGATTGCTTTGCGTACACGTGTAGTTTGTGGCACTTCACTCACAGACACATGCACAGACACACTCACACTCACACTCACATGCGTATACATATGTAAACGTATATTTGCCAATTCCTTGTCGAGCCGACGACAACGTCCTTGCACATGGCTCGAGCCTTTGTTTGCAGCAGCTTCCCCCGTTTCTACTCCCTGCCCACCTACCACCCACCTCTCCTCTCCCTTTCTGCCTTCACTTTCCCCTCGTTGCTTCTCCTTACCATCGCCTCGACGCGCTAATATTATGAATGGCAAGTCATGCATTGTAGCCAGTTGCCAGTTGCCAGTTGCCAGTTGCCAGTTACCAGTTGCCAGTTGCCAGCTACCAGTTACCAGTTGCCAGTTGCCAGTTGCTAGTTGAGTTTTTTCTTGGCCGCTGCTGCAGGAGCGGCGCGCAGGTTACTTGACGCCTCGACAGCTGTGACCGAAAAGTTGTGTAAATTAAATGAAACTTTTTATTAAATTTTTGCGATTATTTATTGCCAGGGCTGCAGAAAAATGAAATTGCCAAGGGCTTAAGCCAAGCTGCGGAGTTCAAAAATATCAATTTCACTTCCTTAAATAAGAAATAATTTATTTTTTATTTACGAAGAAAGAAAAAAATTACAAAAATTACCAACAGCTGTGTTTTTTTTAAATTAAATCAAAATTTTAATTTAATTTCATTTTGTTTTATAAATTTATTATTTCTTAAAATTGTTATCCCTTTTGTAGTTGGCATTTTTAACGAACTATGAAAAAGCACTCGGAGCACGATGCTTAATTTAGGGATGCTTTTGATTTTAATATAATAATTATAATTATATAATCCCCTTAAAGAAGCTTTAATTTTTTTTTGTTTAATTTTTCCCATTTTTTCAGTCAATAAAAATTTCTTATTTCATCGATTTATTTCGCTTGAGTTCGCCCAATTTTCGCACCTCTGTGAATGGTCCCTGTACCCATTGAAGCCTTCAAGTTTTCTGAGTATCTTTGCATGCGTATGTGTGTGTATGTATTTGTATTAGAGGAATTGCTGGTATGTTCCTTAGTTACTGATATTACTTCGGCCAGTAAAGGCGAGTGCCATAAAGTAGAGCACATAAGTAACAGGTCCTTCTGAGGGGGGAGGTAACAGGCGCCTGATTGCTACTTAAATCTTTATATTTACTTCATATTAAGCAATATTTTACCTGCTTTATATAATAGTGTTAGCTTGTGTGTGTGTGTGTGTGTATATGTGGACTTTTTGTATGTGCTTACATTACCTTCTCCTTTGGCCTTGGACTACGGGACTCAGGCACTCTGAGTATTTGGGCATCAAAAAAATGTGAGCTAAAGTTGCCCCGTCATTTTGGTGGGTTGACAGGACCATCCCAGACTATGTTATCCTGTAAAGCCCGAAGCACATGCCCTGCATTCTTGTTGCTTATTATTAAGATAAATATTTATATAAATACATATGCTATTTATATATTATTTACAAAACACCCTCCACCCACCCAACGGCCAAATTCCAAGGGCTATGCCCCGAGCTGTGCATTTGACAGCCTCGTACAGTGCCGCCCCGTAATCTATCACATATATTGCTCCCAGGCTGTGCCTGTCCAGCTTTGCCGACGGGCTCATGGAGGTATTTTTAATATTTAAATAGTTGCTATCAAAATGATTACATTAGTTGGGCAAAGGCTATGCATTCCGAATGAATGAAGCCTCTCCACTTTCTCCCCTTTCCTCACCCATTTGGCCAAAGGCATTTTCCCAACTGCCCCCTTTATCATTCCATTTCCCAGCCCCCGCTGCTGATGTGCGTGTCGAATTGCTGTCTTAAACTCTTTAAATTGTTAATTTGGGGAAAATGTGTTCCTCGTGCCTGTCATCAGTTGTCGGTTATATTAGTTTTACATCTCAGCTCAGTTGGGTAAGGTTATGATCAACTTCCATTTCTTATGCAGAGAAAGTTTCTCACTAAGAATTTACTTAAGTCAACTTTCCTTTTACTTCCGGGGATGTTATAAATTTCAAACATTTATATAATCCTGGATCCTTGTATAATCCTTTTAACCTGTTTTTATTTTTCAATTTTTAGAGGCGAGTGTATAAAAAAAATATATAATATTTATAAATAAATAGAATTAATAATATAAATAAAAAATAAATTAAATAAAAATAAAAAAATAAAGGTAAAATATTAAAAAAATAAATAAAATAATTAAAAAAATAAATAGAATAAATAATATAAATAAATATAATAAATAATATAAATAAATTAAATAAAAATAATAAACAAAATAAAACAAAAATATATAAGAAAAAAATAAATAAAATAATTAAATAGAATAAATAATATAAATAAATTAAATAAATTATATGGATATCGTACAATTAATTTAGGATATGCCCTACATATAATAATTTTATAATGTATTCCAAGAAGTTCTTTAACTCTTTATTATTTTTTTTTTGTATTAATTTTCTATTTTATTTAATATTTTTTTATACTAAAATTGTGAAGTTTATTTAATAATTTTTTTATTTCTTATTAAAATAATTTCACATCCAAAGTGTAATAAAAATAAGCCTCTCATAAAAGCATAGCTTAAGCTTTGTGAATAAATTAAAAATTAATCAAGCACTCGGAATGCCAGCTTGTCCTTTGGTCCTTTGTAGATAAATCCTTAAATTCCACTTGGCATTCTTCTAAGCGTAGAACATTGAAAAATGCAATAAGTTCTTGGGTTGCAGCATTGCAAATAAATGGCAAACAAAACGTTTTATAATTTGCAATAAGATGAAAGTAGAAAATCTGTTGCATGCCACAAGAAGCTTGCCATGCGGAATTTTACATGCAATTCTTTGATTCGTTTCATTTGTAATTCAATATTTTGTTGTTGCTGTTGTTGTTGCTATTGTTTTTGTTGTTGCTCTTGTTATGTAGTTGTTATGCATAAATGAAAACTAATTCGTGAAAATGTTCTACTTTTCATTTTCCATTTTTAGAGTGGCGCACGTCAGTGGCAAGATTTGAATGCAATTCAAATCGAATTGAATTGAATCGCCGGGTGAGCCATTGGACACAGCAGAAAGAAGAAGAAAAAAACAGATAGAGAGAGAGAGAGAGTGAGAGAGGATGGTAAAGAAGTGAAGAAGGAGTGATGCAAGGAAATTCAATACAATGAGAAAAATACAAACAATAAAAAAATCAAAAAGTTTCTGCGAGATACTCGGAAAAGCTGCCGGGCGCAATGAAAAACTTATGAAAATCGCCAAATTACCCGAAAGCAAAACCTAAAACAAACAACGTTGAACGTTGAACGTTGAGAACATACGTTGAATTTGTATACGCAGCTACATTCGCATCCGCATCCGCATTCGTAGTTTGGATCCTAAATAAGGGGCCAGGTGAGGGCCAACACCAGTGCATCACCCATCACCCATCACCCATCGCCAGCTCCGCTCTAGTCCGCCAGACTTTGGCTCTGGCCGCCAGTTAATAAAGAAGGCAACCCGAAATCATAGTTTGTGCAACAAAAAGCCGCACAGCGCAATTTGCCACAATGTGCACAAGAAACAATAACAATAACAAAATGGAGAAGACATGGAGTAGAAGGCGTGCCTGCCTGCCTGTCGCACTCCTGTGGCTTCCCCTCGCCAGTCTTCTACTGGCAATGAACCTACCCGCCAGCCATGGGGAGCAGCACCCAGCGACAGCAGATGAAGGTAAGTGTTGAAAGTACACCCCCACAACTGAGAACTGATAGGGTTGCCACAACACACACATACACACACACACACACACGCATAGAATCATATAAGCACGCACTCAACCCTAAAACAAGTTCGAGGGCGGTATAAATAAAACATGGAAAACCATTGACGGAATTGCGTCAAAACCTCAATTGAAAAATAAACAGAGTTACCACAAAAACACAAGTTGAAAATGTTTGAAAATGGAAATGTTAAAAGGCGTAGAGAATGGGGTGGAGAAAGAAGAGGGAGAGGGAGACAGATAGAAAGTGGGACAGGGAGAGGCAGAAGGAGAAGGAGACTGGCAGACCGCATAAAAAGAAAACCAATTTAGACATTAACACACTTGTGGGGCTCAGAGGAAGAGGGAAGAGTGGTGAGTGGTGAGTGGAGAGTAGAGAGTAGAGAGTGGAGAGTTGAGTTTTGTATTCGGTAAGCGTTAAATTAAAAAGAAAATGGGAAAAACATTTTGACAGGTTTTATTTGCCATAGAACGAAGGTTGCGCCGGGTTTGCCAACCTAATGAAAACTCTGAATTTCTTGGTCATCGGAGGGTTGACTTCGGTTCTGCTTGGGCAGCTCGTCGTACCCCTGGGGTGAGCTGGGAAAAAAGGCAGGTTTCTGGAGTGACGTAAGCTAAGCGCGAGAGTCAAGTGGGAAGGGATTTGGCAGCAAGGAGATTAAAAAGGTTAAGATGGACTTGAGATCAAGTATATGCCGATATGACATTATTGTTAATCCTTTGCAAGAAATGTCCTTTTTTGACAGCCATGACATAACTTACATAAGTGAATCGAATTAAGATCAAATTATCCTTCGACAGATAAGATTCCTTGAGATCCTTCAGAGGATTGCTTCTAGATTAAAGGCAAAAAGAAATTGATAAAATTTGTTTTTAAAATTAAAGAGATTTAAGAAGAAAATATCTAGAAAATAAATAATATTTAAAATAATAATTAGAATGATAAATAAAAATAATAATTATAATAATAATGAATAATAATATATTATTTATATAATAATTAAATTTTGGAAAAATAAATTAAAAATATTTCGAGGAATCGAAATTGGAATTTTTGAAATTTAATTATCTTAACGAAGATATCCATTTTTTTTAATGGATTTTCTTAAACATAAAATTGACAGTAAAAAAATTTTTTTTTTAATTTGTTAAAAAGTCTTAAGGGGATTTATCATCTATCGCGTCATGTGTCTTATAAAGTTTGATTTGATTCAAAACTTTTCAATATAATAAATAATAAATCATTTATAAGTTTCAAATGTTGCTATAACAATCTATAAGAATTCTTATTGCTAATTAAAAAATATTTAAATATTTAAATGTTTAAATGTTTAAATAATTGAATAAATTAAAACGTCTTGAAGATTACATTTTAGCTTAAAAGTTTCAGGCAAGTCACCAGGCCAATCAATTAATAAATAATTTGTAATCGAAAATCAACAAACATAATTTATTATTTATATAATATAATAATTAATTTAATTTAATTTTCTCTCAAATTTTTAAATGAACCAGAAATATGATCATCACTGGGAAACAATAAGATAATCTTTATAATATTAATATATTAATTATATTTAATTTTGAACAATTTAATATAAATAAATATATAATATACTTGGTATTTAATATTTAAAAAAATATATTTTTATATATTATATAAACTACTAATATTATATATTATATAGATTAATTATTCCATATGACGTAAAGTCCTCAAAAGCAGCGACTAAATATAAAGTAACCATTTAGTATGAAAGGAAACTTAATGACCCTTATTTAATTATCTATACTAAGAAATATTAATATTTGTCATTATAAATACAAAATTATCTGGAACTGCCGAGATGCCGAACTTCCTGGAAAGGATAATAAAAATTGAGTCCAAAAATACACTTATACAACATTGACATTTGATCTAACGGCAATCCTTTATTTAAAAGTAAACAAAGAGAATTTTTAATTATTTTTAATAGCACAAAGGTGTGGGAAAATGACTTAATTATAAAATATTTCACAAAGGATTATCGACTGTAGATCCTTTGAAAGGCCCTCAATTTTGTAGAAAATAAATTCGTTCGAGCTTCACGGACATCAAATGTAATTTGAGGAAATGTCAATAGGAATTTTTTGGGCGGGTGTCCGGGATTTTGTAATGGTTGTGGTCCTCACTAAGGTAGTTGTAGTTGTTGTTCCGTTTCATTGTTGTTGTTGTTGTTGTTGCCGTTGGTTGATTAAAGCACTCTATGATTATGTTTTGTTTGACTGGCTTTACGAATCAGGGGCGTAACCTTTCGGTCCAAACATCTGGCATCGAAATTCATTTGTAGACACACACACACACAAACACACACACACATACATCTATATATAAACTCGCACACAGTGATACATCAAGCATAGTTACCGTTAATTACTCGGGTCTAGGAATGGAAATGGAAATGAAAATGAAAATGCACTTTTCGAGTTTGTAATGTTGCGCTTGGATAGCAAAGCGATTTGTTCTCTGTGACTGTGACTGCGACTGCGACTGCAACTGTGGCAGTGACTGCAACTGTGACCGGAGAAAAGGGACTGAGCCTGGGGTTGGGGTTGCAGCTGTGACTGCGGAACGCACTCTTAAATTTTCATACAAAACCGCCTGTCGAGTGCCGTTTGTGTCGTCAGGCAGGGGATGTGGTTACTCGTGGTGGGGGTTGGAGTTGGGGGTTGGTTGAGGGATCAGGAACTAAACCAAATTGTGTCATGTGTAATTGGATTTATGCTGCGGCTGGTGACAAACTGTGGCACTCATTCAAGCCACAATCTTGAGACCCCTAAGCAGGGTTTCCCCTTCATGCCCCTTGCCACCATTCACTTCCCCTACCCCCATGCCTCGACCCACAACCACTTCACTCTTTATCGATTTGGTTTATTGACAACAGTTGTCGTTGTTATCGATACCATCGCAAGGCTCATCATCATCTCCATCAGTGCCAAAGGCAAATGTGATTTGAATTCGATTATTCTCAATTATTTTTTAACATGAATTTCATTTCAATTTCAATTTGAGTTTAATTTTTGAAAATGTTGAGCTCCACTTAACCCCCACCACAAGTGCCCGAATGCCCCTGCTCCTGCTCCTGCCCCTTCCCCTGCTCCTGCCCGTCTCTGCCTCCGTCTTCTCAGACCCCTGATGACTTTTCCTGTTTCGAATCGGCTCGAATTTTCCCTTGTTCTTTTCTGTTTTCATTTTATTGGTTCACTTGAGTGGATTTTGATGCCTGAGCCTCTCCTCGGACGGTTGCATTTCTTTGATTGAAATTGATTTGCTCTCGCAGGGGATTTGACTTGACTTCTCGTTATTTTACTTATTTCACTTATTTCACTTATTCTCTTCATTTTCATGATATTCTTGTGTTTTTTTTTTTTCATTTACTGTTTTTTCTCTGTGTTTTCGGTTCAAGAGCCATAACCATATTGTAGTATTATTTTCAAGTATGGAGGCTTAAGTGTTAAGCCCCCAGCTCGGATTTCCCCTCGGCATCGGCTCCAATAAAGATTATATTTTATATATATCATAATTTCAGTCTTCAGACTTATGAAGTGGCTTCTTTATGTGTGTGTGTGTGTGGGAAGTGCGTACTCGACTTGAAGCTCTTATTATCTTAATTATAAGTGCATCTTAAGTTTTCCATGCCCCGCAACCCCCTGCACTGCAGGCACATGAATTGAGACGCCTCCATCCTCCCATTGCTGCCTTGACTTTTGACTTCAATTAGCAGTCAAAGAAATTTGATTCAAAATTTTGTTTAAACTCCATAAAATGCTTAATACAAAACGATGTCCTTTTCAGGGAGTATGTGTTCGGGTGTGTGTGCGGGTGCGGGCCAAAAGGATTTGCTATCTAATCAAATATTCAACCTTTTTTATTTCGTTGAACTGATTTCATGACTCCGATAAGCAAATATCTGCCATTCCCCGACAAATTACTTGTTAACAAGTGCATTTTAATGCGAACCAGGAAAAACAACACCAACTCCAACAACAACAACCACAATAACAATTTTTTTAGAAGCGCCTCGATTTTCCTTTTTGGCCAATTTGCGGCATGTGTTTAGTCCGCTCCACGAACGTGTGCACAAGAGTGTGCGTGTGTGTGTGTGTGTATGTCTGTGTATAGAGTAGCCGCAATTGGAGTGAATGTGGCCAATAAAAATAAAAACGGGCCTACAACTGTATTTGCCTCCCCCTGCCGCCTTGCCAGTGCCCAGTGCCCACGAGCTACCCTTTCTCGCCTCATCGTTTTGGCCAAGTTGAATAGAGAATTGACATGGTTTTTGTGTTTGCCAACAGTTCCCGTTGTGATTGTGGCCTTTTGGCATATATTTTTTTTCCTCTTTTGGCCAAGAGTTGCGTTGCTGTTTTCTTTTTTGAGATTCGTAATGTAATTTGGACATGCAACAAACTTTTTGGCGGCTCGCATACTTGCGACAGAAAGGGATAATAGCCAGAAGCGTTGGGAGGGGGGAACAATTATAGAGTTGAAAGTTCAAAAACATGGAAAAAAGAATCAAAAACCGATTTACCTGTCAATTTATGGTCGGAAGTTGTTAAAGATATGGAAATCTAGAGCAAATTTTGCATCTAAGAAAATTTAAAATATAAAATATAAAATATAAAATATAAAATATAAAATATAAAATATAAAATATAAAATATAAAATATAAAATATAAAATATAAAATATAAAATATAAAATATAAAATATAAAATATAAAATATAAAATATAAAATATAAAATATAAAATATAAAATATAAAATATAAAATATAAAATATAAAATATAAAATATAAAATATAAAATATAAAATATAAAATATAAAATATAAAATATAAAATATAAAATATAAAATATAAAATATAAAATATAAAATATAAAATATAAAATATAAAATATAAAATATAAAATATAAAATATAAAATATAAAATATAAAATATAAAATATAAAATATAAAATATAAAATATAAAATATAAAATATAAAATATAAAATATAAAATATAAAATATAAAATATAAAATATAAAATATAAAATATAAAATATAAAATATAAAATATAAAATATAAAATATAAAATATAAAATATAAAATATAAAATATAAAATATAAAATATAAAATATAAAATATAAAATATAAAATATAAAATATAAAATATAAAATATAAAATATAAAATATAAAATATAAAATATAAAATATAAAATATAAAATATAAAATATAAAATATAAAATATAAAATATAAAATATAAAATATAAAATATAAAATATAAAATATAAAATATAAAATATAAAATATAAAATATAAAATATAAAATATAAAATATAAAATATAAAATATAAAATATAAAATATAAAATATAAAATACAAAATATTAAATATAAAATATAAAATATAAAATATAAAATATAAAATATAAAATATAAAATATAAAATATAAAATATAAAATATAAAATATAAAATATAAAATATAAAATATAAAATATAAAATATAAAATATAAAATATAAAATATAAAATATAAAATATAAAATATAAAATATAAAATATAAAATATAAAATATAAAATATAAAATATAAAATATAAAATATAAAATATAAAATATAAAATATAAAATATAAAATATAAAATATAAAATATAAAATATAAAATATAAAATATAAAAAATAAAATATAAAATATAAAAAAAATAAAAAATAAAAAATAAAATTAAAAATATGATAAAAAAAAATTGGGCAAAAGTTAAAACTTTATATTTAATTACCAAACAAAGTTTTAAAAAGTCAATTACTTTTGGAAAGTAATAAGAAATTGATGCCTGGCGCTTGGTATCCTGGCAACACCCTACTGTTGGGGTGCCTGCCAAGAATCCTAATGAGGATTTTAACTGCTATTGAATTTTATACATTTTTCCACCGATTACAAAGTTAATTTCCATTTAATGATAAGGGGGAAATCCGCACGGTCAGCAATAAGAGGAAAATAGCAGGGGAGAAATTCACTTTAAAAAGAAATTAAATAAAAAAAAATAAAGCAAAAAATAAATAAAAAAATATATGCATATAAAAAAAATATGTGTAGATATATAAATATACAAATGTTGGGAGCGCAGATGTTTTGACACAAAAATAATCCATTAATTCAATAAAATGTGTAGCGAACATTTTTTCCGTTCTTGCATTTTTTTTTAAGTATTTTATGTATTATTTTTATTTTTTTTTATTGTTCTTTTAATTTTGGGTTTTGTTCGAGGACAAAAACCATTGTTTTTCTTTCGTAAGGCAAATATTTGTGTAACAATTTGTATGGAGTGGGGGGTGGAGGTAGATGGTAGCCGCAGTTGGGGAGCATTGGGACCCTCAGAGTCCTTGGAACGAACCCTCTTCGCGGCGCTAAGCGCAAGGGCAAATAAGCAAATGTCCTGGCGGGATGTTGCTCATTTTAATCCTTGATTTCTTGTATTGGAAAGATAAAAAAAAAAAAAGAGGAGACAACAGTCATAAAATACAAACACACACATTGGCAATCCCAACCCTGTCGATCCTCTCAAGCAACAGAAGCTAAACAAACAACATCCCGACATTCGAGTATCCGAGCATCGGAGCGGAGCCACAGCAGAGCCACGGAGCACGGCACATGGCACATGGCGCACAAGCACTTGAAGAGTCACCCGCCCGCGGACACATCCTGTGAATTGATATGGGAATGTGAATGTGAAATGTGAATGGATTGCCTGGCTTTGACGCTGAATGAAACTGCGGAAAAGCCAGAAATATTTTTAAAACAAATATACACATGATGCGCGCATACACAGCAACACACACAATACACACACACTCACACACACATGACGTACATGTAGACGACGTGCTCAATTCAAAAATCAATGGGCTCAATTTTAAAGCGTTCGAGTTTCATGTTTCATGTTTGGCAACCACCTATCGATGTGAGAATCCCCTGTGCATGTGAGTGTGTAGGAGTGAATGTGTGTGTGTGTGTGCGTGTGTGTGCTGTGATGCGGTCAAGGCAACACCCTGGCTTTGACGTTGCCGCTCAATCGTCCTGTCCGCGCAGTCCCTCCTGCCGGCCATGTGCCAGCCGCGGACTCTGCAGCGCGGCATCCGCATTGCCGTTGTTCCTGCCTCTCGATTTGCAAATTGTAAATTGGCACTCGATGATTTTCGATTTACAAAACTGAATGATGGCCGCTTTGGCCACACAAGGCGAGGGTAGTTTATTAAGTACTTCAAATGATGTACCACATCATTTCAAAAGGATTGATATAAAAGGATCACTCAACACATGAAGAGTGGCGCATTAAAAATCAAAACTTTTACTCTAATTTTAATTAATCCATAAAATGAATTCCATTTGAAAAATTTTCATTAAAAATTTTCCCAGTTTTTCTTTCTGCTTTCACTTTTCACATGCTTTTAAAAAATCAAGCAATATTTTCAAAGCTTATGGAATTTGTATTTTTTTTTCATATTGAATCTATTTTATGGTCTCTCCGAGAATATGTAAAATTTTAGGAAAAATAGAAAATTGTTTAAAAATTGAAAATTTATTTTTCGTCGAACATTTTTTATATCCCATGGATTTTGGAAAATCCATTTAAAAGTATCAGGAATTCCCTTTGACGGCGTATGAGGAATTTATAGCTGAGTCTCAGCGACTAACAGGAATCTCTTTGGCTGCCCATTCACATGTTTGGGCAGCTCTTTGACGGCAGGAAGTATTAAGGACCTCTCACATATGTGTTCGGATTTTCAACAAATTTGGCTTCCGCTTTTAATGTACTTGACCCGCTCCAAACAACGATAGCTAAGCGAAGGATTTGGATTTGGATTTGTGATGGGAGAAAGTAGGGAAGTGTGGGGGAAGGGGAGAACGGGAACTGAAAGCTAAGAACTGGGAACTGGGAATTGGGAACTGGGAACAGGGAACAAAGACCAGAGTACTGAGAACTGAGAACTGAGGCCGCAATAAACTGGAAAAGTGCAGCTCGGTCCTTCAGTGCCTTGCGGCATTTGGCCGTGACTGTGACTGTGTGTATGTGTGTGTGTGTGTGTGTGTCACTGGCATGCTCCATTTATGCGCTGATATACGGAATTATGCTGAAATCACGTTCCCACACACAAACACATACGTGAAAAGTGCCCGCAATGTTAGAGGATAAGAGCTCGAGCTCTTATCCTTGCAACCGCCGCTGGTGCTGCGAGGAAAATCACAGCAGGAGCCACCAAGAAAAGTGCTTCCTGCATAAGCGATTTACTCTTACTGATTTTAGTTTTACTCCCATGTATGTACTCTATGTGTGTGTGTGTGTGTGTGTGTGTGTGTGTGTGTGTGAATGTGTGTGAGTGTGTGTCTACGTGTGTGTTGGTGCTTGCTTCCTTTGATATTTGTTGTTCCACACATCGCCTCGCCTCATAGTCCTTGGTATTTGTTTTCACTTCAAATGCTTTTACTCGTCCCGAGTCCTTGCACACGGGAAAGGAAAAACAAATTGTCTATTTTGCCATTCGAGGAAATCGATATAATATCCTTTGGCCAGGAGGGGGGTCCATCCCCCGGCGTTCGCATTTTGATTGATTGATTTTCACATAATGCAAAGCCAATGCCACTTTTCAGCATAAATGGAGAAATTCCTTCAGGTAATTAACTATATAAGCCAATAATTACATTGATATGAAATCCTAATTGACGTCAGTTAAGGGGCTAGGATATCAATTTGAGTGGCTTAGAAGGACGAATAATTGAAATTAACTCGGAAAATTACTTTTCATTGCATTTGATTTGAATTTTAAGTCGGAACAAGGAAACACACCGAGTGGAAAATGGTAATTGTGAAAGGATAGAGCAAAGGAGTCCTGCGAGTAAATGGAAATTTTCAAATAGCTGAATATGAATGTGGACAGGCTTTTATTGAAAAAGGATAATAGTTCCTGTCAGGATAAATATGCTGTTCGTCGACCTATGAACTTGCCGGAGTCCTGCACCAACACAGGCCATTGTGTTGAAGGATGCTCGGACACGGGACTCCCTTAGGAATGCTTTTGTTTTTTTATTTTTTTTTTTTTATCCAAAGGCAAGTGCGTTCAATTGTCGACTATTAAACCCTTCAGGTCCTTCATTTGTCATGGCACTTAGGAGCACACAATAAGCCAATTGATGAGACTTACTTTTTATATGAAAACAATTGAGAGCAGACACCTTCGACGGTAGCTTTATGACTTTAGCGGCCAGTTTAACGAGGACACGTCTGTGCGGGACTCGGGAAACGGGATTGAGGATTGAGAATTGAGGATTCAGGATTTCGAACTCATGAGCCTGGCCTTAGTTTGGCTCGGGTATACTGAGTCATTCGATGGGCCTGCATTAAAAGGAATCTGCTGTAAATGAGTCTGTGATTTGGTTAAAATGCCATTATTGATGCCAATCAATCGACTATTTTATGGTTTCTTTTTCGAGTCATTCCTGAAGGCCCAAGACACAGAGTCTACCTTGTCCTTGGGCCGTCATGACAAATGGAGAAGCAGTTGCCAGCTGGATGACAGTTAACCGATGGGTGGGCGTGTCTACAAATCACCTCGCTAAGAATGACAATGACATGGCCAAAATCGAATGATTCTCTTCGACTGTGTTCTCAAAATTAACTCCCCAATGGATGTTGAATTGAGGATGGCAGGGAAAAGGATGCGTGTCCTAATAGAGATTTATCAGTCGCATTATCTATCCATCAATCTTGTCAAAATCATTCGACAAATTCGATGTGTGCGATGAATCTTGAGGACCGTCCTTCTTTGTTGTACAGGGGAAAGGGAGGGCGTAGCTGGGGTTAACTTTTCCATTCTCCGAAAATTAATTTAATATCAAGAAGAAAGACAAATTTAAAAACTCTTCAAAAACGCCGCCAAGTCAATAAAATAAATGTAAATGCTTAAAATTAAAACAAGAAAAAGAAAATGAAGGGAGGGAGGGGGAGAAAAATTTGTCAGCCAAGGCGAATTTAATTTCCATTCAGTGTTCGTGAGATTTACGAGTTCATCATCAAGTGTTTGCCTCAAATGAATATTCATGAGTGTTCATGCATTCATTCATCCACTCATTCAATCATTTCGAAACTGAAAACTCAAAACTCAAGACTTGAAACTGAATTTCATCCATTGGCCCATTTATTAATTAAGTTAACAAAGATTAGGAAGGGAGGAGGAGTGGGAGGAAGTGGGGGAAGTGGGGGACTCGGATGAGTTAGTTTTTCCGGCGCATCATTGATTTGCATATTTGGTAGCTCTCCCAACCCTCCACCCCCCATTTAGACGCTTCTTTCTTCTTTTTTAAATGCCCTGTCGTTCAGTTTATGTTTATAAGTCTCATAATCTGTTTTTATAGTTTGTTTACCCAATTTTCTGTAGCTTTTTGACATCCCCCGCCTCCGCACCCGCCCCCACCACCAACCAGTTTGTTGGCCAAACAAAGCAAAAGATGCACACGCCGTATTTTATGGAGTTCGGGCATGGCATCTCCTCTATTTGGAGCTATGATGTATAAATATTAGCCACCAAACCACCGCCCCACCCCCTTACCTCCTATCCCCTACCACGTCACCTACCGCTCGGCTCTATTTCCCTAAGCCCCTCCAATTCCCAAGTGCAGCGTAAAAAAAATAACGCGTGGCATCAAACAAAAACAAAGCCAAAACTTTGGGGCGGAAATGGCCGCGATGCCCAAAATGGAGAAAAAAGGAAAATTCACTACACACAGCTATACTCACTCACACACACATGCACACACATGCACACATATGCAAAGGCAAGCAAAAATGCAACGAAAACGAGATAATAAAAGGAGGGAAAAAAATTCTAAGCGAAAATGGAAAATTGCTGTGCCAGTTTGCCTATAGGCTGAAGGGGGGGTGGGGCTGTAGGGGCTTGTGGGTTGGCTGAGGGGTGACTGTGGATGGGAAAAAGTGAAATGAAAATTTAGAGCTCAAAAATATGCATATGATTTTAGTTTCAATTCCACATAAATCGCAGCAGCTTAAAAGTGCAGCAGAGATTCTAAAAATACTCAGAGATTAAAAAATTAAATGGTTTTTTGGGTGTTTCAAAATGATTGAGGAGGAAGCTTGAGTGATTTACAGTTTTATCATGATGAAAGTGATAAGCATTAATTATGACTATTGATTGAGCCCCTAATGATTCCCCAATGATTGAGTGATTGTGGATTGATGATTGAGGCTAATCAGGAGCTTCTTTTTAACATAAAAATATATATACTCAAGGAACCAGAAGCTATTTACATTAAGGAAATGTCTTCTACATCATGATTGATAGAACTATGATTGATGTTAAAATTATATTAGAGTTACGGTTTTTATATTCTGTGTTTAAGCTAAAAGCTTTTAATGACTTTGATTGACTGATTTATGAACTCAAGTAATAACTAAACCTTATGTAGAAGTTGATTGAAAGGAACTTTACATCACACTGAGCAATGAAAAAATGACAAAGTGATTCGTCTAATGATTGAAGACTGATCTTAAGCATATAATCTAGAATTTAATGATTGATTGATTGATCATTTAACCTTGTCTTGATTTAAGTTATAAAATCGACAAACTTCATTTGATCTTCAATCCTTAGGCATTCATGATATATTTACACTCTTTGTTGGAGTTTCAAGTGTAAATGTGATTGATGTTCATCTAAAAATAGTGACTTCTTGATTGATTGCCGCACAATCCTTCAAAAGTCTGCCCACTTTTAATATCTCTACAACATCGCATCTTTCCTAGGCACACACGGCGCATAACCCAAGGGAGCTGCAAACAGCTGATCAAATCTTTTCCAAACCAAAAGTAAAAACATTTTCTATTTGTGTGTGTTGCTTCCTTTTTTTTTTTTATTTTTTCTATGTATACCCCAAGGTGTCTTCTGGCCTCCAACAAACGGCGATTGCGTTTTTCATTCATTTTCCCGGCCTGTGATTAATTTTTGCCATTTCAATTTTATGGTAAAGTCGTTCGGGGCTCCTACAATCCGAGGGCCGTTGACAACTGTCGTTGTCGTTCCTACCCCCGCCCCCCTTCTCACACTCTCTCTTTCTGACTCTCCAGCCATCCCTCGTTGCTGTCCCATTCATGTCTCCTAAGTGGTCCAGCACTGTTTTGGTGTGTGCGACATTATTAATGATCTACAAATTCCCCAGACATTTCATTTTCATTTGAAGTTGACACACAAAACGCATGGCACAGCGAACACAAAGGGACTAGGAATTGGGCGCAGGGGTGTGGCTCGACGGGTGGAAAGCTGAAACCAAATGTTCAAACTGTTCAAAGAGACACTGGTTCCGCTCCGATCTCCCAAAACTAGGAGCCCCCTTCCCCTTTCCCATCACCATCCCCTTCCTTTTCCCCTTCCCCTTCCCCTGCCACGTTCTTCCGTTGCGATAGTGAAATGATTTTGAGTAATTTATTTTATAGTCGCGCTGAAGTATTTATTATTTTGAGAAGCGCTGAACAATACCGTGATTAATTTGACGGTTCTCCCCTACCGCGCACCACTGCACCACTGAACCACCCAACCGCCGAGCCAAGCGACGAGCCAGCGAGCCAGGGAACCACATCGCGTTGGGTTGAGCAAGTGGCGGATTCTAATCCCTTGGAAATTCCTTGCGGCCACGTTTCCAGCGAACCCAACCAAACCATCATTTGTATGAGGAGTTGCTTGGCGCAGTGCATGGAGGGGGGTGAAGGTGGCTTGGGGGGGAGGCGAGTGCGTCGTCTGTGGCGCAACATATTTGGTTTTATGTTACTTTGTGTTATTTATTCGAATCGCTTTCGCTCAAGTCCCGCAAACATATTGCGGCAAGGGCATCAACACATAGGCCCAACCCCCCCTCCATCCCCTGCGCCAAACTTTCCCCTTAGCCCCACTGGATATATGTATCACTTTCTCCCTCTCACTGACTGCTATAATTCAGAATCAATCGTTATGGTTTTGGCAGCTTGCAAATTTTTCTTTATTATATCGTATTAATTTTATGAGTGTTGTTTCTGCCGCCCCTCGCAGCTGGCTTTATAGCATTTAAAGGATATTTTTCATATCATATTTTTGTTTTGTTTATCAGAAACCCAACAGGACTCCAGCTCCAAGCTGAAACAACGGGCAATGGCCAAAAAAAAAAAAAGTACCGCTTGCTAAATTTGCTAAAGTCATGCAAACATTTTTTACATATATCGATTTTTCGTGTCAGTTCCTGAAGGCAGGCGTCAGGTCCTGTGCTTTGGCGAGGCGAGGATATATGTATATTACAACATTCTCAGGACTCGTTCGGAACGCATTTGTTATGACAGGCTCAAATTGGGTGCTATCAAAATTATATATTATTTTGCATAATATCTTCTTTCGGTCGCGACTTGAACGCTCCATTGCTCCATTGCTCCATCGCTCCGACGTGGCTGAAGGAGATAATTCGATGCGGCAGCAGCGATTCCATGTTGCCCAGCGATTAGTTGGGAGTCGTGCATAGGCGGAATGAAGCGGTAGATGGCACCAGTGAGTGAGTGAGATAGATTCATTTATTGTTTAGCAACTTCCTTCGGCACTTCAGCTAAGAGTTTGCACGGGAACAACACGCAGCACTTAGCATTTTATTGCGCGTATTTGTCAAAGGTGTCATTCGAGTTCCATTTGCAACTGCCACCGAAACAGGCGTGGCGGGGGTGGGTGGGTGGTAAGTGGTAAGTGGGCAGAAAGCAGGTCAGGAAGTGGATACCATAATGTGTCGAGTTGGGGATTTGGCGACTTACTTCTGAACTTAGTAGGTAGCCTGAAGTTAACCTGAGACCCTGAGAGCTGAAACCTGCAGCCTGAGAGCTGAGAGCTGTGAGCTCAACTGTTCGCAACTACAAAGAGTTAAGTGCGACCCATTGAAGGTGCTGAAGACCGTTTATGAGGTGCCATAAACACGTGTAAATCCCGTTCATTATGGAAAAGTCACGATTTCTAGTGTCAATATCGTAAAAGGGAAGAGCTCTTGCTGGCCTCTCCCCTCAGCTTGCCACCCTTTTTCCTTCCCTCTCTCTCTCTCTCTCTCTCTTTCTCTATGTCGTTATGTGGCCAAATTGAGTAACAAGTCGTTGGAATGGCTATTCCCATGCCCTAAGAGGCAATAAAATCGAACTAATTGAAGCTCCCACATATGAGAGCCCATCCACTTCTATCGAGCCCGATCCGTGTCCCGGGGCCAGCGGCTTAACTTATCTATCTGTTTTGCCTGTTGGGCATTGAGGCAATGATCTAATCGCCTTGAGTGATGTCTCCTGTGGACGCAGACTATCGTCCGGTTGTCTATCCAAGTCCATATCCATGCCCATTTTCCAGGTTATCTATCGCCTCTGCGTGTTCTGTTTGCGTTTTACAAAATGTCAACATAAGTAAATGCACTTTGAGGTTTCTATTAGCGTAATAGAAGGTGAACACAAACACACACGGATATATGAGTGTAAGAGTGTGTGAATGTGTGTGTGTGTGTGATAAGCGTGGCGAGGCTCACGCTGCGCTGCATTTGATGGACAGCGCAGTGAACACGATAAGTGCAGCCCAGCGGAACCTTGGGCACAAAGGGGGTTGGTCTGGGGAAGTAGGAGTGATGGAGCGGCGGAGCGTAGGAACGGGGGCAGCGGCAGGTAATCCATCATAAAATTAAGTCTCCAACTCATAGATCCTCTGACATAGATTATAAAGCAAGCAGCGCGTTATAAATAAAATATTTGTATATATAGAAAATTATGAAAATAACAAAGAATAAAATAATAAATATTCATGCGCACAGTGGGGCGACAGCCATCGAAACTGCTGACTGATGTGGCCCAGACATGCCAGAAAGAAAAAAGGGCTAATAAATTAATAACGACTCAGTTCCGAATCTTCAAAACAATCGCAACTCAAATGAATTAATGAATCATTCGATTTTCACTGCAATCGCAACTATCATTTCCCCTGCAATGGAAATGCCATAATTTTATATCATTTTATAGCTTCCTCTGCCGGCTGCTATCAAAGACTAGCCGATCCGTAGCTCCGTCAGAAAATGGCTAACAATTTTCCTGGCTAATTTTGGAGTTAATTTAGATGATATTGTCACTGAAGGAGCGTTTGGCCATAAGCAATTGGATTCGTATTATGACTCCGTAGGGATACACACACACACACACACATACACATATATATATATATATGTATATACATGTAAACCCACACATAAAAGGGCGACTACCAACAAGTGAATAGCCAGCCGGAGCAATTGGTACTTCCGCCCACACTTTGATGTTGGGGTAGACCCTTAAAAAAGAAGAGTCGACAAATGCGCCTCCAGGAAATATTAAAGCTCAAATTGACGGCGACGGGTAAAGTTCTCTGTGTGTGTGTGTGTGTTTGTAGGGGGTGTGGTGGGGAAAGGCGAAAGGATGTAAACTTTGTGGCAGAGGCGTTTGCTATAAAGTCAAATAAACGACAACAACAACAACAACAACAACAACTGCTAAAAATAATATAAAAATCCACTTCAGGCCCAGACAAGGACTGGGCTTCAACTTGGGTCATAAATGGCCAACAACTCGAATCGCAAATTGTCATTGGTCACGTGCCGAGTGTTTGTTATTGTTGTTGTTGTGATTGTTGTTATTGTTGCTGCTGTTGTTGTTGATGTTTGTGTTGCTGTTGCTGTTGCTGTTGCTGCTTGAATTACTGTTTGTGTTGCTGTTGTTTGGTTTGCCATTGTTGCTCTTGCCGCTGTTTGAAAATATAGAAATAAAGGAAAAATCAAAGACACATTTACGATACTCTGTAGCCTCTGCGTCCGTCTCTGCCGCTGTTGGCGTCGCCGCTTACATCTCTGCCCCTGCTTACCTCTCGCCTTTACCTTTGTCAAGTGGCGCCAATGAAGTGATGGTCAAGCGTTGCGTTGACTCATTGCCAATTTGTCGCCAGTGATTGTTGTTGTTGTTGTTGTTGTTGTTGTTGTTGTTGCCGACAATGACATGTTACTTTAAGACATGTTTGAGGTCCTGGCCAAAGCTGGACTGCAGTTTGTCACTCACAGCAAGTAATGAAATTTTCCAATCCTTGAATCGAATTTACAAAATTTTCCTCCACCTTCCAAAAAATGTTCAAAGAATGAAAAATCTACCTTAAGGTAATGCAATTATCCTTATGTAAGCCAGGAGCTTTTATAGACCAACTAAACAAGGACATTTCGTTTCCTTAGCCAACAGCCATTACACTGAGTAGAAAGTCATCATTTTTTTTTATTTTTTGTTTGAGTTTTCTCTATTTTTATAAAAAAAAAACATTTTTAGCATTTTGTAAATCCCAAAACTCCGTTGAGTTGCAGTCATAAAATTTGAGAGTATAAAAGTTTATCTACAGTAAAGCCTTCTAAGGGACTCCCTAAGCACTTTTTAACCCAGCTTTTCTCTCTTTCCCCCATTCCAATTTCTCCCATCTCTCCGGCTCCTCCGGTCCAGTCGATTCATCCCCTTTGCATTAGAGAAAAACATAAACATTCAATTTGATTTATTTGTATCTTTGGTGTTGCTTTTTGTTTGCCTTTGGGTAGAGGCGCCAAGTTGTTGTTGCTTATTTATGAGTGCGACGAAAAGCTCTTGAAGGCAGCAGCCGCTGCTGCCTCCTAATAAACCCCACATCCGCCCCAACCCCCAACCCTTTTTTTCCGTCTAAATAATTACCTCATGTTGCACATACTCATTGAGACTCATGCCACATGCAGGCGATTGTCAAAATATTTTCATTTCAATTTCCAGCTGCAGGCCAAATAAATAAATAAACTATCCACGCCACGGGAAGGGGGCGGGTGAATGACTGAATGACTGATTGATCCATTGACTGATTGACTGGATAATTGCCATGCACTTAGCTTTCATTGTTTTCCCAAACGGTGTAAATGAGGCAAGCAAATGTTGCATCAAAGATCAAAAAAGCCAAATGAGAAATGAGAAACGAAAAAAAGAAAAACGGACCATTCGAAGGGCGGGCTGGCGGGGGGAAGGGCAAGAGCAACTTGAACGGAAAAGGACTTGCCAGGTTACAGGAGGGAAAGTAAATTTAGAATTTGAACTAAAAACTTGTGAAAATGCGACAAGTTCCAAGAACTTGACTCAGATGACAGGAAAAACAATGTGTCCCAAGATCGTAAATTGAAGCTACGATATAAAAGTCTTGTTGCATGCCCCCCCCCCGTAAGGTGGATTGTTATAAGAATTTCAACTTTCAAGTTTTTATTTTACTTATGATATATAAAAACAGTTCGGGAAGTGAAAGGAGAACCACAAGCAGCGGCGGCAACTTGGACGTATCATGTTGACGCCCACATTAAGTGGCACAATTATGAGGCGACAACATGGGGCATAGCAAAGTTGCCAAGGCCCAGGGATTGGGAGAGGCGGGGCACTGGGATCCGTGTCGTTGCTTAATTATAGAATACATCATGCAACAGAAAATTTGTTGCATGCACCATTAGCGGCAAAGTGCAGGAGTGGGGCAGTAGGCGACTGACAGACTGTTTGTGTGTCTCTGAGTGTGTGGGTGCGGGTGGAGGGTGGAGGGTGGTGTGGTGTGGTGTGGGACGGAATAACAAATTTGTCAAAATATCGCTGGCTAATAAAAATAGGCCTTCGACTGGACGGGCGCACATCAAAGCAGATCAGAGACGAAGCCCATTACGAGGCGGAACAACATTGAAAGGCACTTCTGGTGGCTTTTCGTTCATCCATTCATTCGTTCATTCATTCACTCATTCATTCAATCCATCCATTCAATTCAGAGCGTGTGACAATAAATCTTGCCACCGAAGATGACGATGGGGTAGGGAATTGGTGTGGCAGGAGGATGGTTGCTACACGATCACCCACACCCTGCCCCCTTCTGGCAGATGACAGATGCAAATGCTGATCATGATTCGAATCATTTGAATCATTCGATTCGTTTTCGATTACGAATTCATTTTAATTCGATTTCAGCTTTGAATGGAATGTCGAGTGTGTGTGAACATTTGTTGTGCGATTGCAATTAGCAATTGTATTGGGTCAAGTCTCTGCCCCTCCCCCCGCCCCAATGAACATTCCCCACCCCTCGGCCGACCGGAACTTATTCAAATGAACGAATCGTCTTCATCCGCAGCCCCTTCCGATGTGCCTTTTGGACTTTTATCGCTTTGATCTGTTGACCTCATTTCGATGTTTTTTGAACCCAAACAAATTGCATTTGCCCTCAATGAATTATATCATTCGTTGGACGCCAATTGCGGTCATATATTTGGCGCCTCCATCCCGTGGAGTGTTGGCTAAGTGCGCCACCCAACAACCCCCCTGCCCTTCCACATTCTGTTCCCCATCACATAAAGATATGTATATATATCTATATATCTATATATTCGTATCTGGTCGATGTAGTAATACGTTTGAATGGGGGCCTTCGATTTGTTACACTGATTTGACACATCATTCCCGACTTGTCTATGGCTATAACTAATGGCCATGGCCATTTCTCATGTTCCTTGTAACGCCACCCCCCCAGACCCACACCGCTACACCTCCTCCCATCGTCTTCCCTTTTCTTGTGCCGCAATTTGTTAGCGTAGCAAACAATGAATGGGAAACAGATGGCAAATAGAACGGAAGATGAGCCTCCAATCGATTGATGGGAAGTGGAACTGCTCGGAGTAGGCTCTGGCATGGGTTCATTTATATTTTCATTTGGATTACATCAAATGTAAATGGAATACTCTATTATTCCTGTGAAGATGTGTGTAAATGGAATACTCTATTATTCCTGGGAAGATGTGCTCCTCCTCCGACTCATCGGGTTGAAGACTTAGTGTTCAATCCCCTGCCCTCATTTTCACCCTATCATCCTCATGTGTATGGCATATTCTATGCCAATTTTGAGCATTTCATTCCATTCACGAATTTTCATTAGCTAATAAGAATTCCCCCCTGCCCTGCCCTGCCCTGCCCTGCCCTGCCCTGCCTGGCCCTGCCCGCCTGCAATACATTCACAACCCATCAACTTCCCAGGCACAGCCCTGACCTCACCTTTGGAGGCTCATTTGATATGCAAACCGTGCGATGTTTGGCGCTTATTACAACAATTAATCGAGCACGGAAATAGGCGGGTGGGCGTTGGATGGTGGATGGGCCATGGTGGGCGGTAGATAGTATACGGCAGGCGGTCGGCGGCAGGCGGCGATTGGCTAACAGTTATTCAGGGAGAGACTCTAAACTAAAAATGCATTAAATTAATTAAGCTGCAGTGGTGGGGTGGGGAGGGCAAAGTGGAAGGGGGGGAAACTGAAAGTCTGATAATCTACTTAGCAGATAAAAATATCGACTAATATTTTTGAGAGCTTGAGAGCAAAGCAAACACGAGTTGCGGCACCCGAAGCGATAAGTTTACGGCTGGCGGGGGTTGGGGATGGGGATGGGGAAACCGGGAATTAGTGTGGGTGACTTATGTACATATACGCACGTACGACACGCCCATTGGCAGCGATGTATCAATGGAAATATGGAAAATATAATTTGTATAATTACAATGCTTTGATAATACCAAATACCAATCAGCAATAACAACAAAGCAATAATAACAACAAAGCGACAATAACAACAATAAAGCAACAAATGCAACAAAAGCAACAATAACAATTGTCAAATGGGTTAGAGCAACACCCAGTGTCAGGCCGGGAGTCCATGCCCAAACCGAGGCCTAAGCTCATGCCCATGCCCATGCCCATACCCGTGCCAGAAACCCTTACCCTTACCCCGACCCTCACTGCTTACCCGCTGCTTAACCCACTGCTGGCAACAACTAATTGCTCGCCAGCCGAGCGGCTCGTTCAGCTCCTCAGCAGGCGGCACGCACAGCGAGTCGTTGTCGGCGGCGGCGTCGTCGTCATCGCCAGCGTCGCAGCAAAAGAAGACGAAGAAGAAGAAGCCATCGATGTCGACACCATGTCGAGCATTTGAAACTTGGAGGCGCCACACGATACTCTGACACTCGCTGCGTATATGTAGATGCATCAATGATGATTTTGATGATGATGACGACCCAATCCCACACCCTCTGCCCCCCCTCGCCCGTCGTTCGCTTACCCTTTCAGCGCCAGTTTATCATCAAAGGGAATCAAGCTGTCACTCAAAATATGTATATAAATATATATACGAGTACATAGATATATAGATAGAGTCGTAGTTACGGCTATAGTTATAGTCGTGGCATAGGACAAATACCACATTAGGCATCAGGCATCAGGCATCAGGCATCAGTCATGTTGTGCAGGGGGTGGGAACGGGGGTTGGGAGGAAGCTAAAGTTCATATATGTATTCCAATTAAGTAAGTCACAAGTAATTTCCTTGAATTCCATTTGTCATACGCATTCCATATCGTATCCATATAAGATTATCATTATATATATGTATATACTCATTCCTCTTTCTCTCTTCTTCTTCTCCCCCCTTGCAGGTCCTCTTTCGGAGGTACCCACCGCCGTTGGCTCAGAGGTCGCCCTGCCCTGCGATCTAATGCCCGGAACTATGATCGCCGATAAGGTTCAGCTGGTCATTTGGTATCGTCAAGGAAATGTTAAGCCCATCTACACGTAAGTCTTAATACCAGAAATCGTTAGTTTTAGGAATAAAGCATACGATATGCAGCTTACGATATAAGAAAGGTCATCAAAGCAACGCCAGATAACCTTTAAGGGAAATGGAAAATCTTTATAAAAAATGAAAGTGAGAACCTTTTGGTTATTTTAATTCCATCAATGTTTGAGTTTCCTTGCCTCCAAGTTGATGGATATTACATATTATATAGATATTATAGGATCCAGAAGGTACATTTTTAGGAAGAATTTAATAATAATTTTTTTAAAAGTAATTAGTTATATTTAGGTGTTAAATATATTATTTTACGATTTTTAATTTCGAATTGATGGTCATAAAATTAGTCATTTTATAAAATCTAAAAAATCAAAATTATATTTAAAAAATTTTAAAATTTATATAATCCAAATATTCCCCACCTTCATTCCTAAATCAATGATCTTGAAAATGAGTAAAATGTACCCGTTGGACGATTATCCTAAGAGCACAAAGAAATAATAGTTTGTAAAGTTTTTAATATTAATTTATTAATATTATATTATGTTATATTATATTGTATGCTATTATATAAATACATGATATTAATATTATATTATTTAATATACATATAAATTCATATCTCAAATCCAATTTACGATCTAATGGTCATAAAATGTGAGGCGTCCTTGCAATAATTTCGAGTCTCACCTTTTTTTTATTTGACTTAAGGCTCTCGAATGTTATGAATTCTATATAAAGATATATTTTTAGGACTATTTAATTATCATATAGGAGGACTATTTAATTATCATATAGGAGGACTATTTAATTATCATATAGGAGGCATAAGAAAAGAGTTGCTTAATCTAATAATAATTTATACCATGATAATTACCAATTTAAGTGCCCGAACTGGCAAGCTTTAAAGTAAATCACGTGATGAACGACTTACGATATAAGAAAAATTCCCTTAAACACAGAAACGATCTAATTGATACTAAGATTCGCATCAGTAAATAAGAGTTTTTAAATTATTTACCGTATTTTCCAATTCAATTAATTTTGGGACTTCCATTTTCCATGGCACTTGAAGACATGTTGAAAATACCGTACTTAGCGCTCGCCTTTCGTTAGTCCCACACATCGTCAGATGTCAGGGAACCCCTGGAAAAAAAATATGAACTTGGACTTTATTATTATTAATATTTTATTTTTACAATATTTTTGAACGTCTGGCTCTCGGCTCGGCCCCACCAATGGTAACCGATGGGTGGTGGATGGGTTTCGGTTTGATTCCCAGAGCTCCGGGCCAATTATGAAAGCCCGAAGATGGCGACACACGCGAAAAGGTGCGCTCATTATAAATTCTATTAACGTGGGGCATTTACGTTGAATTTGACGATATAAACATTACTTAGGCACACATACGTGTGTGTAAAGAGCGCCATGGGAGTACGTACGTGCATCTATTGGCCTGAAATTTCGGATGTGGGTGGGAGTATGTCTGGCTGGTAGAAGCAGGGGTACTGGCGGTGGGAGTGGGAGGGGAAAAGGGAGAATAGAGAAGAGAGGAGGTGGTTACAGGTAACCGACTTTAAGCTCAAGCATTCAAAGGAAATTTAACAAGCGAGTTAATCAGTGGGAGAAGTTGGATGACACACACACACAAACTCACCACACGCACACACATATGAGTATATGTATATGAACTTGTTCTTGATATTCATATATATGTCCCTCTCTCTCTCTCTCTCTCTCTCTCTCTCTCTCTCTCTCTTTCTTTATCTCCGTCATTCCTCGTCCTTCTCCCTCTCTCTCGCTGTCTTGCGTGGAAGTTAGCGAAGCTGACAGAAGCCTGAAATACCTTGCCTTCAGCTCAAAGGAACCCAGAACATCATCGCTTGGAGCGCATAAAAGTCTGATGGACTGACGTGCAGTAGACCAGAAATTGATTTTGCATACGTTGGCAGCCTTGCTACTCATACACATCCAGCCACACACCTACACCCACACACACACACAGCAACACCCACACAACGTCACACAATCAGTGTACAGACTCCAACGAAAATCGATTATGCTTCAAGTCAAAGTGTCAAAGTTAAATGTGCATTCATGTGGTTCGTCGATTGATTGTACAGTAAAAACCCGCTGTGGCGACTGCAATTACAGTTGCAAGTGTCGCTTTTATGGCAAGCATAAACTTTACGGTCACGCCCCACCCATTGCGAGGCACATCGCACCTCCCGAAAAAAAAAACAGATTCCAAGCACTACCATTTATAGATTCTATAGAGATTTACCCGCGCACTCCCACCCATCCCCATCCCCACCCCCCGCAGAACCACCCAAACCACCCAACCCCAACGGTGAACGTGTAACGGTGCCCGCATTCTTTTTTATTGTTTTCCATCAATTTTAATTTGCTTTTTCTACACTTCATAAATTTTCGTGTCTGCTTTTTCTGTTGTTGTTATTGTTGCTTCTCCTTTATGGTGTTGTTCTAGAACGTTTTAACAGCTCCACTGAAATTTCCATATGCCGAAGAGCTCGGAAGATTAATTACATAAAAACTCTGCTTTCCAGGTACAATTGTGTCCCTCCCTCTTCCCACCTTCTCCTCTACCAAACCAATTCCCTTCCCTCCCCTACCTCCCATCTTCCTCCCAACCCACGCAATCAATGACCTTTGGCAGCCTCAGGCGCATGCATGGCTTCGATTGGGAATAGATAGTGGGCTGGGCAGGATGGCATGTAGATTGGATGTGGTTAGGATAGGGGGGGATAGGGAGTGAGGTTAGCTGGTTTGCTGGTGCAAAAGGGGAGTAACATGAACATAGCATTTTTGGCCGCTGAACCTAATTTAATTATCTTTGAATCCATTAACAAATAACCATCCATCATGTGGCACTTACCCGTACTCCTGGCATTACTGCAGTCTCCTCCAATTCCGGATGACTCCGGTTGACTTGTTGGCTGCATTTGAATGGTTTCCTCATGATAAATCACCAGCAGCAGCATAAGGGCTCAGACCGAAGCTGATATGCCCAAGCTTTTGATATACTCAAGATGTGCGATTATCTGGGGGATTCTCCAGAATCCGGCGATCATAAATAACCCCTAGATATGCGAGGGCTAAGCTCAGAGGCTAGACACACTTTAAGTGTGAGCTCCACAAGTTCTGTGTAATTTCTTTAAATGAAGGTCAAGTGGCGTTACTCTTTGGAGTATCAATTATTAAGTAAAGTATCGCAGGGGCAGGGCAGGAAGTTAGGAACCTAGAGAGTGTAGTCTGAGATCTGCATTTGTAACCTTCAGAAATGTTTCTATGTTCTTATAAACCTGTTGAGAAAATGTATTCAACATTTTTCTCATCTTTAAATACCCTACATTTATTATGTTTCCATTGAACCCGACGACTGTGACAGATATCGTTATGAAATTTGGTATGTGGCTTCCTATAAGCCTTTCCCATAAATGAGATTGGAAAAGAAAGAATCCTTTTTACTTTCACATGTGAATGAATGACTATAAACTTTTGAAAGAACCTTTATAAAAAGTATTATACTTTTAGCTGGTAAAATTTCTCCGCTCATCTGCCCATCTGTTCATTCGCCCATCCGTCCATCCGCCCATCTACCCATCCGCCCATCTGGCCGTCCCCCCATCCGCCCATCTGCCCGTCCGCTTATTCCCCACTCAACATTCCCGAACTTCATTTGGCCGGGACTTTTTACGCAATGGCATCCAAAAGCAGCTTACAACACGCATTCAATTAGGGCTACAGTCGCTGCTAAATGTTAATTCCGTACGAATGCGGAGAATGTGACATGCGATAGAGAAAAATGGATTTTAAATGAAATGAAATTCAATTTTTTTTAATTCATTTTTTGCTCTTGGGTTTTTATAATAAAAGTCACGAGTGCAATCGCATTTAATGCCTTTGCTTTTGGCTATTTAAAGCTGCTTAACTATTGGGCCAGTGGGGAGGCGAATAAAGTGAAACACAAAGGAATATTTATAAAGAATAAAAACAAATACAAAAACGAAAACAAAAACAAAAATGAAAATGAAAATGAAAAGGAAATAACAATGAAAATGAAAATGGAATCGGCTTAAAAAACACAGGAACACAAACGCACAAAAAACAAGCGCTAAATTGATCAATTAATTAATTGAAGCAAACTATAAAATAAACTTAATGGTGGGTGGGGGAGGGGGGAGGGGTGTGAGGGAAAAAAGAGAAACAGGGAAACAAACAAATTAACATAAACAGGGAAATTTATTTTAAAGGGACGCACTGAAGGGAACAGCGTCCATGGACCACAACTGCCATGGGTTGGGGAGTTGGTTGGCAAAGAGGAGAGGAGAGGAGGGGAGAGGAGACTCGAGACGACAAAAAGGGCAAGGCAAATTCGGGAAGAGCATAAAAAACGAATTAAAAATTTACAAGTGTCATCAAATTAAGTGCCACACACACGCACACAAACTCAGACTGACTCGCACACGCATACACACACACACTCACACACACACACACACACACACACATGCATTAAAAAGGCAACTTAGTTGTCCCCAAAAAGAGCACAAGTTAAAAGTTAGATGGTAAATTTGAGGTTAGGCCAAGGGATACCCTGTAAACCTTCTAACAGATCTGATGCACATCAACCCCTTCCACATTTTTAGGGTCGTTGCAGCTTGTGGACCCAAGAGACATTATACCCAATGTTGATTTTAAATTAGTAAGTGGTAATTGGGGTTTTTGGGGATTTTTCTTCAATTGAAAAAGTCAAAAAATCAAGTTGAAGCAGAAGCTAAGTGGCATACATATGGACATATAGACACAGACATATAGACATACAGACATACAGACATACAGACATATAGACATACAGACATACAGTTATAGGCATATAGACATATAGACATATAGACATATAGACATATAGACATATAGACATGTAGACATATAGACATATAGACATATAGACATATACCCATATAGACATATAGACATATAGACATATAGACATATAGACATATAGACATATAGACATATAGACATATAGACATACAGACATACAGACATACAGACATATAGACATACAGACATACAGTTATAGGCATATAGACATATAGACATATAGACATATAGACATATAGACATATAGACATATAGACATATAGACATACAGACATACAGACATACAGACATATAGACATACAGACATACAGTTATAGGCATATAGACATATAGACATATAGACATATAGATAGACATGTAGACATATAGACATATAGACATATAGACATATACCCATATAGACATATAGACATATAGACATATAGACATATACCCATATAGACATATAGACATATAGACATATAGACATATAGACATATAGACATATAGACATATAGACATGTAGACATATAGACATATAGACATATAGACATATACCCATATAGACATATAGACATATAGACATATAGACATATAGACATATAGACATATAGACATATAGACATATAGACATACAGACATACAGACATACAGACATATAGACATACAGACATACAGTTATAGGCATATAGACATATAGACATATAGACATATAGACATATAGACATATAGACATATAGACATATAGACATACAGACATACAGACATACAGACATATAGACATACAGACATACAGTTATAGGCATATAGACATATAGACATATAGACATATAGACATGTAGACATATAGACATATAGACATATAGACATATACCCCATATAGACATATAGACATATAGACATATAGACATATACCCATATAGACATATAGACATATAGACATATAGACATATAGACATATAGACATATAGACATATAGACATATAGACATATAGACATAGACATATAGACATATATATATATAAATTATTAATGACATATGTATATAGTTTTGGTATTGACGATTTAAATTACATTCTTTATTAGGACAGTAAATATGGCAAGGTATGGCAAAGAAAAGTCTGACCTTGCTTTACATAAATCAATATAAAAACAAATATATAGACAAAAGTCCAAAGTCCTATTCCCAATGAAAATGGCAGTACTCTGTAGTTGAAATTGGTTTATCACGTTACGAACTATATATATATAGAACGTATAGGTATAACCCATATAAAATTAGGTTGGCAAAGTACCTTATTAATAGACATATACTATCATATATATATATCAAATCATATGAATATTACATTGCGGTTAGAACATAGGTTGGGAGTATAATGAATATGTATGGCTTTTTATTGTATTGTATGTAATTATTTTTAGTGATTTGTAATTCAGTGTATGGCCAGATATGATGCGATATGACAGGCAATATGTTTAAGTGGTATGATATGAACTATATATTATTTTCAGGGGTATTTCAAAGGGAATTATTATCCTCTACCATAGAAAAAGGTGCCGAGATTCTATGCAGAATTTTATATGTACGGAAAAGACTTTCGAAAATCGTATTAATTACATATTTTTAATATTATTAAATATAGTTTGGTTTTAAAAATTATATCTCAAATTATTTGTCCCAAAATAAAAAAATATTAATTAAAGTTAAAGTTAAAAATTAAATTAAAAATATACATTATACAAGCCTCAGAGCCTCAGAGAACTGCTCTGATGTTGTTTTTCCATATGCAATGACTGAGATCTGTATGCAAATGTTATATGTACATTCATTTAATTTATATGACATTCTTATATGAAAGGATATGAACGCTTTTGTAGGGGACATACACGATAAGAAGAGATTCCCAAGTATCCAATATGGTGTAGGGTATTGATGCAAATGGGCAACTGGAGAAAGTAAATAAAGACAGAGACAGAGGCAGAGGCAGGGGCAGAGGTGAAAGGGACAGCAACAGAGACAACCAATTAAATGTAACCATTTAAAAAGCATTAAAATGTAAACTCAAAGAACTTAAAAAGTTTTTCCAAAAATCGAAAGTTCTGAAATGCATTTTTTTAGTTATTTACGATTCGTTGTTTGCGCTCCTTTGGTGAAACGTTTGCTGCCTCTGTCGCTGCCGCAGCCACCGTCGCCGTCGCAATCGCTGCCTCTACTGCTGCTGCTGCTGCTGTTGGTCGTAACTTTCGGGGCGTTGACATTAACTGCCGTATTTTGTCAAAATAAATTGAAGTGGCGAAGGGAGTGGAGGGAGGAGTGGGGGGTCTTGGTAGGGACATAAACAAAAACGTTTGGAAATAACAATAAAAAAGAGAATAGACTTTTGTTTTTTGTTGTTTTTGTTGTAATTTTTTTTTTTTTGTTGTTTTTTTTTTTTTTTGTTTAGTTTGAATTGTTTCAGTTCTCTTCGGGCGGCTCTCGCGTCTTTCTGGGGAAAGTTAATGAGATATTCTATTTATATGGCGTTTGCGAGTGGATTTCGTTGCATTTTCAGCGATTTTAATTCCCATTTGATTTCTGATTTGACGCGCACACACACTCACACACACACACACACACTCACATTTTTAATGTATATGTCTTCATATGAAATCTTTGAGTTGCCCCTCTTAAAATCGATTGATGAGCGTCCATAGAAACGACCTCTGAGTGAATGTCTGGCATGTACACTAATCCCTGGGGTGTGCCGTCTATCCGATATTTTTAATAGATTTGGTCAGTGGGACAAGACGTGCTTCGGATTTGATTAGAAGGCGAATTCCTCAATCTTGGGACTCATTTTAACCTCCCTCTCTTCCCATCTATGAACATCTATGTGTTCCTATGCGAACATCAATTCAATTTATAAACGTGGACTAACAACCATATCCTGGCTGGATTTTGAGCCTAAGTCGTCGCGGTCACTTAGATTTAATTTACTTACTTCGCCATTACAATTGAAAGTCGCTTGACATTTGAAATATGCAAATCTTGAAATAATATATAATTGAATTGGTATCGCCCACAGGTTCGATGCTAGAGGTCGGCCGCTCCACCAGGCGGTACCCTGGGCCGATGAGAGCGTCTTCAACAAGAAGGCCCACTTTTACTATGACTCAAATCCGCCGGCTTTACGCATCAAGAACATTCAGACCTCGGATGCCGGGCTCTACAAATGTCGCGTTGACTTCCATAAATCACCGACTCGCAATTGGCGCATTAACGTGACAGTTTTGGGTAAGTATCTGCCAGGGAATTTAAAGTTAAAGTCCTTTCCTTGAATACCATGTTCGCCATGCGTCTGCTCTTCCCCTTGCAGTGCCACCCACACAGCTGACCATACTGGATCACCATGGTGCGGCGGTCCGGAACCAGACGGCCGGTCCATATCTCGAGGGCGATAGCATCAACCTGACCTGCCTGTCCAGTGGCGGTGTGCCGCCTCCGCGTGTCTCTTGGTGGCGTGAACAGGCGCTGGTGGACGACTCCTTTCAGGTGCTGCCCGACGGGTCGGTGCGCAATGTGCTCCACCTGAAGAATATACAGCGCAAGGATCTCCAAACGGTAAGTGACCAGCTTGGCCCGACTCCCCAAATACTTTTAAGCCTTATTTACGAGCAGGCAATACAAAGAATCCTCCCTCTGCTGCTCCACCGCACCTCCTCCCGCCAATGGTTCCCCTTTGTGTGCCATAGAACCCACATACAATGGCCACCGCTAGCCATTTATTTCGGTTAGCCACAAAAGCTGCGCCCCATTAATGACAGCTTTCGGTGTGGCCAAGAGTTCCCCGCACAATGGCTAATAGAAATCAAAGTGCCTGGGAATTGAATGCAGCCGTGGACTGCATTCGGGGAATTATTCAATGCGCGGCCAGACACCCGTAGCAGAAGTAGCTGACTCTCTCATTCTCTCTCTCTCTCTCTCTGTCTTTCCTTCTCCCTCAATCTTTCTCTCTGTCTCTCTTTGCCTTCATCTCGCTCTGTGTTGATTCTAAGCCGATTTGGCTTTACATCGGGTAATGAACAATATTGTTAGACCGCTAATCCAGCGATTCAGCGTTCTAACACAACAGCGACCCTTTGGCATCCTCCCCGACCACCCGCCTGCCCAGTTCCCCCCAGTGAGCCAGCTGTCCACTTGTACAAATTGTAGACCATTGTGAACGACGCTCATTGTGCTAAGCCCCCATTGTGAACTAGAACCCGAATTAATGCTGGTCCAGAAATCACTTGGAGCTTGTGCGGCGTAATACCAAAAATTATTAGTTCAGAACAAAGATGATTCTTGAATAAGAACATTTGACCAATCCTAAATATCAGTTGCTGTAAAGAGCCTGTTCCTCCGAACTATCCATCTATTTTGGGGGGGCTCTTTGTCTCATATTGGAGAGCAGCTATAAGTCTTCTGCCATAATCTTTCAATGAATCGAATTCCCCAAAGGCGCATCAAGTGCATCGTTGGCGGCTTTTTTCTGTCTGCCTACAGGCCAATCTCTGTAAGAAACTATATCAATCACGATAGATTCTCACATGCAATAAATCATTATTTATGCTTTATGGAAACTATTTTGTTGATATTAATATTTCAGTATTTCAAATGCAGTGAGTCATGGCTTTAGGAACTTTTTTCTATTAGGAAATTATTCATTTAAAAAAATACTATTCAAATTTCAACTGAAGATTTTTCCAAATGAAAAGTAATCACAATATTTCATTAAGTAATTTGGAGATTCCCTAACTCATTTTGAATTCTTCCTAAGAACTAAATCACTGAAGAACTGAAAACTCCTTTTTAATATTTGACTCATTTTATTACCAACAACATCTTCAGATCTGCCCTTTAATACTCATAATTTTATTATTGCTTTCAATTTGAACCAAAAAACATTTATTGGAAATGCATAATTAATAGATTCTAAGTTAAGGTCATAACCCAATCAAAAGTCATGTAACTTAGCTGGGAGACACCTTCATTCGTGTGGCCCTCCCCCCAGCCCAAGTGACAGTTAAGAGACATACAAAAGCGACTCAATTGGTGTTTAAAAGCGATAAAGTTTCCATATTCAAAATTAATTCGTTGAAAATAAAGTAAAAAAAAAAGAAGAGAAAAAGAAAAATAAAGAAAAATAAAGACAAAAAAGACAAATAAGGAAAAATAAAAATATATATCGAACATTAGCAATAAACACATCGGGACAATGATGACCTATGGCGACCTCACCCGGTGAGCGACAAAAATATTGTATAACCCACAGAAATTGATGACCTAATTTTGTGGCCAGAAACGAGTCTTTGACAGGCCCGTCGGACCTTTAGATAGTCAAATAGTCAGACAGACGAATGGATGGATAAACGGACAGACGGAGGGATGGTGCGATGGAGGGGACGGTGGAGCCAGGCTGTTGGTTGCCCGTTTGAATTTTACCGGAGCTATGCAAATATTTTTATTAGACATCGTTACAATTTTCGTGCCTTCATAAAATGGCTCGAATTGGAAACCCATGTATATGGCCAGAAAGTATCGAATTTCCCGGGCCAGTCACAGAATTTATGATATTAATACAGCGGCGAGTCCGAACATGGAACACGGAGCATAATTGATTAGGATTTTGCTATGGGCTGCAGAGCCTAAAGGAGATGAAGGAGGAGCGGGAGAAGGAGAATTGGTAGTTGGGGAAGTTGGATACGGAAGAGGGGAAGAAGAAGAAGGAGAAGAGGAGGGTTAGGTAGTGGGGTAGAAATGAGCGTTGGGTGATAAATGAGGAGTTGGAGACGAAGAAGGTTAAGTAGTGGGGGAAGGAGAGCCTATGGGTAATGGAGGAACAGTAGGAGAAGGAGAAGTGGCAGTTGGAGAAGTGAGAAGAAGAAGGTTAAGTATTGGGGGAAGGAGAGTCTATGGGTAATGGAGGAACAGTAGGAGAAGGAGAAGAAGGTTAAGTAGTGGGGGCAGGAAAAGCAATGGGAGATGGAGGTGACGTGGGAGAAGGAATTGAAGTGTTACTGGAAGAAGAAGGAGTTTGAGTAGGAGAAGGAATGAGAGGAAAAAGGTGGTGGTGGACTAAGAGAAATTGGGAGAAATGGGAGTAGGAGAAGGAATAGTTGATGGCAAAGGGAGACGCGTGGGTGGCTTGCCCTGCGTTGGAGGTGCGTGCGCCACGAGCATTGGAAGCAATTAAAATTAAATGTTCACCCATTTGGTGTATGTTGATTTATCGTAGGAGCCATGGATATTCACTAATTTTCGCCAATATTTTATCGTATATTATTATTAATAGAAGACCAATTACCGTTATTCACATAAATCAACTAATTTTCCATTGTTTTTCTCTCGCCCGGCGCAATCTTTGCTTACAGACATACACCTGCCAGGCGACCAATGGACACGTCGTTCCGGCGCTTACCAAAAAAGCTGTACTGGAGTTAAACCGTAAGTACAGTGAGCGGGAGCTGTGACCCCCTGGGCTCCGCTCATCAACATCATCTTTAATATGCATGTCCCGTTTCGAATTACAATTTTATTCAAATTATCCTGGAAAGTCCGCAATATTGCAGTCCGCCTGTATTTGGGGATTGTGTGTGCTTGTGTGTTTGTGTGTGTTTGTGTGTGTTTGTGTGTTTGTGTGTAATTATGTTTATGGTTCCACGTGGGTGTTTGCCAAATGTCAACAGTTCAAGGCCGAAGCGGGAGTGATAGTCGAGGTTGGTTCAGCTCTGGGCATTGGGTCTGGGCTTGGGCTTGGGTATGGGCTTGGGTTTGGGTTTGGGTTTGAGTTTAGGTGGCTATGTATCTCTGGGATTGTAGAGGATGTAAAAGTGTTGGCTTTTGCATGGAAATTAATGTAATTAAAGTTTTTGTCATTGTGGTTCGCTCCAAAAACGCGTATCGTCCAATGCTGCTTATGCATTTATGGCACTAAAACTAGCTATGTTGACCCTCGCATCCGCGTACTCCCCCCTTTATGCGTGTGTGTGTGTGTGTAAATATGCTAATCGCATTGTGGATCCCTTGGGTAAGGTCAGTGAGTAAAATATATGAGCAGGTATGCATGTCGTTATAAGCCGCTTGTAAAGCTCATGTCGAGTGCGAACCAACATCAGATTAAGGAAGAGCGTAGCTCGTTAGTTTATAACGCTATAAAGATAAGGGGAGCCCAAGATCGTAAATTCTAGATTAATGGTGTCAAACAACAGCGATGGCGAAAAGGATATTGTAGGTAACCTCCCAAATACCATAAAACGAGCATCGTAAAGCGGGTCACATGATGCAAATATCGTAATTGGACAGCCTTAGCTAGCTGACCTAACATTATTCAAGTAAAGGAAATAGTTAGAAAAGTATTGAATATCGTAAGGCAAATATTGTATATGTATTGTGTATTAATTTTGTAAATTATTGACCTTTGCAAAGAAAAAGTGGAGCCACCATCACATTCCTTACAATGAATGTAGTTGACTGAATATCGTTAATACAGTGCTTATCGTGATTATGAATGTTATCGACTAAATATTATCAAATATATTATGTTATAAATATCGTAAGTTGGCACAATATATTATTTCATATGTGGGAGGACAAAGAATGATAATTAAAATGAATATCGTAAGTCGAACCGCTACAAAATTTTGTACTGATAGACACCATATGTTACTAATGGTAACACATACCACCAATGTCGTATTTCAACTGACAAAAAGTGTCAACGAATATCGTACGTCGATATTAAAGGACTTGATTAAAACTTTGTTTTTATTCCAGTCATACGATTTTAAAAGTTTCTGAATGACGGAATTAACTTCTAAGAATGGCATAACTTTTACAGCCAATTAATTGATAAATATCGTATTTTTAAAACCACTAAATGTGTAGGCAACTTTATGAAAGGACCTGCTGTACTTCCTAGTTTTGTTTTTGTTGCTGTACTTAAATGTAATTAACATAAAATGCCCAAAAACACTAACAAATTTATTACATTTAAATTTTATCGTAAAACGCAATCTAACAATCCTTTTTCTGTTGCACCCATGTTTTTATTCAAGTACCACCATTGAGCTTGCTGCTCCAAGGACTAAACCATGCCGTGGTTGCCGGGACACGCACTCACGTGACCTGTACGGCGATTGGGGCACGTCCTCCGCCACACATCATTTGGACCAAGGGCGGTCAGATTATGAAGGGAGCCTCACAGTCGGTAAGTCGGGAGAGAGAAGCTTTTCCGGCTTGTATAATTCCCCATGCATAACTTCCTTTTTCTATGACCACAGACTGCCGCCGATGGTAATACGACGATATCGGAGCTACTGCTCATCCCTGTGCCAGAGGATAATGAACGGCAGGTCGTGTGCTCCATTGCGCTGAGCAGTGGAATTACGTCGCAGCAGCTGCACGAAGGTGACGCAACGATGATAACATCCCTGGGCAATGGAAATACGGGACTGTACCTCAAGGATTCCCGTGTCCTCAATGTAACACGTAAGCTAAAGTAGAACCAATTACCGGTACATCTCTCCAAGTGTCTTCATCCCTTGCAGACGCACCGATTGTCAATCTCAATTTGGGAGCGCCACTCGATCCCAATAACCTGCTCAAGGGCTCTGACGTCTATCTGGATTGTGATGTGCGTGCCAATCCTGGGATCACTCGGGTCGAATGGTATCATAACGTAAGTAGATTTCAAACCTATAGGATGATTGAATATCGTAAATAATTCAAATGAATGAATAATTTTAATTAATTGATTTACTTTTAATTTT
This sequence comes from Zaprionus lineosus, assembly GCA_035044505.1. Classification (NCBI taxonomy): domain Eukaryota; kingdom Metazoa; phylum Arthropoda; class Insecta; order Diptera; family Drosophilidae; genus Zaprionus; species Zaprionus lineosus. The sequence goes on from JAWNNX010000064.1 coordinate 228,284, forward strand.
TTATTATCCTTAAGGACAAGCAACTGCATTCTTCCCGCGGCATCATTATATCCAACCAAACACTCGTCCTGCAGGGTATCTCAAAGTCGTCCCACGGTCAGTACTTCTGCCGTGCCACAAACCTACAGGGCAGCGTGTCTAGCAATGAGGTTTACCTGGATGTCAAGTGTAAGTGACCGACAAGCGGGCAATGCTCGACCGAGCACTTTATCCTGTAGTCACGCCATTTGCTCTTTTTCATCCACTCCTTTGCACTTTGTTCTCTCTCTCTCTCCCCCTCCCCCACAGATCCGCCCGTCTGCAAGTCCGAATCGACTATCATACGCGCCGCACTGAAGCAAACGGTGAACATTACCTGCGAGGTGGACGCCAATCCACTCGATAATCTAAATTACAAGTGGCACTTCAACAACTCACTGGAGAGTCTCATCGAGCTGCCTGTGCTGTCCCACCTTGTGCCCGCCAGCCTGCCACTCGCGCTGCAGGGCCCGCCTTCCGGTCCCGGCGGATATTATCAGCGCAGCAAACGGAAGCACACACATGGCACACAGCGTCTGTTGCATGGCCGCCATGGACGAGTCGCCAGCATTGTGGACATGGAAGCCTCGGTACGTTTCGAGGATGTCTATGACCAGGAGATGGACGAGGAGCATGACTTCGACAGTTACCAGGATTACGTTGAACCTCCCTACACCCAAATGGTCTATTCCAACATGGTCCATAAGAATCACGTGGAGAACAAGCAGCCGCTCCGCAAGCAGCAGCAGCAGCAGCAGCAACAGCAGCTCCAGGCCGGCGAATCCTCCCTCCATCATAGCTCCTCCAGCAACACGGGCCAGCTGCTGGAGCGTAAGCGACTGTCGGCGCTCCACAAGCAGCAACATCATCGTCAGGCCATGCCCACGCCCACGACCACCTCGGCGCCTCCCCTGAACAACATCTACAGCTACCACGTGGAGAGCTATGAGAGTTTCGGTGCCATTTCCTGCGTCGCCAACAGCCCAATGGGCCAGAGTCAGCCGTGTTGGTACCACATACAGCCGGCAGGTGAGTACACGCATTGTCCTGCCCTGTCCATTCATCCTTTCACCCTGCCGCCTGATCCCGGACTTGTAAAGTTGTAAGAACGACACACAAAATATATTTTAATTAATTCCGTAACGGTGGAGGGGGGGTGAGGGGCCTGCAGTGAGGCGCGTGATATGAAGCGAGAGGCGAGGCTTCGAGCGTTTCAACACTTCGCTGCACGTGCAACATGTTTGCCGAATTCGTGTGGTCAGTAGATAATTGTTGCACGTACCTCGACCCGAGGGGCTAGTGGGGGAAGGGGGGGCATTTGGTGCGTGAATCACAACGTGCGTTATTTACATTTAGTTGAAGGCTGCCGCGTGGGTTGCAAGTGGCTGACAGGGGGTTTGTCATCGATGTGGCAATTTAACGCGTTGCAATTGTTTGTCCTCCGCTGCAGCGACAGCAGCAACAACAAACAGCAGCAGCAGCAGCAACAGTTCATCCGCGTGTCCCAGTCCAGGTGTCATCCTCTCAATGTCCCTGACGGCAATAAAAGCCACATTTACCAACGGTCATGTTTTCGTTATGTTGGCTTTGCGTTTGTTGTTGCTGCTGCTGCTGCTGCTGTCAGTACCGGTGATGCTGCCACCGCAGTTTATGCAACTTCAATCTGTGTCGCCAATAATCTGATAATCAAATGCAATAAATTGCGAGGCGCATCATTTATTTACCTATCGCCAGTGGCAGTTGCCGTAAAATTGAAACACACACACACACAAACATACACACACACACACACACACACACAAACACTCGCACACGCAACGACCATGGCCTGCGTTCGCCCAAGGATAATGGCCGTGGCATGCCACGGAAACAGGATGGCATAGATCATAGCATAAATCAAGTTCAGCCAAAGGTTCCCTTTGGTCCTTTGAAGCAACTCAAATCTGAGGACTTCTTCTCCACTTAAAAATTAAAATTGGATCCACGTATCCTTCCATTCCATTCGCAGATCTTCCCGAACCCGTGAAGAATTGTACGGCGTACAATGCGACGGCAAACTCGCTGCAGATACAATGTGTACCCGGCTATGATGGCGGCATACCCCAGCACTTCCATGCCCAGGTCTATGATGAGCTCACCCGTCAGATCCTGTACAACGCCTCGTACAAGTACGCTGAGTTTACAGTGAAGCGTCTGCCCAGCGACTCGGCGTTCAACATACGCGTGACGTCCGTCAATGCCCAAGGAGCCAGCAAAGTGGCGTATCGCGTGCGTGGCAGGACACTCTCCGCCCCACTCCTGCGCACAGGTAAGAGACAGTGATAATCCGCACACAGTGTCCTTTTTTTTTTGGCATTCAATTTCACACGACTGACCATATGTATCCTTCTTTTTTGGATCCTTTTACGCAGTAACTTTATTTTGTTGTTCTTTTCACTTCTTTACGTTTTTACCGTTACATCACTTTATCTCTTCACCTCTTCCCCCTTTCCACTCTTCTAACCCTTGTTTGTTGTTGTTGTTGTTGTTTTTGCAGCTTCGTCGACAGCGGTGCTTGTGCAACTGACGCCCCTGCTGGGCGCCCTAGTGGGTGTCATTGCGACACTCTTCCTGGTTGCCATCTGTGTTGTGATCTTTATTAAATTCCGTAGCAAGCGAAACCGTCGGCATGTCAACGGAGAGGCCACTACCACCGAGGCGGACAAGGGCAGCGCTGAGCCGCTGTCCCGTAATATGGGCAGTCATTCAAGCTTGGAGGACAAGAACCCGGATGTGGTGCCGCAGGAGGCCAACAGCGAGGACGAGTTTCATCTCGAGGAGAAGGCTTTCGACCGCCTGAACATGGAATCACAGCGCATTTTGTACACGCCCCCCGCCCGCATAAACACCGCATCGCCACCGCCGCCGCCCTCGCTATCGCCCACATTCGGAAAGCAGGTAAGCCTCAAAAAGGATGTCGATGTTGGCACGTGTATGCGTTACTGTGGTCACTCGCTAAGACGCATAACAAACAGACTTAAGCCTCCTCCTACATGCATACATCATAATCTCACCCAGCAGCAGCAGCAGCAGCCACAGCGGCAGCAGCAACAAAAAGCGTTGCATACTTCAGGGCTTTTCCTCAAATTTCCATAGACAACAATTAGGCGAAATAATTATTATGAAATTTATTTTTCAAAAATATCAATTTTCAACTTGGCTTAACTTTAAGGGGGCTGGAGCCAGGTTTCTAATTGCAAATTTAACAAATTATTAAAACCGCCAAAGTTGGGAAAACTTTTATTTTCCCCATCTCCCCAAGAAGCCAAAAATTTAGAAGTTTGAAAATTCGCCGAGCGCCAGACAAAGCGTCAAGAAAGTTGTAGTTATTATTATCCTAAGCCGCATATATTAATTAAATCCAAGTTTTCATATGGAAATCAATGCTGAGCACCCTTACTCCTACCCTACACACACACACGGACACCCAGGCACACACATACAGACACATTTGCCAAGGAGCCTTAGAAGCCTTAGTTAACACATTTATTTTCCAAGTCTGGAGCCCAAAAGCTATTACCATGCATTATTCATAGTCTGGCAAATTGACTTAGGGGGCGTGGGCGTGGCATGGCGAGAAATAGTTACACGCCAACTTAAAATTAAAGGGATATTACCAAAAGAACGGCCACAGTTTGAGGATAACGAAAACAATACTTTTGATAATTTGTCGATAAGTGATTATTATAAGTCCTTACGGCTCTAAAATTAGTATCACTCATAAACGAGAGTCACTTATGGAAGGAGGAGAAAGAAGAAGAAACAGAATTTTCCATGTAAACACTCTCCCATTTCTTTTGGTATTATTTTTGGTATTTTGTGTAAAGCAAACATTTGGCTTGGGCTCTCAACTTTATTAATAGCTTTTCTTTGGCAAGGAAACTCTTCAAGGACCTTGCTTGTATATTTTTTGTTTTTGTGCTGAAGTTTTTTGTACAAATATTTTCAGATTTCAAAAAGTATTTTTATGTTACTTCAAATATCCTTGTTTAGGACTTTTGAACTTTTGAACTCCACCTAAAAGTAAAGTACTTGAAACATCATCTTGAGCAATGCTCATCACATTTAAAATAATGATTTTTGATTCTGGAATATTTTTATAGTTGGTTCTTAAGTTTAAAAATAAAATATTTTATTTTCGCTTGGTTCCCTTTCATCCTTTAAGGATACATTTGAGCTCTCGACAATTGTTTTCCATGCTTTGGCAGCGCTTTGAATAATTTCACCACCCACAGGGTGATATTAGCGGGTGACTCCCGCACTCGCAGGCTCCTCCACTCAGCTATTCTATTGTCCTTTGACTGTCCTGCATGTTGAACAAAGGGTCGGTCGTTAAAATTTGATGAGCTAAAACAGTTTTTGCTTCGCTTGGTAAAGGAAAGTTAAATTTACTTTTGTTTGGCTTTCGGTTTGTGCTGCGGTCACTTCATCTGCTCCCCATGCCCCGTGGAGTGGCCAGCTACCCAGGAACGTTCATTGTGTAACAAGCTCATTAGGATTTCAGGAGTTGCTTTTGTTGGTTACAAAAGTTTTGACCACATATGCAAAAATGTTTTTAACTGCATTTAAATATGCAGTTAAATTAATAAAAGTTGCACTTTGAATTTTAATTATTTATGACAAACCCTTGACCACACCCACTGCTCCACTCCTTGACTCCTTTACTCCTTTACTCATTTAGTGCTTGAGTCCATTGTAACCACGCCTCTAAATTAGCCATTATCATTCTCTTTGCAGTACGGGGAACTGTCGTTGACAACGAATCCCGCCTTTAGTTTGTACAACACACCACAGAGGGCGCCAGCTGCCCAGCGACCTGTGTACACCGCTCCGCCGCCGCTATTGTCGACACGAACACCGCCAAACATCTACACAAGGATACCGGGACGTGGCAGTGGTGTTCCCAGCGGTGGAGCAACCACCTATTTGCCGGCATACGAGACGCGCACCTCGCCCACCTCACCCTACGGCTCGACGACGACCTGTACGATGCCCCTGCTGAACGGCCAGTCGAATGGTTCGCTGCAGACGAGCAGCAGCATTGGGGGAGGCGGTGCCATCACTTGCAACACGTTGCCACATCCCGGCAGTCTACATGCTGGCAGCATAGCAGCTGCCATGACCAGTTCAGTGACCAGCGGCAACATCACCATCGCCGCTGCCCAATCCCTGCTCACCTCGCCCCGTGCCCAGACCGCATATAGCACACTTGGCGGCCTCGCCACTGGCACCCAATCGCCGCTCCTCAGTGTCGGCAGCTCCCTGATGGGCGTCGTCGGCGGTGGCACCGGTAACTACGAGACGGTGACCTCCTGAGAGTTAGCCAAAGATGACATCAAGTGTCAGATCGTGTGCATCGGTGGGAGCAGCACGTGCACAACATCGGGCGCCGAGCGCACGACCATCGTCTAAGGAGCCCCCAAACCCCCAGAACCTCCAGAACCGCCCGAACCCTGAAGCACCCAAACACCCAAAAACCCAAGCCCCCAACTACAATCCAATCTTTTGTATTATAGTAGTTAAGCTGCCCCCCGATCAAAGGTATGTAAACTGACTACTCACCACTTACCCCCACGTCTAGCTATCCGGAAAGACTTCCATAACTGGCGGATCGGTGATTGTATTGGAGTTAAAGTAGGAACTGAAAACCACAAAGAGAAGAGAGGGGAAAGGAGAGTGGAGAGCGGAGAGAGGAGAGAAGAGGAGAGCATTTATAGTCTCTATAGACTCGATACTACGAAACAAAATACTTTCATTTCGACGGAATACTGAATACTAAATACTGAACATTAAATACTGAATACTGAATACTAAATACTGAACATTAAATACTAAATACTGAACACTGAACACTAAATACTGAATACTGAACACTGAACACTGAACACTGAATACTGAATACTGAATACCCGGCAATACTGATAGTTATAGCTTAGCAAGGATCGGTGGAATAGGAAAATATATATACTACTTATATATCATCAGATATTTTGTGCGCAAAAAATGAGCTATGCTTGTGAAATCATAAATTGAGAGAAAAAAATAACTACGAACTAAGAATAGGATAAATCTATGTAAGTATAGCTATATATGTATCTGTATCTGTATATGTATATGTATCTGTATCTGTATCTGTATATGTGTATGTTCGACTAAAGAAGATCCCCTGAAAGCCTAGACATATAGTCGCAAATGTATATAAGATCTAGGATAAGTTTGATCGAGATGTTTAGACCTTAATTGTAGTCACTTAACTTACGTAGTCTTAACTATTAAATCTAGTTAGTCACATTGAATCTACGAAAAGACTATCCCCAGCCCCGATCCCCCCGGCAACGTCCCCAACCCCCCCTCCAATGTAAAACTGAATTATATGAAAGGACAAAAAAAAACAAAATATATCTCTAAAGCATAAAATATACTTATATAGGATACAGGATATATGCAAATAGCACAAGTTTAAAGGAAACTGATTAGGCGCAAATTATGTGTATATCATTATATGTATATCTAATATATATATATACATATATATATATATATATGTGTGTATGCATAGGTATATGTACATGTGTGTTTCACATGGATATATGTCAAGGATAATACTTTGTTAAATGTGAAAGAACTTTATGAGCATCTGTTGTCGAAACCTTATCAAATATTTATATGTACTTGAGACTTGAAATCCAAAAGCCCGCGCCAATGTTTTATGTGTATGTAAACGGAAATAAAAAAAAAAAAAGAAAATAAATTCAAAAAAAAAACTAAAGTCAATCCAAAAAAAAAATCAAAAACAAATAAGCAGAAGAAAAAGAAAAAAAAAATAATAAAAAATAGAAAAATGAAAATGAAATGAAATTTAAAAATGAACCTTAAAAGCGACTCAAATATATATAAATATGATATATGACAAACAACTTTTGCCACCCGCCCAATTTTTCAAATTCTCAACTCTCTAAGATTAACACTCGCGCGGACTACAAGTTTAGCCAGTGTTGGAAAATCCCTCGGAACCATCTTTTAATATTACTTGCAAGTGCTTTTCAATGGACAAAATCAAATTGTATTGTGACTCGAATTGTAAATTAAACGTAATGATTACAAATTGAATTCGTATTATAAAGTATAAAAATAAATAAATAAATAAACATATAAATATACATATGTATATACATATATACATGTGTATATATACATATTTATATATATATATGTATTGTATAGTTAATTCTATGTATAACTTCCGATATACTTTCGTTCTTTGAAGTTATCCCTAAAAGCCTAAGTTGAAAAACCTTTCGATAGCTTAACCTTTCTGTCAATTAATTCTAAGTTTCCAACAAACAAAAAACAAAAAACAAAATAATAAATATATTTATTTTCCTTATTATTTGAGATTTAAGATTTCAGAACGTTTTGACGTCTAATAAAAGTGTAAAACTTAAGAAGAAAAACTGAAGTATGTGCAAGAATAAATAAAGAACTAAACCTGAAAAGTAAATCGGAATTTTTTTTATATATTTAACACTAAAATTAGAAGCAGTATTTATAATTTAAAGACTCAATAGTTTTATTTCCCCACTAACAACATTAATAAATATATAAAGTATTATAATTATTATAGAATTATAAATATTTATTATGTTTATACAATAATACAAATAATAATAATAATAATAATAATAATATCTAATAATAATTTGTAATATGAAATTATAAATTATAAAATTATAAAAAAAACAATATTGAAATTTTCAATATAATAAATAGTATAATAATAAAAAGAAATTAAAATATTAACATACTAGAAACCATAAAAAAAAATTAATAACAGTACGAAAAAATAATAAAAATGTATAATTATTTAAAACAATCATTATAATATAAATCATCATTATACAAATATTAAATAAAAATAATATTAACAATAACTTTAATAAATAAATAATAATTATTAAATTAATAATAATAATTTTAATAATAATTATATAATAATATAATAGTTATGCTTAATAATAACATAAATTCCAATATTTTATTCATATTAATTTTTATAATATTGATAATAATTTTTAACATAATAATGATGAGACTAATTAATAGCAGTTAAAATAAAATGAAAAAAATTACAATATTTATAAAATTGATATTTTATTGAAAGTAATCATTATAATATTAAACATGATAATTATAATTTTAAATATTTAATAATATTAAAAATTATAATATTTAGAAAATAACAAAAATAATACAAATTATAATAAAAATAATAAATTAAATTAAACATAATAAATAAATTAAAATAATAAATTAAATATATATACATATACTATATATACATAATAATAATAATTATAATAATAATAATAAATTATTATAAATTTATTATTAGAAATAAGATAATAATAATAATTATTATAACAATAACTATAAAAATATAATAGAAAAAAAATAATAATAAAAACAATATATAAATATAAAGTAAAAATTAAAATAGAAATAAAATAATAATTAAAATAATAATACATAAAAATACATAATAATATCAACAATAACAATAGTATTAAAATTATAATAGTAATAATAATAATAATATAATAAAATAATTATAATTATATAAACTTCTTTTTACACAGGAATATTGATCGAGCTTTTCTTCTGGCTAATAACCGTAATTGCGATGATATCATCCGGCAGGAAAGGAATAAAGGTAAGGATTAATGTGGGAGAGAGTTTAAATATATGAATGTACACTGGTTAACAAAATATTGGTGGTCTTCAGTTGCGAGAATCCCTTTTGTTGCATTTGATGGATGCCTCAAAGGACAGGCCGTTGCCGTTGATTTTCTTTGGCAAATGTGATGAAATTTTTCATAATTTAAAAGCGTGTGTGTGTGTGTGTGTGTGTGTGTGTGTGTGTGTGTGTGGGTGGGTAGTTGACAGTGGGCCCCCAGGTTGCTGCTAATGACAACAGGAGGTGCTTCGCGACCGCAGACCAGGCAACAGGAGAACACAAATGACATGAGTTCGTGTGCGCTTATTTGTCCTTTTGTCAGGACACGCAATAAATTTTTGGAATTAATTAACGCAACGCAAGGCAACGCAACAAAACCCCAGACGAAAAGCGCCCCAAAATTTCCTAAAACTAAACAGCCGACACATGTCCCAACTCCCCATCCCCTTCCCCCACCACCACCTTACGCTTCCTTCTTCGTCTCTGCCTGTTCTTAAACATACATATACATAAAGGATGTGTGTATCTGTGCGTATTTGTCCTGCGGCGAAACTTGTCACAGACTAATTTCGTGTCTCAGCTCATAAATTGATATTAATGAGCGAGCATTTTTTTTCGCGTCGCAATTCGACTTCGGTTCGTTTGACTCTGACAGTTACAAAGTGGCTCCAAGTATGTGGCGGCCAATGTCCTGCGGTTATTTAACATGACTCGACATTCAAATGAACAAACATTCGCAAACACAAATAAGTGTCACTCTCTGTCTCTGTCTGTCTGTCTCTCTCTCTCTCTCTCTCTCTCTCTCTCTCTCTCTCTCTCTTTCTTTCTCTCTCTGTGTGTGGGTGGAAAGAATCGCATACGTTGTGTGACGTTTGGTCGCTGTGGGAGCTCTCGTATGAGAAGCTTTCTGTTTGCACATTTTTAGTAGCCCTCGGGGGGCGGATTGAAAAATGAAAGGACATTTGCGGCACGTCTATTGGCACGCCCTACCCTAAAAAATAACTACAAATGAACATCCAAACAATTGAGGGCATCCAACAAACGCATTCTTTAAAGTTCTATTTGCACATTTCATAAGCTCCTCGACGCACAAATAATGAATGCCATTTAGTCCTTTGGTTCTTTGTTCCTTTCATTCCTTGGTCCTTTCGATTCCTTTGAGTTATCGAAGCCTTAGTTCCAGTTGTAAAAACTGTTCCTAAGTAGAGAATTGGTTGACATATTATTTTTTTTGCTCGTCCATGTGGCATTGGAAGGATCTGGTCCAATTTTTGGAATACTCTGAATTTCATCGTCATCTTCAATAATTTTGAGCTCCCTTTCCTCGTCGTCGCAACTCAGATCCTCCGACTCCTGCTTCATAATTATGTTGGAATCAGGACAATGCCCCGTAACCTGCACGTGGCTTGAACTTAGTGTTTTCTCAGTTTTGTCGAAATACTCAAAGATTCTACAAAGATATCCTTCTTCGAGTCCTGTTTAAGAAAATGCAATGAAATAGTCACCTCTGGGCAATTTTCGCCTTAAGCTCCGCGTGTTGCTCGCCCATCAATATTGCGTTTTCCGTGTCCAGTTTAAGGACAATCGCCAAATTGTATAGCAATTTCTTATCCTGGGGATCAATGTGGCGCGCCTTGAGCAGGACCTGTTTAGCGTCCTGGATACGACCGATTTGAAGGAAGGCTCTTGCGAGGAACAGCATCACTTGCGCACAGTTATGGGAAGTGGGGTAGTCCTTCAGGTACTTCTCATAGGTCTTAATAGCCTCCAGGTAGTCCTCTCGGTCCATTGCTGAGTGTGCCATATTAAGGAGTGCCTCAGGACACTGATTGCTGGTCTCAACAATCTGCTTGAAGATCGCACCTCCATTGGCAAATTGTCCTGAAATACACAGGGCAACGCCAATTCCGTTGGCTGCCCACAAATTACGGTGATTTTGATGAAATGCCTGCAAAAGATATAATTCAATCTTCAAGTTACGAATCCTGCTGGGAATGTCCTTGCATTTAATTACTTTTTTAAATATTTGTAGTGCAAACTTTTGAAATTTCTTAACCATTTCCGGGTTATCATCGACAAGAGCCTTTTGCACCTTTGCCAGACATAAATTTGCAACGGCAATAAGGACATGCGAATCGGTCGAGCTTGAACGATACATCAGCTCCTTGTAGCAACACATCGCCGATTGAAGCATGCCCTGACGTGCATAATAATGGCCCAGATATGTCCTGCAAGTACATTCATATATAATTCAATCCAATCCAATCCAGGATAATTTTCTCTTACCCGGCAACCGCATTTCCCCTGTCCATGCTCAGGACAGTCTTAAAGTATTTCACGGCGCGCGGCCACTGATTGCGTTTGGTAGCCATCACACCCAATCTCAAGTAGGAGTCGTAGTAGCATGGATACTCGACCATAAGCTGCTTGTAGGCAACAGTTGCCTGTTCATCCTGGTGCAGCTCCTCGAGGACTCGCCCACGATTAAACCTCAGTGTCAGCCATGTCGATTCATTGTACTCCTGGGCACCAGAGTCGACCGCGCTCAATGCCCTGTCCAGAGTCTTGAGTGCATCATGGGGTAGGCCGGCGTGTAGCTGCATTATTGCCATATTGTTAAGCCACTCGAGGGGAATGTCCAGGATATCGTAGACATTGCTATTGGTGCGTTTATAGATGCGCATAGCCTGCTCGTAGGCGTCAGTTGCGCTTTGCCAGAGGCCCTTCTGCTTGTATGCCTCGGCCAGAGCCAGCCAAGTGTCAAAGTCACCCTTCGGGCTCTGTTCCAGTGCAATCTTGAACAGATCAATGGCCGTGTCCAGGCTATCGGCTGAGTTCAATTGGGCATAGACTCTGGCCAGCAAGCGCAATGCCAGCGGATGCTGTGGCACCAGCTTCAGGAGTGCCCGCAGCGAGAAGATGGCCTCTTCGAGCTCGCCACGTCGGATGTGCATTTGGGCAACGCCGTAATGGGGTGGGGCATATTCGGTGGGGCAAGAAGTGACAGCCTTGCAATAGAAGCGAAAGGACCGATTGTAGTCATGCATCATGTGGAAGCTGCGCGCAATCTGGTACAGATTCTGGGCCTGTAGCTCAGCGTTGTCCGTATGATGGAAGGCATTGGCAGCGACGATTTGCACCTGCGCGTAGTTGCGGGAATAGTAGTAGTAGCTGGCCAGAAGGCTGAGCACCAGGGGATGGCGATGGTTGATCTCGTAGGCGGCACAGAGTAGATTGGTAGCCTCCAAGGTAGAGGATCGCTGGCGCTCTCTGAGCTTGATCTGGGCAATGCCCAGCAATGCATTCAAGGAGCGTCCATTGTAGTGCAGGGCCAATTCGAAGGAACGACGCGCATTGGAGACGTCGCCCAACTTGAGGAAGGCATGGGCAATGCCCACACGTACGTCCGCTGGCCCCAGTGGATTATACATTAGCAAACTCTTGAAGTAGCCAAGAGCGATTTGATATTCCTGGCGATTGAACGCCAAGCATCCGCGTCCAAGCAATGCCAGTACGCACTGTGGAAACTGCCGCAGGACAACCACGAAATTGTTATCCGCCTCCTGTAGCCGCACATCGAGCAGCATCAGTGCAAATCCGCGGCACAATAATTGCTGCGCCTCATGGGACACCATCTGCAAGTTATCCATGATGGTGATGAGATGCGATACCTTCTTCTGGAATTTGGCGCGATTCTGGCACGGCTCACCGAACGTCAGGCGCAGCAGGTAGCCCGCTAGCAAAGTGCAGCACTGCAGAAGGTCGTCCTTGTAGCCGGCATATGGCCTTATCTTGCGCATAATAGCATTGTCCAGGATCAACGTGAAGTCCTCGAACTTCTTCTGGTTGTAGTGATTCATCTGAAACAAATTTTCAATATCAAAAAAGGCAAACTCCTGCCAATGGTCGCCACTTACGGCTTCCTGGATCCATTCCGGGAGTCCAACGCGATTTGCGCTTAGTTTTCGGATCAATTTCTGTACGTCGCTTTTTCCACTAGGATCGGCCATTCTTAAATATTAAATTTGTTATAAAATTCTTAATTTTTATTATTTTTTTTATTTTTCAATTTATTTATTTATTTTCACGCAGCTTTCGCTTGTCTGAAATTCTGGCAGCTGTTTAACTGTCAACCTATAATGAGTTATCGATTGCAAAGCTCGAGCTGAGATATCGATAAATTGATTGATCGATAGTTGATTGTTTGATAGCGGTTAACTTACAATTAATTGGCAATTAATTAAAAACCTAAAAAAATAAATTATATTTTTTATAACAAAATTTTGCACACATTCAGTTCAGTTCAGCCATAAAATTAATAAATTTATAAAATTGTCTAATGAATTAATTAAATAATTAAATAAAATCAATGAATCAATAATTTATATTTTTTTTATATTATTGCTAAAATATACTCAATCCTAGACTCAAGTTACATATTGAATAAAATTTTAATAAAATAATGGCAGTTCTTCAACATCAAAAAAAGACTTCTATAGTCAGACTTTAATTGATTATAAAATTATTCAATTAATCCAATAAAATAAAATTTTATTTCAAGTGATTATTAGTTTATTTTTAAAATCGAATTTACATTTACACACACATCCACACACACACGCACATACAGACTTACAGCGATTGAGCAGTGAGTGGCAATGCTTTTTGAGTCTTGGCGCTCAGAATAAAAAATAAAATATAAATAATTCTAAATAAATGAAAATCTTAATAAAAAAATGAATCATTTTTTTAATAAAAAAATAATTGAACAACTTCAGATCAGCCACAAAAATTATGAACAAGCTTTAATTGATTGCAAAATTATTTAATTAATCCAATAAATCAATTTTTATTTTTTATAATAATTTGTTGTTATTTTACAAATGAAAAACACACACACACACACATATGTGTGTATATACACTGCTTACATTGTTAGTTTTCTTTTTGTTGGCCAATGCCAATGTCAAGTGGCCAACAAATGCTGTAAGCCCAATTTAATGACGTAAATTACATAATGGGAAGTTTCAAATGGGGATAGAAACATGATTATTTCATATGAGTCGCCTTTATGCTTGTCTTCGGGTCGGGCAATGTTGCTTGTCACCTCTCAGGTGGGCACACACATCGCACACATCACACACATCGCACCGCTGACATGCCCCGAGGCGAGGCAACGAAATCGAAATCGAAATCGACTACAATAAGCCTAAGTCCAAATTGTAGTGCTCCCCCTTCCCCCCCTCTGAGACACCTCACTCACCCAGACATGTTTTGACTGGCGTCAGCAGACTGTTGTTAATGGTGTGTGTGTGTGTGTGTGTGTAGAGGTGGGGGCAATGGTAATCTATTCGACATGGTAGATTGGAGCTTATTGTGCTACTGCTTCACATCCGCGTTGGGAGAACTTGTTCTTTGGCCCGCACTTGGGCTTCGGATGGGAGTATAAATGGATCGACTTGACCAGCCAGAAGTATCATTCAGCGCACTTCAATCGTTCGTCGAACTACAAACCCAAAAAAAAAAAAACACTCTTCAATATGAAAGTGAGTTCCTAGACTTGCAGCTAATTTGGCAGGAATTTTAATAAACTTTTTATCCTTGACAGTTCCTCGTCTGCTTGGCTCTTCTCTTCGTTGCCGTGGCCCAGGCCCATGTTGTGGCACCAGTTGCCACCTATGCCGCTGCTCCGGCCGTAACCTATGCCGCCGCTCCTGCCGTCTACTCGGCCGCCATACCACGTGCCTACACCGCCTATGCCGCTGCTCCTTCCGTCTACGCCGCCTCACCCTCAGTCTACTCCGCCTCATATGTGGCGCCATCTGTCTACTCGTCCTATGCCGCTCCAGTCACCACCTATGCTGCTGCCGCCCCCGCCGTCGTCTCCACGCTGCTCAAGAAGTAGGCCAGCGATCGATACCCACCCAATGTACCCAAACAATATGCAAATCCCGATACGACAGACTTTTTAAGATTAAATTGAGCTAAAATGAAGATTGACAAAGAGTTTTTATTCGATTTGCCGCGGCTCAGAGATTATTCAAGGATTGAGTATGACGTCGCCTATGACGTGGCATATGACGGGGCGGATGAGTATTTAAGATTCCGATGGGAAAGGGTGATGCATAAAGTCACTCAAGAGCTTACCCAAGTAGGTAATAGTTTGGGTCTCTGTCAAGGACATCAAGTATTGAATATCGTAAATAATGCGAGCGAAGTGTGTGAAGTGGCAGGATATGTGATAAGTTGTCGGTGTTGCTGAAGAATATTTAATGCAAATCGAGGCAGTTGCATATCTTAAAGTCCTTGTGTCCCAAGGATTCGTCAGCTAATCCCTTGACAAGCATATTTTATGCAGACTTTGAAGGTCCTTTCGTTGCATGCGCCTGCATAGATTCAGCTTTTAATTTTATTCAAATGAGTTACAGATGATGAAGGAAGAGGAAGATGGGCAGAGGGAAGGATGAGGAAAGAAGTACTAGAGGATGTGAATTAGAACTTGTGACTTGTCTTTAGTCTCGTAATCCAATCCAAAGGACGAAAATCAACTAATAATTTTTGGCCATGCGTTTAGCTGGAAATTGTACAGTTTAGGCTGATGTTAGAAAAGGCCAAGAGGAGCACTTGAATTATAAACAGGCCAAGGATTAATAAAAAAAAAAAAAGGCGAAAAAAATGAAGGCAAGTAACGCACAGCTGGCAAACTGAGTCCTTTGAACCACTTCCGGCGGGATGAGCAACGATTATGCACAATAAAAGTTTTCCTCTCACTCGCTGGAACATTTCCGCTGTTTTGGGCTAAAAACTTTTGGCTAAATCACTTATACCAAAAACAAGTGTTGGCATGTCGAGAAATCACGCCAAAGAGACTTCAAGTCCCAGAGACTTAGAGAGTCTCAACCACTCACCGAATGTAGCGACTCACTCGGAGTCTCCGCTTCAGCAACTGTTGGCAAACTTTGCCAGCAAAACTTTTGCCAACAGTTGCCAGCGCTTCGTCAGCCTACAAATATGATATATATATACAAATAAATGTGTATGTGTATGTGTGTGTGTGTGTGTGTTTGTATAGTTACAAGTTATAAGGCCAAAATTAAATTTAGCCCACACAACAGACGTTTCTGGGAAGCATCCCGAGCGCATTGAGTTTTGATGAGTCTCAAGTTGGCGCTTATATCCTTGCGATTGGCTTTCAATAAAAATGAAAATGATTTCTATTCAAGGCAATTAATTAAGTGAGAATACAATGGGAAATACACAATCAATCCTTTGCCTCGTCTTCGTTGCAGCCCGATGTACAATAATAATGCAACTCCCAACATGACAATGGGCACATCCTTAAGGACACTCAGTCCAATGCCTGTCCGCTGCAAATGGAATGAAAACATCAGCGGCCATAACAATTGAGTGCAAGGCAACGGCACAGAACAAATCCGATATTCATTTCCCATTCACTGGGTGCTTAGTTATTGTCCTTGTGTCGTGCACAAAGTGAAAACATCAAGGTATTGCCTGTTGTTGTGCTTCTCTGCATAATGGAGACTTAAGAATTCCAGCCAACACAACGGAAATGTAATTCCCTCCCCCCACCACCACTTCAACCGACAAATAATGAAAAATTGATTTCATATAGAGCGGTATACGATATTCATCGTATACACGACGGGGCTCATGTGTTTATTCCTTTAGCTCCTTTCCGGTCCAATAATTAAGTCCATGCCAAGTGAAGTGCATATCAAACACGTTCCATGCGCATTTCGCTGTGTGTCTCAAGTGCTCTTCCCGTCACTCTCCCTTCGGTCCTTTGCCCAACGGGGGGTGTGGGTGTGGGTGGGGGTGGGGGGTTAAAACCCTTCTACACGTTTCATTCATTTGTTAATTTTCTTGTTTGTTTGCCTGTTGCAAGACGCCTTGACAATGGCGATTCATCGTCACGGCCACGTTTTCACTTAGCCACGCCCACCACTTCACTAGGCTGATGAGAGGGAAGTCAAACACACACACACACACACACACACACACACACACAAAGCCGACAACAAAGGGACTTGAAGTGCAGCAGCGCAGAAATAAAAAGGGGGAAGTCCTGCTTGGGAGCCACTGTACAGTCACTGCAAATGTTATCCCCTTGGCCTGGCCATATGAATAGTGAAGACCCCAAGGCAAACATAAGGATATTCATTATTTTACCATTGAAGGACCAATTAATCCCCCGCATTGTCAAATAAATATTATAATTTATTATTAAAGTCAACTTTTCATCAAGTTTTCCACTGGCCGAAAAGCGCCTCAATAATTGATTGAGTTTTCTTGACCAAAAGAAAATGTGGTTTTACTTTCGTCTAGTGGAGAATGCTGTGCGGAGCAAGGACGAAAGGATCTGAATGTGAAAGCAATTAAAATATTCATCACGCTTAACTGACTGCTCAATAATTAAGATTACTTTTGGTGAAGGTGAAACTGTGACATCCTTTGTGACAGGCCTAATGGCAGTTGCACGTCGCAGTTCACTGCCAGAGTCCTAGACGCTGTCTGAAACCCTTTACTTCAATCTCTGACAAGCTTTCCCAGGAAAGCACTTACGAACACTCCAAATGCCCCAAAAGCCCCCCTATAAACCCTGAATATCCTGAGCACCCCGAACACCCGCAACACTTCTGTTATCCTGGTAAAAGTTTGCGCCGCACCAAATCAAATGTCGATTATCGCCTAGTTAGTTGCACTCCGTGGAATTGGGGATTGGGGGCTGGTGGGGGATTGGGGGGTTACAGAAAGTCTTCACATTAGCAGAAACTGAATGGCGCCTGGCACCAAATGTACGCTTCCGTTTCCGCTTTCGATGCCATCTGCCATTTGCAAGGATATCCAACAAACGAACCCAATGATACCCACGCCCCCGCTGCCCTCACCCACATCCGCCCACTTCACCACTTCGACTGCCACTCATTATCGGCGTGTTTGTTTTATGAAGGTCGTTTCCAACAGCCCCCGTTCCTTGTTCAGGACAAAAGGATTCGGAGCACGCACGCAGAGGCCAAGACCCTCACACTCTCTCCCCTCTCTCTCTCTCTCTCTCTCTCTCTCTCCTTCTCTCTCTCTGTGTGTGTGTGTGTGCCCTGGCCATAAGGTTCCCAACCTAGACAGCACGCTTCCTTGTCGTCATCATTGTCGTTGTCATCATTCCCGCCATTTTCAGCAGCGTCAAATTCGCCGTTTGCCATTGTTATCTCCTCCTCTCCCCGTTCTCCGGCTTTCCCGGCTCACCCGACTCACCCGTCTCACCCGTCACCCCCGTCTGTTTATGTGCTCCTGCTTTATGACACTTTTGTACCCAATGCTTTCCTCACACACACACCCATTACACCGATTACACACACACACCCATTACACACTCACACACACACACACACACACACACACAGCATGCCGTCTCAAGTTTCTCGTCCATCTCAATGATATCTTCCCCAAAATCAAACATTTCGCTTGTCCAGCAAACCAAAAATTTGTCTTTGCTTTACAAAGTGCTAATAGGGGCAGCTGCCCCAGGATGTGGATGAGCCCCAAGTTCATCATAATTGCGTATGACAACAGTCAAAGGGAATCCGAAAACAACTTCGGGGCTCTTCCGGTGGGCTGAGTGTTACGGCTGCCAAAATGTGGGCGGCCTTTGTGCGTTTTGTTGTTCTTGTCTTCAACGTTGTGAAGGGGGGAGGGCGGTAATGGTGGTGATGTAGGGATGTGGGGGTGGGGAATGGGGGATGTGGGGATGGAGGTGGCACATTAAATTATGGCGCATTATTGACAGTTTATCAAATTGATTTAACAAAGTGTAATGTTGTTGTTATTGCTGCTTGTTGCTGCCAACTTTCCAGGCTCTGAGAGGAACTCCTCTCCTCCTCTCTCTCTTTCTCTCTCTCTCTCTCTCTCTCGCACACACTTTGTTTTTGGGATTGCGCTCGTCCTGCGTATTTTAAGCATCCTTAAGTGGTCATGATAAATGTTACGACTCTTTCACTAGTTTGGGGTAACCATCCCCCATCCCCTCTCCACTCTCCTCCCTCCTCTCTCCCCTCTCCTCTCGACACTCTCCTCTCTTCTCACTCCCTTCACCCCCTACTTTATAGTCTTTGCGTTCCCAATCCCCCTTTCCCTTTCCCTTTTCCTTTCCCGTTCCCCACAGCCGCACACAACGCCAGTGATGCTCGTTCCCCCTTTGCACCCCCTACGCTATACACTGCCCTCTCTTCAGTGTGTGAATTATGTAATGCGCAAAGTTGAAGCATACTTTTAGGATGTTTGCTTAATGTTTCTGCTGCCGTTGCTGGGCAAAATTTAGTTAATTTTAGTTTGTTTGTACGACAAAGTACGTTAAATTGTTTGTTGTTTTATTAATTTAAACAAAAGATGCCAGAAAAAGTTTGGCAGACCTACTAGCCATATAGAAAGATATATATATATATGTATATATGTATGTGTGTGTGTGTGTGTGTGTGTGTGTGTGCTCTATGTAAGTGGCTTTCTGTGCGTTTCGCAAAAGTTCACTTTGGACTGAGATGAAAAACTGAATACGGCAGAGCTGTCCGTATGCTAAGGACTTCGCAGCATATCCTGCAGCGCAATACACACAACGCACCGGATAACATCAATGCTGTAGCAGTCCTTGCTTAAAGCCTGCCCAAAAACTTAACTTCTGCTTTCAGTTTGTACCTTTGGCCGAGCTGTCCTTTAATTTGTCTTCTTCTTTTTTTTCGTTACTCCGAGTTTTTCCCTCTCGAAATTAAGCCAGTTAGGAAGCGGAAGTCATGTTAACCACACCCCCCGATTTACTGCCGCCCCTTTTGCCCTTCGGTGCTGACATTGTGAATTTGCATAAAAAAGGACGTAGCAAAGAAATGAAGGACTTGCCCAAAAATACTTCAACTGAACTGCAGCGAAAATAAAATATGTTTCGCTTTTCTTTTCCCTTCTTTTTGCTTTCTCCGTGCTCTGCCAATGCAGAGAAAGAAAATGAAAGAAAAAGCAAAGAAGGCAACAGGACTTAGTAGCTTAACAAAAATAAGAAGCACGAAAACATACCTCAGGCTTACTTGACTCCAGAATACCCTACGCCCAGGATTAAATCAACCATCGACTGAATAAAAATGCATAGATTGCCTTTTCTCTGAGCCAAAAAATTCAATATAATATAAATAAATTTACAGTTAAGTAATTAAGCAATAATTAAATTAATTAAGATCTGCAGAGGACATCATCCTGAATCCTGTATATTTTTTCAATATTTACCCCATTCATTAAAGACCCCAAATGCAGGCCTTCAAATTGACGAAAATGCATCACTTTTCGATCAGATTTTTATTAAACAGAATAATAAATAACAGAATCCTTTGGGCAATTTAAAGTCCTTACTAGGAAGGTCCCTTTACCAAGTAAATATCCTTGTTGGTAATGTTAATGTCATACGAAGCATTTAATTGCATCTGATATGAAAAATCTGTGATATTAGCACATTTCATGTAGAAATATCTCGAGTCCTGGAAGGACCTTCGTCCTTGACAAATGTCAAATTTGTGCGGAAGGATTTCCACTTCCGTCCTGTCAAAGGACCTTGCAGATATTTCTTCATTTGGCGAAGATAGGACAGATTTAGATCTGATGTTAAGGCCATCAAAAATAACTGGCCGTTGCGATAGTTAAAATTCATCGCCGATAGTTGGAAATTCAAATTTTCAAAATTTAACGGCCGCCCAAATTTTTGCAGATACTTGCTAAGCATTTCTGTTGGCCTGGTACTTCAGAATTTTCTGGCACCGATTTTGGGCCCTTTGGCCACCAAATTGTGGGGCGATTTGAGGGATTTTTGTTGCATAGTTTTAGGGCAGCCTTAGCTGTTCTTCGGTAAGTTAAAGGTCCTTGAATGGAAGGTCCTTTCAACAACTTAATATCCTTGCTGGTGTTACTAATGTTACACAAGGCTCTTCCAGGATCTGATATTGTAATACTGATTTATTAACACGTTTCCTGCAGAAATATCTCGAGTCCTGGAAGGATCTTCGTCCCTGGCAAGGCTCAATATAATAATAAAGGACTTATGCTTTCTTTCTGCCAAAGGACCTTTCGAGTAGTCCTTAAACTTTAGGAGATACAGACAATTTAGATCGGATTCTAAGGCACAGATTTTGCATGAATTTGACAGCCGATTTGCGATTTTTTATTGCATAACTTTAGATCGTTTTAAATGTCCTTTGACCAGTTGAGAGTCCTTGATTGAAAGGTCCAAGTAAATATCCTTTTTGGTAATGTTAATGTCATACGAAGCATTTAATTGCATCTGATATGAAAAATCTGAGATTTTAGCACCTTTTATGTGGAAATATCTCGAGTCCTGGAAGGACCTTCGTCCTTGACTAATGTCAAATTTGTGCGGAAGGATTTCCACTTCCGTCCTGTCAAAGAACCTTGCAGGTATTTCTTCATTTGGCGAAGATAGGACAGATTTAGATCTGATGTAAAGGCCATCAAAAATAACTGGCCGTTGCGATAGTTAAAATTCATCGCCGATAGTTGGAAATTCAAATTTTCAAAATTTAACGGCCGCCCAAATTTTTGCAGATACTTGCTAAGCATTTCTGTTGGCCTGGTACTTCAGAATTTTCTGGCACCGATTTTGGGCCCTTTGGCCACCAAATTGTGGGGCGATTTGAGAGATTTTTGTTCCATATTTTGCGGAAGGACTTAGCTGTTCTTTGGTATGTTGAAGGTCCTTGAATGGAAGGTCCTTTCAACAACTTAATATCCTTGCTGGTGTTACTAATGTTACACAAGGCTCTTCCAGGATCTGATAACACGTTTCCTGCAGAAATATCTCGAGTCCTGGAAGGTATCTTCGTCCCTGGCAAGGCTCAATATAATAATAAAGGACGTATGCTTTCTTTCTGCCAAAGGACCTTTCGAGTAGTCCTTAAACTTTAGGAGATACAGACAATTTAGATCGGATTCTAAGGCACAGATTTTGCATGAATTTGACGGCCGATTTGCGATTTTTTATTGCATAACTTTAGATCGTTTTAAATGTCCTTTGACCAATTGAGAGTCCTTGATTGAACGGTCCAAGTAAATATCCTTGTTGGTAATGTTAATGTCATACGAAGCATTTAATTGCATCTGATATGAAAAATCTGAGATTTTAGCACCTTTTATGTGGAAATATCTCGAGTCCTGGAAGGACCTTCGTCCTTGACAAATGTCAAATTTGTGCGGAAGGATTTCCACTTCCGTCCTGTCAAAGGACCTTGCAGATATTTCTTCATTTGGCGAAGATAGGACAGATTTAGATCTGATGTTAAGGCCATCAAAAATAACTGGCCGTTGCGATAGTTAAAATTCATCGCCGATAGTTGGAAATTCAAATTTTCAAAATTTAACGGCCGCCCAAATTTTTGCAGATACTTGCTAAGCATTTCTGTTGGCCTGGTACTTCAGAATTTTCTGGGCCCTTTGGCCACCGAACTGTGGGGCGATTTGAGGGATTTTTGTTCCATATTTTGCGGAATGACTTAGCTGTTCTTTGGTATGTTGAAGGTCCTTGAATGGAAGGTCCTTTCAACAACTTAATATCCTTGCTGGTGTTACTAATGTTACACAAGGCTCTTCCAGGATCTGATAACACGTTTCCTGCAGAAATATCTCGAGTCCTGGAAGGTATCTTCGTCCCTGGCAAGGCTCAATATAATAATAAAGGACGTATGCTTTCTTTCTGCCAAAGGACCTTTCGAGTAGTCCTTAAACTTTAGGAGATACAGACAATTTAGATCGGATTCTAAGGCACAGATTTTGCATGAATTCGACGGCCGATTTGCGATTTTTTATTGCATAACTTTAGATCGTTTTAAATGTCCTTTGACCAGTTGAGAGTCCTTGATTGAACGGTCCAAGTAAATATCCTTGTTGGTAATGTTAATGTCATACGAAGCATTTAATTGCATCTGATATGAAAAATCTGAGATTTTAGCACCTTTTATGTGGAAATATCTCGAGTCCTGGAAGGACCTTCGTCCTTGACAAATGTCAAATTTGTGCGGAAGGATTTCCACTTCCGTCCTGTCAAAGGACCTTGCAGATATTTCTTCATTTGGCGAAGATAGGACAGATTTAGATCTGATGTTAAGGCCATCAAAAATAACTGGCCGTTGCGATAGTTAAAATTCATCGCCGATAGTTGGAAATTCAAATTTTCAAAATTTAACGGCCGCCCAAATTTTTGCAGATACTTGCTAAGCATTTCTGTTGGCCTGGTACTTCAGAATTTTCTGGCACCGATTTTGGGCCCTTTGGCCACCAAATTGTGGGGCGATTTGAGAGATTTTTGTTGCATAGTTTTAGGGCAGCCTGAGCTGTTCTTCGGTAAGTTAAAGGTCCTTGAATGGAAGGTCCTTTCAACAACTTAATATCCTTGCTGGTGTTACTAATGTTACACAAGGCTCTTCCAGGATCTGATATTGTAATACTGATTTATTAACACGTTTCCTGCAGAAATATCTCGAGTCCTGGAAGGATCTTCGTCCCTGGCAAGACTCAATATAATAATAAAGGACTTATGCTTTCTTTCTGCCAAAGGACCTTTTGAGTAGTCCTTAAACTTTAGGAGATACAGACAATTTAGATCGGATTCTAAGGCACAGATTTTGCATGAATTTGACAGCCGATTTGCGATTTTTTATTGCATAACTTTAGATCGTTTTAAATGTCCTTTGACCAATTGAGAGTCCTTGATTGAAAGGTCCAAGTAAATATCCTTGTTGGTAATGTTATTGTCATACGAAGCATTTAATTGCATCTGATATGAAAAATCTAAGATATTGGCACATTTCATATAGAAATATCTCGAGTCCTGGAAGGACCTTCGTCCTTGACAAATGTCAAATTTGTGCGGAAGGATTTCCACTTCCGTCCTGTCAAAGGACCTTGCAGATACTTCTTCATTTGGCGAAGATAGGACAGATTTAGATCTGATGTTAAGGCCATCAAAAATAACTGGCCGTTGCGATAGTTAAAATTCATCGCCGATAGTTGGAAATTCAAATTTTCAAAATTTAACGGCCGCCCAAATTTTTGCAGATACTTGCTAAGCATTTCTGTTGGCCTGGTACTTCAGAATTTTCTGGCACCGATTTTGGGCCCTTTGGCCACCAAATTGTGGGGCGATTTGAGGGATTTTTGTTGCATAGTTTTAGGGCAGCCTTAGCTGTTCTTCGGTAAGTTAAAGGTCCTTGAATGGAAGGTCCTTTCAACAACTTAATATCCTTGCTGGTGTTACTAATGTTACACAAGGCTCTTCCAGGATCTGATATTGTAATACTGATTTATTAACACGTTTCCTGCAGAAATATCTCGAGTCCTGGAAGGATCTTCGTCCCTGGCAAGACTCAATATAATAATAAAGGACTTATGCTTTCTTTCTGCCAAAGGACCTTTCGAGTAGTCCTTAAACTTTAGGAGATACAGACAATTTAGATCGGATTCTAAAGCACAAATTTTGCATGAATTTGACGGCCGATTTGCGATTTTTTGTTGCATAACTTTAGATCGTTTTAAATGTCCTTTGACCAATTGAGAGTCCTTGATTGAAAGGTCCAAGTAAATATCCTTGTTGGTAATGTTATTGTCATACGAAGCATTTAATTGCATCTGATATGAAAAATCTAAGATATTGGCACATTTCATATAGAAATATCTCGAGTCCTGGAAGGACCTTCGTCCTTGACAAATGTCAAATTTGTGCGGAAGGATTTCCACTTCCGTCCTGTCAAAGGACCTTGCAGATATTTCTTCATTTGGCAAAGATAGGACAGATTTAGATCTGATGTTTAGGCCATCAAAAATTACTGGCCGTTGCGATAGTTAAAATTCATCGCCGATAGTTGGAAATTCAAATTTTCAAAATTTAACGGCCGCCCAAATTTTTGCAGATACTTGCTAAGCATTTCTGTTGGCCTGGTACTTCAGAATTTTCTGGCACCGATTTTGGGCCCTTTGGCCACCAAATTGTGGGGCGATTTGAGGGATTTTTGTTGCATAGTTTTAGGGCAGCCTTAGCTGTTCTTCGGTAAGTTAAAGGTCCTTGAATGGAAGGTCCTTTCAACAACTTAATATCCTTGCTGGTGTTACTAATGTTACACAAGGCTCTTCCAGGATCTGATATTGTAATACTGATTTATTAACACGTTTCCTGCAGAAATATCTCGAGTCCTGGAAGGATCTTCGTCCCTGGCAAGACTCAATATAATAATAAAGGACTTATGCTTTCTTTCTGCCAAAGGACCTTTCGAGTAGTCCTTAAACTTTAGGAGATACAGACAATTTAGATCGGATTCTAAGGCACAGATTTTGCATGAATTTGACGGCCGATTTGTGATTTTTTGTTGCATAACTTTAGATCGTTTTAAATGTCCTTTGACCAATTGAGAGTCCTTGATTAAAAGGTCCAAGTAAATATCCTTGTTGGTAATGTTAATGTCATACGAAGCATTTAATTGCATCTGATATGAAAAATCTAAGATATTGGCACAATTCATGTAGAAATATCTCGAGTCCTGGAAGGACCTTCGTCCTTGACAAATGTCAAATTTGTGCGGAAGGATTTCCACTTCCGTCCTGTCAAAGGACCTTGCAGATATTTCTTCATTTGGCAAAGATAGGACAGATTTAGATCTGATGTTAAGGCCATCGAAAATTACTGGCCGTTGCGATAGTTAAAACTCATCGCCGATAGTTGGAAATTCAAATTTTCAAAATATAACGGCCGCCCAAATTTTTGCAGACACTTGCTAAGCATTTCTGTTGGCCTGGTACTTCAGAATTTTCTGGCACCGATTTTGGGCCCTTTGGCCACCGAACTGTGGGGCGATTTGAGAGATTTTCATTGCATTTTTGTAGGAAGAACTTAAATGTCCTTTGTTCAATAAAAAAGCCTTAAAAACGCGCGATGGTCTGTGTTCATAAGGTAGTTTATCCATTTAACCCTTGATTTATTGGTCTCTGTGT
The DNA here is from genome assembly GCA_035044505.1 of Zaprionus lineosus. Classification (NCBI taxonomy): domain Eukaryota; kingdom Metazoa; phylum Arthropoda; class Insecta; order Diptera; family Drosophilidae; genus Zaprionus; species Zaprionus lineosus. The sequence continues at coordinate 254,115 of JAWNNX010000064.1, forward strand.
CCGAAGGTCCTTACAGGACTCAAGATATAAGGATTTTTAGCTTCTAGAAGACTTAACTGATTTCGTGTGGTTTCTGATCTATGAGATCTATATAAGATCCTTATATGAACTTTAGCAGACCACAAAATATCCTGTGTCTATATCGCATTTACCTCTACAATTACAAAAGTTTTTACTGTGTATGTGTGTGTGTGTGTGTGTGTGTGTGTATACTAATACATATTTACTTACTCTTGGCTGAAAGCAATGCCAGTTAAATTTTTCAATATTTTTAGGTACAATTGTACTAAATTAACTTTGTGCTTAATTTAGTTAAGATCTTAAAATTATGGTGTAATTTCTATTTTATAATATTCACTTTGATTATATTTATTTTATAATTAAGATAATTTATTATTTTATATTTATAAATAAATAAAAAAACAGAGAAAAAAAATGATTGTTTTTAATCAAATTTGACATTCATTTTGTTGTTTACAGTTCAAAAGCTCGTAAATCCTTGAAGTCCTTGTGTTTATTGGAATGAGTGGATGGAATGGCTAAGATGGGTGGATCGACTGATCAGGTATATATATATATTTCCCTATATATATAACGTTTCCTCTGGTCTAGTTCATATTTTCGCATGCATTTTTATTTTTCCCTCAGGAAAAGAGGAAAAACACAAACAGAGCGAATGTAGAATATTTTTTTTGTATACGTATGTGTTTGTGTTTGTATTAGTGTGTTTGTGTGCTTGTGTATGTCTGTGTGGTTGTGTGTTGGCCAAAGCGAACGGAAACGGAAATGGAAGCAGCACAACGCCATTTTATCCTGCAGCTGATCGCCAGCAGCTGCTGCTCTTCCTTAAACCTTATTAACATCCCTCATCCCCTCTTCCCTTCCTTCCGTGCTCCTTTTCCCCTCCTTCCGTGCTCCGTTACTTTAGTTATTTTATGTTATTTTTGTTTCTTTGCTATTATGTCCTCTTTCATTCCTCATTCTTGCGCTTTGTTGGGCTGTGTGTCCTTTAGTATCCAATTATCCATCCTCGGGCAATTCTCTATTGTTTTACCTTCCTCAAGGCGATGCTCTGCTCCTCCAGGTTGGATAACTCCGTCAACTGCGACAACTCCGACAATTCCGACAATTCCGAATCGGACTGCTCTGAATGTTCCGTCTCCACATCCTCCTCTACATCACCCTCATCCACTCCATTACGGATTGCATTTGCCGCTCGTCTCCTCAGGACCTCCCAGTAGTTGCAGCAACAGATCAATAAACCTGAAAATATCGATTAATTTAGTCATCATCTCTGCCCCTTCCCATCCCTTCACCACTTACTTATGCAGGTGAGCAACAGCCAGGTAATCGTTGCAATATTTGTCACAAATCTGAGTCTTGCATCGCGTTCTATTTTCGAGCTGTTGTCATTATTTCCTGTGAGATTAAACACGACTTTGATTTGGAATGAAAATGAATATATAGAAATTTTCATTTTTCTTACTTTTGATTTCCCCCATGAGATTCTCGTATTTGTTGTCTGAAGCTTGGCTTTCCATGGGTGCCTTGAAGTCCTCTGATCTGCCTCTTCCCAAGCTCGATTACTGACTGAACATGAGGAACACATAAAGCACTGCAGTGGACGTCGCAGTCGCAGTCGTCGTCGCAGTCACCATCGCAGTCACCGTTGCAATCACCGTTACCGTCGCCGTCACCATCGCAGTCACCGCCGAAGCTGCAATTCGAGTATTAAAGCTTCTGGAGACACCTGTTATTTAGTTGGTAAGCAGCTGTTTTTTAGTACTCAGAATTTACAATTTATTTATATTTATTTAAAGCATATTTTTATTTAAATGATTATTATTATTTTTATATTTCTAAAATAATATTTAAAATATTCCAGCTGAAGGTAAAAGTCGATAATAGTCTTACCTGCTGAGCTGCTATGATTTTCATTCCTCGGAAGCCAAGAAAGGAATGTCCAGTGAACGACTCCTTTGGTTGGATCAGAATCTCATCTCATCTTAAGACTAGGAAACTCGAATTTTAGATTTGAGAGCTTTAAATTTTGATATTTTAATTACTGAGTAAAAATCTTTGTTCACGTCTTATGAACGCAGAGTTTCGAGTCCTGAGAAAGGAGTAGCTGCAACCTCGAAGTTTGATTTTTGAATTTTGAAGTTGCAGACTTTAATCGCTGGATGTCATTTCCCACTCACCATTCTTCAATCTTTAATAAAAAATCTGAAAAATATAAAATATGTTTTTAATTATTTTTTATTTAGTTTTTCTTTTTCTATCAATAAATTATAATTTAGAAGCTTAATTTCATATTTTATAAATTTCAGAGATATAAAATCAGCCGTTGGAAAGCCCAAGGCCCAAGGTGGAACTCCACCTCACACATTAATATCCATTAGGTTCTTAATCGCTTGAACTATTATTTTGAAATTGTATCAAACACCTGAGACGTGGCGTCTGCCCGCAACCCGCGAGCTTACCATCAACCATGCCCCCTTCCCCGCTCCACCCCACACTATGGCTTTGTTCTTGTTACCGAAGGCGTTTGCTGTTTATCATTTGCCGCATTGCATGACTGCCGCTCATATATCAATATCGTTGGGGGTATTCCACTCGGAGCCCGTATTTATAGAGCAAACCAAACAATAATATTGACGAAATTATTGCCGGCGCCCAAATAAAATCGAGACGAGCTTTGGGCCGCCATTCGTGTGCCAAGGATTGCGTGAGTGTTAAGTTTCATGAAGGTCGAATTTAGGATACACATAAAGCTCTATGATTTTGAGTCCTGTGAGAGTGTAGTATCCTTTGTACACAACTCCCACCACCAGCAGCTGCAGTAACTTTCTACAAATTTTCCACACTTAGTCTTGAATTTTCGAGGTGTTGATCAAAAGTCCCTAAAGGATGCATGCAGGAATGTTGAAAAATGTTTGAAGAACCAAATAAACTTTTGGGCAAAAACACGTGTAAGAAAATGCCGGCCAAGGGTCCTTCAAGCAGTTTGGCGAGCACCAAGGGTGCTCCAGTGTAAATAAGGCTCAACTTCTAAGCTAAGAGCTTCCTTTGGATGCCAACCTTAAATTATGCTACCTGTGTGCAGGCGTTGGAGTCAGCAAATCAAAGGGACCTAAATGGTTGCCAGGTAACCATATAAGCGCTTTCCCTTTCAAAGTCCTTTTGATCCGCATGCTGAAAAGTATGCTATGCTTTGTGTGGCATTTATCCCCGTGAATCCTCGCTGCACACCGCCTGACGTAATGAAATTAAATATTTAATCTGACAAACGCCTGAATGGACATCACCACACAAAGTCGCAGGACATTCGCGCTAACATTTCAACTTGCATCCGCATCCGCATTCGCATTCGCACTAACATTCACATTTGCGCTGGCATTCGCATCCGTGGGGACAGAAGGGAAATGCGGTGGCTCGCCAAAGGATTTGGGAGTGCTTTCTGCATTTGCGGAGACAAAAGAAGAGATACCAAGGACTCTGCCCGCCACTCAATCACACAGCACTGAAACATAGCCCGTATACCCTACACCTGACTTCCAGGGTATCTAATAAAGAACTTAGCTTTGTATTCCATGTTTCCATAACATGACACAACTGCCGTTGTCCTCGGTTGCAGTTGCAACTGCAGCTCCAGCCTCGGATTCAGTTGCAGCTGTTATTGCGCCAGTGCCATCCATTGCGTGCATTAGGATTAGGATTAAGAGCAGTTCTTGGCCACATCCCTGGGCACAGCTTGCAACTTTGCCAGATTTGGCATGTTCTTGACCTCAGCTCCCCTCCTCACCACCACCCGGCACAGTCACCATTTTTCCCGGGCTCTTGCGGTAGTGCTCCACACTGCACACTGCACACTGCAGTCTGCAAACTCCATCAGCTTTAAGCCGTTCCACCACGTCCGATTCCGCACCAGAAACGTGCTGACGGCTCGAAAAAGTTACCATTTTTGCCCGAATATTGCTGTCAAATCAGAATTTATTTGCCAGTGCATTCGATTTTGGCAATTCGGTTGAAGGGCAACACAAAAAAAACGAAAAATAAACTTATTCCAAAGGATATTCGACAGCGGCGACAGAGACGTAGACGGAGACGGAAGTGCCAAGGACTACGTGTTGGGGCTCGGTTTTCCAGCTTCCCGCAGTCAAAAAAAAAAAAATCAAAAAACCAAAAATCATTTCAAAATTGAAAAATAAAGCGAGCGATTTTCATATTTTTACTGCCATCGAGCACTTCATGTTTATTACAAGCTAGAAGCCAGTTTGGATTTAAGGAGAGCTCAGAAATTTCAAGCTTAAGTCGAATCCTGGAGCCGGAATATTTTTCTTAATATTAAAGCTAAAAAGAGTAATTTCATCCGCTAGGAATTAACTATTTTTAAGTTGGGAATATAAATGATACATATTTTTTAAGGTGATCTAAACTTTTAGCACTCTGTAGCAAAGTGAATGGAAATTCAGGCATTAACCGGAAGCATGCAGTTAACAAATTAAAGTGTAAGTTTCAACTTAAATTATTATTATTAAATTAAAAAATTAAAAAAAATTATATTTAATAAATTTAATTTATAAAATGTTGCAAAAATAATAAACAATAAATCCACCAATTTGCAACTTAACTTAAAGCAAACAGGACTTGCAACCTCTGAGCAGATGCTAAAAAAGAATTGAAAGACACCAGCGGCTTTTAAAACCCAAGCAAAAAAGGCTTAAAAAAATTAAAAAATTATCCTTGATTAAAAAATTAATTCTTTTTATTAATAAACTAAAACTTGAACTAAATTTCTCTCTCTCATTTATTGAGCATGTAATTAAATTACAATCTGAAGGAAGAATTAACTTAAGGCAAAAAGGAAAAAGGACTTTAAAACCTAAATTTAATTCCAATTTAAAATGACAAAAAATTTAAAATACCGTAAGTCAACTCCACAGGACGAAAGTAAACATAGCAAATGGCATATTGAGGTCCTGACTAATTTATGAGCTGAATGATAACTAGGAGATAAAAAATAAATGATTCTTACATTTTATCAAATTAAGGACTAAAATGGGACCCCAGTTTTAAGGTTGTTGTCCTGAATTAAAAATCTCATGTAAGCTTCACTTTAAGGTGGGAAGTAAATCGGCTTTAAGGGAACCTTGAAGCTTGAACCCAAGGAGATAACCTTTGGTCTGGGGCCGCATTGAGTTCTTAAACTCAACTTAGCGCCGCGGTCCTTGACTTGTAATTTTTCATTCGGAATATAAGAAAAACTCAGCGAAGATGCGGAAAACAAATGCAAATTAAAAAAAAAAAATAAATAAAGAAAAAAAAAAAAAACTACAAAAATATCAGACGCATTCGAGCGGCAATGCAACAATTTTTAATTACCATTTAGACGCTTCAACGGGCACAACAAAGCCAAAGCGGGAGCCGGGAGCTGGGAGCTGGGGGGGAGACGATGGGAAGTTGTAGTGGAGAGGGAGGATAGGAAAATATCCTGAAATCATTCTGAAATCGCTGGCAGCGCTTTACAGGCTCATTTGCTCTTGTATTTTTTTGGCATTAAAAAATTAAAAAGCACACAAAAAACAGACAGAAACGAGGCCAAAGTACGAGTTCTGCCAGCAGGCAGCAACAACAACAAAAATGTACATGTATATCCTTAAAAAATGAATGAAAAAAGGAACGAAGGGAAGAAGGAAAAGAAAAAAACAAACGCTGGGGAAATTAAGTCAATGTCCTGCGGGGTCAGTTGCGTTTGGATAAATGTAATTAACCTTCAGGATAAGCATTGAGTCGGGTTTCCCTGATAATGAACGGCGTGAACCGAAGGACAAAAGGCATTTGGCAAAACGACTGAAAATTTCCAAAGAAAATGAGTTTTCACATACTTTATGGGGCGAGAAGGAAATGCGATATTAAATTTATATTATTCTATCTGCTTTAAGAATTGACCTTTGACTGCCTCAAATTGAAGTTACCTTTGACCGCCCTAAGGTCCTTTGAGTTGCCATCGTTTGCTTTAAATTCAAGTAGAGACTAGACTCTCAATGCAAGGACACACACACGTAATAGACAAAGTGATGAATTTGCAAATGACTTGTACTTAATCTGATGGGCGGTTTGGTGGGCGGGGCGCGTGCTCGCACTGCCCGAGATATTCATCACCGTAAATAGACCAAACCACATCATTAGGGCAGTCGCCTTACGAATTAATTACAATGAGGATGAGGTTAAGGGGACCAGAGAATAGGAGGGTGGCAGAGAGGGAGAGAAAGGGCGAGAGAGGGAGAGAAAGAGGAGAGAAAAGGAAGAGGAAGTCGGAGGTTGAGCTTGAGGCGGCGGCTGAGGTGTAAAACTCATTGAAGGAACTCATCGAGGAGCACATCATTGAGAGCCCAACCAAGGCTGGCCAACAATGGGAAGCGTGGATGTAATTACCTTTTTGCCACACACACACACACACACACACACACACACACACACACGCACACACACACATACACACAGAGAAACAAATACATTCACGCACAGTCAAACAGATAGACAGTCGATGCCAACAGAGACACACACACACACACACACACACACACGCACACATAATTAACTCGATAATGAGGGCAAAACCCGGACTCGATGTTGGACCCGCAAAGGCAAAGTTGTCGCAAAGGCGCAAAATGTATGTAATGGTGTGTTAGGAGTCCTTCAGTTGCTCCTGCAGCTTGCTGCGGTTGCCAGCGGTTGACTGGATGGTTGAATGTCTGGATCGTTCGATGGTTGGCTGGTTGGCTGGTTGGATGGTGGGATGGTTGGCTGGTTGGATGGCTCCCTCTGTTGCGCCTTGTTTGCCATGATAATGACTTCCGGTTCGCCGGCAAAATGACAGCCGGAATACGTAATTGCTTTCAAGCGTTTCAGGCCTGCTCTCAATTTGGACCCTTTGATTTGTAATTTAGCAAACGAAAAGGACGGAAAAAATAAAGCATTTCAAATTGCGCCAAGTGCCCAGAGACTGGACTCCAGTCCACAGTCCATAGTACCCTTTGGTCTATCCAATTGCCGGCATTGTACAAAAATCGCCGTAATTCTTACGCATTTGACCCACTTGACGCCTGCGAATGAAGGAGGAGGTGTGAAAACTTGGTGAATTGCATACGAATTTCTATCAGGACAACAGTCGCAACTCCGAGCTGTTATTATGCAAATGCAAATTGAAATGCCCAGAAGGATGTGAGGATGTGTGGAGAGCTGAAGTGGTGAAAAGCCGCTTCGATGTACATTCCAAGGAAAACAAAGAAAACTTTCGCGCCTTCTGACAACTGCGGGAATTGCAATCGAGAGGCTAACTTTGAGGGTGAAGGATGTGCTCTAGGATGTACTCTGAAGGTGAGTGTACTTTGTGACTGTCCATATATATGCTATTTATATCCTTTCTCAACCAACAGTTTCTCTCTCTTCAATATCATCACTCAATTGAGTTGCTTCTTGCATATATCCTTGCACACTCCGCAAATTCATTGAGTCCTTCAAAAATGCTCATATATATATTTATTTTAAGATTACCAAGTATCCTTTTCCAGAGGGAAAGATGCGTAAGTACAGTAGAATTGAGAAAACATCGACTTCACTTCCCGCAAGGACATCAATAAATCGCCTCATTGCGATTATAGGAGCCAGCTTGAAGTTGAACTTTACTATCTAATAGAGGCCTTGGGAATTGGCCAACTGCGGGAAGAAGTTGTGTAATTGGTAATATCTAATCCTAAGCACAGGATAAATATTTCAGGACTAAACTTGCTCTGCTCTGCTCTGCCCGACGCTGGCGTAGATTGCGGTAAAATGCTAATTAATGGGAGTCGCTGCCTCTCTGAATGCGAGAACTTTTCAAGCTGACAAATGAGTTGGAGTCCGGAATTGGAACTAGAATCGGAACTGAAGCCGGAATCGGGAATTGGAGCTGAAGTTGGAGTTGGGGATGGGGTGTAGAGAGTGGCATTCAAATGGTCTGATTAGCACTTTAAGGCTCAGCTGGAAACTCTTTAACGTGGCTTAAATATTAATAGGGCATTACGTATACGCCGCGTACGGCCGGCCGGCAACCCTTGGGAATGTGGGGAAGTGGGGCTTTTAAATTTATATAAAATAGATTTAATATGCTTCAACATTGTAAATGGATCGGCTGGAGCGTAGAGATGGGAAACTGACTGCGGGGGCGTGGCAGGGGCGGATATGGATGTGGGTGTGGGTGTTGGCTTGGTTTAATATTTATAGCGAATCCCTGGGGTCAATGGCTTTTGTTTCTATTTGTGAATTTAAGCACGCAAAAGGTTTGCATATTAAATGACAGCCACGGTTTTATCTTGACAGCGCCTACGTTTTCCGAGCATTTTCAAAATTTTGATCTATAAATGCGCAGTGGCTAGAGGGCGGTACAGGCGTGGCTGGCCATGCTGGCCGGGGCTGTTGGGCGGGTAAATGGCATTTATGAAATAAATTGTGCATAATGTCCTTTTACATAGTTGAATAACTTATGAAATTGCTTTTGTTTCGCTTACTTGGAGTCGAACGGAAAAAACTGTTATCCTTGCGCTTATCCTTTCCACTGCAGAAACTAGAGCATATTTTTATTTTCCACTCTGATCACAAATTCTTTTTGACATTCTCTCGCATCGCATGCTTTTTTCAATTTTCTGCTGCATCAACTACTTTTTTTTTTGGTTGTTTTTTCTCTGCTTATTGCAAATTAATTACATCCTTTTTAATCCTTCTTCATGCACACTCGATACATCCATATATCCAGAGACATTCTAAAGCCTCGCCTCGAAAGCCCTGCACCCGCCGGGGCTTCCTCCCACTAACAAGCCAGTTGCACGACGAGATGTGGAGCAAGGAGGAGGGGAATTGGTGGGTAGGGGAGGGGGAGGGGGGAGGATTGCGTATTTCATTGAAGCTACGCATAAGTGACACTTGTCAAAACACATTTTCCACACCTACACCCCACATAGCTGAGGATGTGTGCTGGATGTGAGCAGGGGGTTGGGTTGGCTGTGAGGATAACGCCTCCTTCCCGCTGGCTCATAGTGCACCTGGGGGCAAAAAAGCATATTTCAAGTGCGACACTTCATGTGCGTCAAACAGAGAGACAAGTGTGTGTGTGTGTGAGTGTTGAAAGGAGACGACTATATGGCAATCAGAGAGAGAGGGCGCACAAACTGAACTGAAAAAGTGCTCAAGTCGAAAGCCCTTGAGTTGTTTTGCAACATTTGAACACGTCAAGTTTTTAAGGTCAACATGTCGCTGGCAGGCAGACAGCCATAGACCAGGCCCGGAGGCAGACCAGAATATTAGTCGGACTGTGCCCATTTTGGATGCAGAGTTGGGTGGCAGGATGGATGGGTAGAACGGGCGGCAGGATGGGTGGCAGAATGAGAATCGTTTATCAGCGGGCAGACTGCGGGTGACTCCCACTGTCCCACTGGCCCACTGTGCCACTGTGCGAGTGGGTCGCTTGCGTTTCTATTTCCTATTTTCCATTTTCAATTTTCCACCACGAAAACTTAAAGCTGTTCAAAGTTTCACTTTGAGTTCCACTTCGAGTGCTCATTTGCCCAAACTAATTCATTACGATTTCATTTTCGGCCACTGCAAAAGTTCCATGGCGCGGTTACCAAGTGCACTCAGCCGCATCTCGTTGCCGGCTAGGGCTGAGCTTCCTCAGAGGCGCACCACCTTTCGGAAGGGGTCACCAAATAATTAATTTTTAAAAAATTTATAACAATATTAATTTTAACTAATTTTAATTAATTTTAATTAATTTTAATTTTTGTTTTCAATCAATGCAATATTAGTAGAAATTTTCTGGATATCTCCTGGTTCCAAATTTATTTTAGGCGAAAAGAAGAGTATTGCATTTTAATACTTTAAAAAAATATTAAATATTTTTGTAATATTACATATTTAATATATTTTTTCTAAATATTTAATATATTTTTTCTAAATATTCAATATATATTTTATTCATATATTAAATATATTCTATTTAATATACTCTTCATTTAAAATATAAATTTTAAATTATTTTTTCATCGTATCATCTGAATAAATAAATATGTATAATATATATAATAAATAATATATAATAATTTATAATTATTATATTATATTATTATATATAATTTATATTTATTATATTATATTATTTTATATTATTAATATATTTGAATATATTAAATTTAATAAATTAACATAATTTTATTCCTTTCTTTTGAAGAGATTGTCCTACAAAATTTATTTTTTTTATTTATTTAAATCCTTTGGAGAATTTATATATTTTTATTTATTTTAATTTATTTATTTTTTTATTTTTATTTATATACATTTATAGCTACCATTAAAAAAAATAGTTAAAAAAACACTAGATTATAATTAAAATTACAGCCATTGATTAGCTGTGGATGTAAAAGCGAGCACTTGGCAAATATTACAGGATACGCAAGACAGGATATTACACGACTTCTTTCATTACTCTCTCTTCAGTTTTTAATAAGAAATAATTTAATAAATTTTTTTAAATTAATAAATTAATTTAAATTTATTAAATATTAAACATTTAATAATCACAAAATAAATAAATATCGATTTATGTACAAAATTTCCCATCATTGATTTTTCCAGAGTGACCAGCTTAACCGATGACTTCATTCAATGAATTTCTTCATCTTGATTTCAGTCTTCAATATTTAATCGAACTTTTGCTCTAAGCTCCCCACCCCCTCTCAAAAAATGTTACCTACGTCCGTGGCATATCCTGCAGAGGTTATTGTTTCTGTGCCTTATCTGGCCTCCTCTCAAAAGGGGGCCATGTTTGCTCTATGGGCCCATCCCGGGTTCGGCTTGGGTGTCTGTGGGTGTGAGCTGTCCGCATGTGTCTATGTGTGTGTGTGTGTGTATATTTGTGTTTGTGTGTGTGTGTGTGTGTGTGCATGTTTTGTTGGTAGCAAACACTTTTTCGTAAAATTTTCTCAAAAGAATGTTAGACAAACCGCTTTGTTGGCAACAATTTGGGTTAAAACTTAAGTGTTTTGCTTCGAGTTGCCGCATTGCCCCTGCCCCTGCCCGCACCACAGCTTCTGCCACTACCACTGGCCCATCCCCTTTTGTCCTTAACTAGTCGGCGTCTCAAATTCTTTGCCACTGCAGTGCTGCCGCTGCTGCTGCTGGCTAAAACCTTCTAAGCAACCAGTGAGTTGGTGCGGGCCAGAGAGGCTGAGGTGGAAAGGTTTAAGCCAAGATGAAGACCAACGTGCGGGTGAAGAGAGGAGGGGAGGGCAGGGGAGGGGAGCGGAAAACCAACAACAAACTTAACGTGAAAATGTTTTGTAAAAGCCAAAGCCTTTTTTTGTTTTTGTTGCTTCTTCTTCTTCTTCTTGTGCTGCTTTTTCGTACTTCGTATTTCGTATTTTGTGTTTTTTTTTTGTTTCTTTTGTACTTTTCCCTTTCATTCGCATTCCGGACGTGAAGAAAAGGCACAAATTGTCCTTTGCTCCTTTGGCCCAACAGTTGCATTAAATTGCTAAAATGTACTTTCACTTTGTGACCCACAAAGTAATCCGCAAAATAAAAAGTATTTCAAAACAACAAATCATTTTGAAAGGTTTTGGCATCAGAAAATAATTAACATTTATATGGCAGTCCCCCCAAACCTCCCCCTTCCTCTCTAACCCACCAATTCCCATGTATATCCCACATAACCCTCACCATAAAGCACTTAGGACAAGGTGGCTGCTAATTTGATTGAAACTTTGATCAAGTTTAGCGCCAACTTTGATACGCCGCAATGCCGAGGCCACATCAAAGCGTGAAAACCCGGAAAACTTGATTCAATTACAGCCAAGCAAGAACTAACCCATTCACACACACACACAGCTGTATCCCTCACATGGTGATAGAGAAGGGAATATCCTGGTCGCCCATAAGAAAATAAATTTGTTTGTTCACATTTCGGGGCATTTCCATTGGCAAATCCAAAGCGCAACTTAACTAATTTTAAAGTTTCTGAAATGAGATCTGCAAGTGTATATACACACATACACTCATATATATATATATATATATATATGTGTGTGTGTGTGTGCGAGGCCAAGTTACTGAAAGTTTACGGTGAAACTGATTTGGCTTTCGCCTCGCATGAAATTAGTTGCAATTTTCAGCATCTGGGGAAAATTTCACCAATTTTGCAACACCAGAGGCAGCAGCAAGTGGAAAGCCGGAAATTGTGCTGCACAGCTGTTTGTGGTACGCAGTCATCACCATTATCATCATCATCATCATCATCATTATCATCATTGTCATGATCAGCACTTCAATATTTTCTATGCATTTAAGAAAAAAAATCTTTGCACTCAATTTTAATTTATTTTTTTGACTTAAAAAGACAGAGCTATTCGATAGATATCGATAGTTAACACCTGTTAAGGCAAATAATAATCGATTAAAAAAAAAAAAAAAAAGAATTTTTAACTCATACAGCCCCTTATTTAAAAATAACAATATTTTACTTTAAATATTCATCAAATATATAAAAAAAATATTGATAACATTTATTATTTTTTTTTTATAAATAAAAAAAAAATAATTTTATATTAATTTGCATAAATTTGTAAATTAAATCATTTTAAGCCTGCGAAAAATAAAATTAAATTCTTAAATTATCGATAGAACTGGAAATATCGCACCTTCGTGATCTTTGGTTAATTATGATTGTTATCGATGAAAAGTTCGGAAATGCAACTCTGCCTTAATATTTTCATAAAAGTCAGTGTAATAACAATTGCAAATTAATAAACGTGAGATTCTTGAACGCGTCGCTTGAATTTGAGAAGAATTTTTAATTGAAAAAAATAATCTGAGAATCTGAAGAATGGAAATCATTGAAATCGAAAAAGGCTTGCTGGAGGAGGAACCCTCAAAGGCCGAAGGCTCCGTGGAGATCAATGGGAATTCGAATGTATTGAAAATAAAGGACTACCAAGGATGTATTAAGTTCAATGGACACGGCGGATGGATTTGCCTAGGACCCAACGACGGAGATAAAATTGGAATTTGGGATATCGTTTACCATGTCGTACAAATCCTTGATCTAATACTAATATTATTAATATTTTACACAATTTATAAAATTGTTGACACCAAGTAAAAAATGTATTATTTTTTTTTTAAATAATTAACAGTTAAATTAATATAAAATTTGTTTCACACATTATTACGACATTTCGCCGAAGGGCGTAAATAAATGTTATAAAAAAATTCGCATGTGGAATAATTTTTTATATTTATCCTAAACCTTGAATTATTTAAATTAAAAGAAATCAAAAAAAAGAAATACCTTTCAAGAAAACAATTAAGCCGCTTTCATTTTGTCTTCTCAAATTATTTAAGTCGTATATTTTAAATATAAAAGAACAGTTAAATTTTTGCCAAGGCCGAGCAACGAAGATGCGTGTAGGACGCAATATGAAAAATTGTTTTTGGACTGCGTTTACCGAACGCAATAAAGCAACATAGTATAAAATTGCACTAACAAATATACACACATACATACATACATGCATACGTACATATGTACATATATGTATATCATTATTGCAGGAGTAAGCTTTGTGTGTGTGTGTGGCCTGTTCCTAGAATTCCATGAAGATTTGGGTATACTTTTTTCAGTGCGACTTAAGAAATGAGCGCACGGTTGTGTGAATAAAATTAAGTCAGATAATATCTACATTTATAAATAAGTGAAAATTATATAATACTTATAATAATAATAATAAAAATAATCAACCTTAAAATGTGATTTAACTAAATTGTTAAGAATCAAACATAAACGATTTTGTTTTTGTACATTTGACTAACTTTAAAAATCATAAAACTCAGTGCCGGTCGCACACATACTTGCCCAAAGAATATCAACATCGTGCATTAGTGTGTGTTACACATTTCAGGCGAAGAAGCAGAGAGAAGGAGAGAAGGAGGGAGAGAGATAACAAAAGAACATTAATACAACTACAGATGAATTCGGGAAATTCGCGAAAAACCAGGTATCACTTAAGCTCGGTGCGCAATGGAACAAAGAAATGAATAGACAGGCAATCGTCCCTCGTCAGGCGCAAAGTGAACTTCGTTGATATTTTGTCTCATTCTAACTTAGGTAGTTTGCTGCTTGACTGATAATTTGTCTTCTTTCAAGAAGAATGGGTAAAGCACGGGCTCGCTTAAAATTTTCTACCTACTGCCAGTGCCGGCACAGCACACACTAATGTATTTCCTTCGTATTGCTACACAGGCTATTTGTTAGTATGCGAGCTCAAGAAATATTAAGCAAAACAATTTTTAATCCAAGTGCAAGGCAGACACTTGCCAGACTTGACTAGAAATGTAAAGGAGTTTAATGTCTATACTTTGATTCTTAGCCGTCCCAATACTAGAAGTATTTTATAATGTATTTATAATTATAATAATCTATAAATATTTATTTCCCAATTAAAATGATTTTAATAAATGGCTCTTTAATTATTCCCTAACTAAATATGTTGCAACACAAAGTAGTCATTAATTATTCAAAATCATATCTGGCCTCATAAATGAATTTGCTGGTCTCACAAATTTTCACAAGTTGTCGATTTGCCCTAGCAGCAAGAACTTCTCGTCCGACTCTGATTCCAACACCAATGCATTAAGCCCCTATAATACTGTACTACAATAATTGTATCAATGCACTTTGGAGATAACGAATGCAGCATCGTGCATTAGTGTGCGTTACACATTTCAGACGAAGAAGCAGAGAAAAGCAATGAAAGAGAGAGAGAGAGAGAGAGAGAGATAACAAAGACAACAGGTCGTAAATCGTGTGAGTACAACGAAGAAAGGCCAATCAACGCCTCTTGCAGTAGGATTCTCTTGGCCAACAAAGAAGAAGCTTCTGCAATTTAGAGAGACAAGCGTAGCCACATATCGTTACCTAATTCAGTTTTGGAAATCAAAGAATTTGTATACACACATGCATGCACACTTTAATGCATACATACATACATACATACATACATAGATACATTCTTTCTTGCTGCTGGGACCATGCATGAACATTTCGGGAGGCCACGATAAGGAGGTGATGCTTTGAGTTCGGAGTGCCGTAAGTCTGATTGTTATTTACCACAGTTAAGAATTATACCAAAAATTAGTGCAGGCAGTGGTAAACTTTATACATGCACATGTGTATGTATACGGCGACATGTATGTATTAGTAATACGCAAATAGAGGTGAGTATAACTTGTGAACGAACAACAGGTTGCAGTAGGTAAGTGCGCGTTGAGCTTAAGCAAGTAATGAAATAAAAAGTTATTAATATTTAATTTATTTTCTTTTAACAGTTAAATTTACAATAATCGAAAAATCAAATCAAAAATAAATAAATAAATAAATACAAAATTAAATAAATAACCCGCTGCAAATGGTTCTTAAAGGGTATTCAGAACTCTGGTTGAGCCTTTGGACTGTTTGATGCTTTTGCAGTTCTTGGCCAAGTTTACCCTGCAACTTTTTGCTGCTGTTGCTCCGAGAAGTTGTTACACATGATGCGAGAATCTTGCCAGTTAACCAACTTAACATCCCCAATCCCCCATTTTGTTGTTTCCCTGTGACCCCTTCCCCCTGCACCGTTGCTTTGGTCTTGATTGCAGCTTGGTCGCTCATAAATTTGTATCCGGAGGAGAAAAAAAAAGGCGAGTAGCGAAAAGTTTACTTTCTTTTCCGCAATGGCCAATATAATAAAGGGCAAAAAGTTTCTTTCTTATTTTTTCTTTTTTTTTTTTTTTATATTTCACCTGTGCGCCTTACACAAGTGAAACTTAAGCGAGGAACTGAGGAAGCTAAGGCACTAAGGAAGCTAAGGTAACTTGGGAAACTAAAAGCTGCGAAGCTGCGAATCTGGCGAAAGGAGAAAGGAAGAAGGAGGAGAAGATGTTTTTGTATGCTGTGAGGAGCATTTCATAAGTCGGTAAAACGTCAATTTAATTTATGCATAAGGACATCAAAGGAAAGAATGGCGTGTGTGATATACATCTTGTTGTGCTATCCTTAATGTTTCTGATTTGGAAAAGGTAATACTTAGTAGGAAACTCCTTGGATGACATTCAGTTTTCATCAGTTTGAGGATCAAATTCCATGTCCTCACCATTTGAGGAATTACAGCTGTCGTCCTCGCTGGAATACTGATTCTTCAATGGTTGTTGTCGGCGGCTCGCTACATTTGGATTCAGGCTAAGTATACAATCAAAGGCCACATCCTTGCCCAAATTAAGGCCACCCTCGCACCATGTAACGGTCACCACTTGACTCTCTTCATACTTGCACATCACCATAGCGACATGAATGCGGCCATCGGAGCGTTGTATATTGATCTCTTCACCAATGTCCAGGATGTCCATAATGAAAACTTCTTATAAAATGAAAAGTGTATATTATATATATATTCACAAACTATCAAATACTTCCAGAATTTCCAATATTTTTTTGAAGAAAAACTGTACTTGCTTCTTGTACTGTTAAAACTCAACTAATGTGTGTGTGTGAATGAAATATTAAAAAAATGACATAAACAATATTCTCAAGGAATATGTGATTACATATTTTATGTATTTTATTCGGGCTTTATTCGGAGTACGTAAAATTTTCTTTGTTTTTCATCAAGAGCCTCCCGTGATGGACTCGGTTTACCGAACGAACAAAAAAGCTCTAATAAGTCTATAGAAAACTTTAGTTCTGCTTCTGCTTTGTTTTCTGCGTTTGTGTTGGTAAGTTTTCTTCTTATGTTGTAAAAGTGAGGTGTGTTGTTAGCTGCTGAGGCCGATGGGGTCTTGACGATCGCAAGAAGCTTTTAATCTCTATCTCAAATCTCGCTGCTGGCGTCAGCGCTGCATTTCTTATCAGAACCGCTGCGGCATTTCATCACGTGTTGGTACCATTGCTTCTTATGTGTGTGTAGGTGTGTTGAATGTGTGTGTTTAGCTGAGCCATCGTCGCTGTAGCCTTCTTTGGTGCAGCCGTCGTCGGTGCAGCTGACTTCGCTGCTGGCATCGCCGCTGCTGGCGTCGTCGCTGCTGGCGTCGTCGCTGCACTTGAAGTCAAAGCTGCTGCAACGACTTATCACGTGTTGATACAGTTACTTTTTTGGCGACAAAAAAAATGCGCTTACACGACGCATGGCCCGTGTTTAGTTAAGCTTCAGCCCTTACTTTTTACATTTATCTTAACTTATATAATTAGCCAAATTAAAATCTGAATTGTATATATTGTGTATATCCTGATTTGTAGTAGGCAATAATTAGTGAACAAGCTCAGCCTCTTTGTGCGTGTGTGTGTCGTTAATTGAATTTATTATTCATCGGAATCAGGATCAAAGTGACGGAACTCAAAAAATGCAGAGTCAGCGCTGTCCTCCCCGCTAGAGAACTGTTCCCTCACCGGCTGCGGTTTGCGGTTTGCTATTTTAGGATTCAGAAGAAGCACACAACCAAAGTCAATATCCTTGGCCAAATTGAGTCCACCCTCGCACCATGTAACGGTTACCACTTGGTCCTCCTCGTACTTGCACGTCACCATTGCGATATGAACACGGCCATCGGAGCGCACTATATTGATCACTTCACCTACATCCAGTAACTCCATAATGGAATCCTCTTATGGAATCGAAATGAAACGCGTAAATTATATATTCACGAGCTTTTGAAACCTTTTTTTTTTTGCTTTGAAGCAACTGTACTTTTCCCTGTACTGTTAGAATTCGACTGATGTGTGTGTTCGAAGTGTCCGAAGGACTGAATAAACAATATATTCAAGGAGTATGTGATCAACATTTTTGCTGAAACCTTGGAAGTTTTGCATGGCCCCGATCCATGTTATCCTTGGACCGAAGCTGACCCACACTTGGCCTCGACATTAATCAAAATGAGCAGCCGGTGACAAAAATTCCGGGGACAGGTGCTTCAAGTGGCCGTCGTTTCAATTCCAACATCCGCGTCTGTTGACTTTTGTTGGGTTGCTTTGTGTTCACATGGCTGGAAGGACACAATACATGCACCTGCCACACCTGGACATGCTTAGACTCACAGTCAGCTTCCTGCTCCAATCCGTATCCGTAATATGGCCCACCCAGGAGACCAGACAAATTTTATAGCCAACATTTTCGGGGCGATGGTTGGACACGCTCGTAAATTCGTAGAAATCTACGCCCGGAACCGAGACATAAGCTCCATATATGTATGTATGTATGTATGTATGTATGAATGCGCACGTGTGTGTGTGTGTGCGTGTGTCTGTGTGTGCGCGTGTGTGTGCGTGTGTAACTCGCTTTTGATATATGGCCATTGCTACGTTACGGGTTAGTACTTTTCAAATTAGATTTAGGAAAGGTCGCAGCCCCGAAAGAAAGCTCCGCGTCGCCCGCCTCACATCATCCTGGCCCTTTCGACGTTACCTTGGCCAACTGTGAACGACATTTGCCGCCAATTGTGGGGCGAAGGACCTCAAAACGTTTTCATATTTACAGAGAACAATTTAAAGCCGTCGTCCGGGATTCCAAAAGAATTCCAACAGAATTGTGAGTTTACGTGTGGGATAATTTGCTCGATGAGCGTTCACGTGGCAGGCCTACATCCTTGCAGGATATGCTGCTGCCTCCAACGATTGAATTACAATTGCTCTCCATTTAAATAAAACAGAAATCATTCGCCGTCGGGTAGCCGATTAAATAAACTTCATACATCGGGGATCAAACAACATGTGCTCCAAGTTTAAGCGACGCTCAAGGCCAACACACAAATATCCTTGAATCCATACCCATACACACACACACACACACATCTACATATGTTTGTATATGTTCAGTGAGGTGTAAAAACTAATTTACAGAAACTCTTAAAGGACACAATGTGTGTAAGCAGAAACCACAAGCCTACGGGGACAATCGCCCAGGGACGAGATGCCTTTCGTGGGACGTGGCCATAGATGCAGATGTATGACCCAAAAGTTTTTGGGGTGAATGTCCTTAGCCTTTTTAAACTGGCTGCACGTCGAGGTTGAAAGATTAAGCCGAAAATTAAATGGAAGCGAGAGCAGATTTTGTATCGCGGATATGAGTTAATTGCCTGCAGGCCTGATACGGAACTAGTTCAATGAACATTCGGTGAACTTAACAAAAAGCTGATGCAGATGCTTTTGTCTACGCGGAGAACATAAATTAAAAGTGGCCTCTATGTTACAGGATATACTTGCAATCCTTTTTGGATCTCTTCTCTTAGTATTCCTTGCGGATCCTTTCCCTTAGTGTCCCAATTGGATTTTATCTATCTTTTAAGAACCTTTGGGGTTCTTTTCCTTACGTTCCTTTTGGATCTTTTCCTTAAGATTCGTGTGAAACCGTTTTCTTATGTTCTGAAGTTCCTTATGAATCCCCTCTCTTAGTATTCCTTGCGGATCCTTTCCCTTAGTGTTCCATTTGGATCTTATCGTGGATCCTTTTCCTTATTTTACCTCGATTGAATTATTTTTCTTATGTTCCTCTTGTATCCATTCACTTAAGTTCCTTAGGGATCCATTCCCTTAAGATCCTTTTGGATTCTTCCTATTTAGTTCCTTTAAAGATAAAATACTGTTTTATAAAATGAGTATCCTTTTTATATCGAGTCAAAAAACTATTGAAAATTCAATAGTTTTGAAATTTGTTCAGCTTGTAGACCATCGCAATTTTCAGTTTGTGGGTCACCAGATTGGCCATCGTCCCTGGGAGGGACGCAAGGGGAGGCATCAGCGGTGGATGCAGCATCATCATCAGAGCCCATAAATCTCATGGCTGCTGCAATCAGGACTAGAATCAGCAGCAGAATCCGAGGAGCTGACAGTTGCCTGCCAGCCAGGCCATAGATTGGATTGATAGTGAAAATGGCGAATGGCAAGTGGCGAATGGCGAGTAGCGAGTGGCGAGTGGCGAGTGGCGAGTGGCGAGTGGCAAGTAGCGAACGGCAAATGTCGAATGGCGTCAAGGGCGCCATAAATGAGAATTTCCGACTCATTTCCGTTGTTTGTGTGTGGTTCATTTGTGGCGCATAATCAGGACGGAGGGAGTGATGGAAGGGGTGATGGTTTGTAGGCCAAACAGGAACAGGACAAAAAGAACCGTAACGGTTCAACAATATAGGTTACATACGTATCGATTTTCATTTAAAGTGCTGACATTTTTGGTTTGGCCTCCCCCTTCCTTCCCCGGCTTGAGCGGCCTTCACTCTGCAAGGAGTGATGAAATTTATGACCGAGGCGCACCCAAAGTCACCCACAAACAGCAATTCTCATCAAAGTGGCCACAACTTGGCGCATCCTTTGCTCAGCTGCCGTTGCAAAAATGTCGCATTTGTCAGCATTTGCACAGTTGCAGATATAATTGTGTTGCAAGGACATCATCAGTGTTAACCTTAGTCAAAAATTGAGCGATGACTTTGAAGAGATTTTCGCTTGTTTATCTTGACAGATGCTGCCAAGTAAGCGCAGGACATGCGAATGGAAATGTCAGGTGCTCAGGTAGAGGCTGTTACGCACTTAGAATCCTTGTCAACAGGATCACTCTCTCTCTCTTTCTCTATCTCTCTCTCTCTCTCTCTCTCTCTCTCTCTCTCTTCTCTCTCTCTCTCTCTCTCTCTCTCTCTCTCTCTCGCTCTCTCTCACTACCCTCTCTCACACACACTCTCTCTCACCATATACTGTGTTCATGTCAAGGACGAAATAAAATAATTCTAATTTAAGATTCACGTTCATATTAATTTTACTTCTGATTCTCACAAGGAAAAAATTTTGAAATCTCGATAATAAAATAATAATAATAAAATTGATCGATCGGTCGGATTGATCAGTTTCGAAGTAGCGCAATAAGCGCGTCCGCTGTAAATTTAAGAAATGAACTGGATCAGTTTTTAAATTTAAAGGCCTAAATCATAAATTTCTTACCAACTAAGTTTCCAAATGTCCGTAAGACGATGCTCATAAACCGAAGACCGCCCTTGTCTCCAAATCTCATTAATTTTTCGCCTAAAAATATTTGAAAGTTCAATATTTGTGTATGACTCAGGATTCAGGACTCAGGACCCAGGACTCAGGACTCTGGGATACAGACTAAGGCTAAAAGATCAATGCCCAAGACTACAGAAATAGGACCGAGGACTCGAGACTCAGGACCCAGGACCCAGGACCCAGGACCCAGGACCCAGGACCCAGGACCCAGGACCCAGGACTCAGGACCCAGGACTCAGGACTCAGGACTCTGGGATACAGACTAAGGCTAAAAGATCAATGCCCAAGACTACAGAAATAGGACCGAGGACTCGAGACTCAGGACCCAGGACTCAGGATCCAGGACTCAGGACCCAGGACTCAGGACTCTGGGATACAGACTAAGGCTAAAAGATCAATGCCCAAGACTACAGAAATAGGACCGAGAACTCGAGACTCAGGACCCAGGACTCAGGACCCAGGACCCAGGACCCAGGGATCAGGACCCAGGACTCAGGACTCTCGAGATACAGACTAAAGCTAAAAGTTCAATGCCCAAGGTTACAGAAATAGGACCGAGGACTCGAGACTCAATATTTAAGACTAAACACGAAGGACTCTGGATTGAGGGGTAAAGACTCAAGATTCAAAACTCGGAACTGAAAACTAAAGGCTTAGAGGCACAGGACATAGAAGTGAGGAATGAAGACATAGAAGCTAAGAGCAGCGTACTATAAATTCAATACTTGGGACTTAGAGCTGGGGGAGGGGTTCAAAACTCGAGAATCAGTACGCAGAGCTATGGGCTATAAAAACTTAAGAGGCAGGACTCAAGACATAGGACTGAGGACTCAAGCTGCAAGACGTTAACTCTCAGAATGTAGGGCGCAAGACTCAGGACCTAGAATGGTGGGCTTAAGAACCGCGACTTAAGCCCCAGGACTTACGGCATAGACTCACCTTCATTATCACAGTTTAAATTTTGAGCGTCGAGAAGGATGGGATTTATAGTAGTTGCATTTGAATCATTACCCCCACTTGTATTGCCACCGGCACCGGCACCGGAGCCAGCACCAGCACCACCAGCAGCACCACCACCAGCACCACCACCAGCAGCAGCAGCATCCATTCTTTACAAATCTATCTTAACTTCAAAAGTAATTGTTAAAAATGTATTTAATCTTAAGATTTGTTTTAATTTTTCAAAATGTGTACACTTTTCAAAGACTAACAAATTTCCAATGGAAAATTCAGTTTTCATTTTCAAAGCCTTCTATATACAGTGGTGTTCAGAAAAATAGTAGTGCCTTTCAGTTCAAAATATTGTTTATCAAAACTAATAGACAGAAACCATATATGCAAAAGTTTTTAAATCAAAATTGTACTTTACATATTTGTTTTATTATTTACAGTGTTTTTTTATTAATAATGCTTGATTAGTTATCCTCCAAGGACGAAAATATAAGGTAATATCGAAAATTGGCTGTTCAAAAAAATAGTAGTGACTTTTATAACTAGAACAAAAAATATCTATAACCTTATTTTTGATTGATTTTTTTACTCTATATGTTTATTAGAATCTAATATTTGGTTGTAAAGCCCTTATTTTCAATGACTGCTTTACAGCGGCGTGGCATGGAGTCTACAAGGTCCTGGCAACGCTTAATGGGGATATTTGACCATGTACATAGATTCCGAATCATTTTCTTCTCTTTTTCATTTTTCGTTTTTTTTTTTATCCTTATTTGTTAATTTATAATAAATATATGTACATATATTAAAATTATTATTTTTTTTTTATTTAGTAACCTATCAATTTATTAATTAATTAATTGTTTTATTCATTAACTCATAAAATTCGTTTTCTTTAATTATTTATATTATTATTATTATTTATATATATATGTATATTATATTATTTCATTATTTATTTATATATATTAATTGATAAATTCAGACACGCATATTACTTATTAATTTATTAATTAATTAGTTTCATATAATAATAATATATAATAATATTTCATATTAATTAATTATTAATTAACATTATTGATATTTATTATTTTTTTATAATTTTTTTATATTATTATTATTTTTATATATATATATATATATATATTGATATATAAAAATAAATAATGAAATAATAAAATATATATATATATATATATATATATATATATATATATTATTATTTCATTATTTATTTTTATATATCAATTGATAAATTCAGAAACTCATATTATTTATTAATTTATTAATTAATTAGTTTCAAATAATAATAATATATAATAATATTTCATATTAATTAATCATTAATTAACATTATTGATATTTATTATTATTATAAAAGTTTTATACAAATTAATATATTTTTTGTTTCTTTTTTGAATTAATTAACAAAAATATAAATTTATATAATAATTATATATTTATAAAAATTTATATTATTATTTATATTATTATTATTTATATATATATATATTATATTATTTCATTATTTATTTATATATATTAATTGATAAATTCAGAAACTCATATTATTTATTAATTTAATAATTAATTAGTTTCATATAATAAGAATATATAATAATATTTCATATTAATTAATTATTAATTAACATTATTGATATTTATTATTATTATAAAAGTTTTATACAAATTAATATATTTTTTTTTTTTTGAATTAATTAACAATAATATAAATTTATATAATAATTATATATTTATAAAAATTAATCAAGCCTCGTGCCGCAATTTCCGAAGTCTGATTGAGTCGGCTTGAGTCGTGTTCTGGCAGAAGAGTCCTACCAGGATACAACCCATTTCTATTTCTATGCTCATCCATTCTCCACATGCACATAAAGTGTCCACGTTTAAGGATAAACATTAGCTCCTCTAAAATCCTCTTCAGGATTCAATTATAAATAAATATATAATAATATAATAATAAATAATAATAAATAATAATAAAATAATAAATAATAAAAAATAAAATGCCCAGAAATATGTTCTATATATATATACAGTGGAATCCGGTTATAACGACTCCGCTTGCAGCGTCCGTCCGGTTATTGCGACTAAAACTCGATGGCTTGGTTGGTCCCCATACAAACTTATATGAAAGGCCCTCCGCTTAGTACGTTTCCGCTTTTAGCGACAAACCGCTTATAACGACGAGATTTTTCACAAATCAACCGGATATTGCGACGTGCCGAAAAAAATTACAGCGAAATAATGTCAACAAATTTAAGCAGTAGCCTATTCCATATGATGTCCCGTTATATTTCTAGTTTCTTCTGCTTTGTTCCAAGTAAAACTGAATGCGTAAATTCGCCAATGTGCAAAATGCTCATTCATTCATACGACTTCTTATGAAAAACCCATGTTATTGAATTAAATTTATTAAATTTTTTGTTTTGATTAAAAAATTAATTTGTATTATTTAAAAATCTATTATGAACATGGCAGCCATAAAAAAAACAAAAAAAAAATTTTGTTTGCTCCCTTCGGTTAGTGCGTCTTCCGGATATAACGACGTAAAATCGTCGGTCCCTTGATGGTCGCTATAACCGGATTCCACTGTATATACATACAATATATATATATATATATATATATATTATTTATATTACATATATAAAGGACATATATTGAGGTAATAATTAGCTGTATCCACAGCTTTGACAATTACCAGAAACACAAGCAGGAAGCGACTGCAGACATCGATGCTGGAGAGGAGGGAAGGGAAGTCGTACTGGAGGCGCCGTTGGCAGCTCGTCATTAGGCCACAGGACCCATCACCATGGGAGGCCTCGTCAAGATTAAATTAATTGCCTGTATACATAAATGTCCTTTTTGGTGTTTGGGCGTCTTTAGATCTGTAGATCTCTAAATACGTATGGGGCCTGGGTTGCTCCCTCTCCCTGTTTATGGCCATTTCCGATGTTGGCCACGGTTTTGGTATACTTTTTTTTTTTTTTTTTTTCTTTTGGTGGCCCAAACACAACCGCAACGTGAAATGCAAGTTTTGGCCAATTAATTTGAAAACGAGAGATTTCATTTTGTGCTTCTGACATATTTTTGGCCATATTATATTATCCTCTTCCTCTGACCACAGAGAGTC
The DNA here is from genome assembly GCA_035044505.1 of Zaprionus lineosus. Taxonomy (NCBI): domain Eukaryota; kingdom Metazoa; phylum Arthropoda; class Insecta; order Diptera; family Drosophilidae; genus Zaprionus; species Zaprionus lineosus. The sequence goes on from JAWNNX010000064.1 coordinate 279,326, forward strand.
GCACGTTGAGACATCTCGTTGACAGGACTTGCAGCGAATTTGTGGGCAGTTTGGATTTCGAATATCCCGAAATCAGGTAACTGACACGTTAACTAATTTAATTTACTTTTTTAAGATGTATTTATTGCCTATATTTTTTTTATTTATTATTATTTATTATTTATTTATTATTATTTATTAATTTTTAAAGAATTTAACCGAAGTCATCAGGATTTTAGATGTGCTCCAAATGTAATTTTATTCCATCGAATATGTAGATGTTTTTATGGGTGTGTGTGTGTGTGTCTTGAAGCGCCTATCTTTTTGTATGTGTGTGTTGCATGTGCTGCATGTGCTGCATGTGCTGCATGTGTTGTATATACTGCACGTGCTGCATGTGTTGCATGTGTTGCATGTGTCACAGGTGTCGCAGGTGTCGTAGGTGCCGCATGTGTTGCATGTGTCGCATGTGTTGCATGTGTTGCATGTGTTGCATGTGCTGCATGTGCTGCATGTGCTGCATGTGTCACAGGTGTCGCATGTGTCGCAGGTGTCACAGGTGTCGCATGTGTCGCATGTGTCGCATGTGTCGCAGATGTTGCATATGTCACATGTGTTGAATGTGTCGCATGTGTCGCATGTGTCGCATGTAAGATATAATAATCCGTTGCTTAGTTGACTGTGGCCACAGGTGCCACTGATAGTCATGTTGCCAGGGGGAGGATTTATCACCGTGTGGCCAATAAATTTGGAACTTTTCTTATAATTTCTAAGCAGGTGAACAAAGCACGAGCAAAGAAGGAACGAAGGAACGAAGGAACGAAGGAGGAGCAAAGGTGAAAAGGTGAAAAGTTAGCCAAGTTATGACTTGCTTTGTACTTATTGCCAAATGGCTGGCAGTCAAGTAAATTAATTGAAAAGTTTTAAATTTCCCAAGTGTCGGGGCACATTTAAGGCAATTACACATGTCGTTAACAAGCAAAGGACAACAGAGCAGTAATAGGACACTGAGACAGAAGGAGCTCTGGTCTATGGCCGCTGAGAGGGATGCGGTACAATGGCGACCATTTTCACACGCGCCGGAAGCCATTAACACAACGACACACACAATACGCTTCCAGATATACAGGTCCTTTCTCCATGCACTCCAAGCCCCCGCCACCACCCCCAACACGCCCATTGTGCAGGCTGGCAGGAGTCGATCCCTCGTTATCATTAAGTTAATTATATGTTTGCGGGTGCCAAGAGGTAATTACATCTCGGATTCGAGCATTTCAGAGATGTCAATGATGGCCATGATGATGGTAACGATAATGATGATGTCGCCCATCCCGATGACTGACTTTGGTTCGCTCCACGGTCAAGATGTAATTAATTTGAAAGCAAACATCGTTGGGCATTGCCCTGGGTTGTGGTTTTGGTCAACATTCTATTGGGGGCATCGACTGTACGGGTATTCCCAAATGTGCCATGCGTAGCACGTGTGCGAGGGACTCGGGGTGGCATAGGAGCGACTCCCTTGGGCAACTCATTACGGATGTTCATTAGGCCAAGCCAAGAACCAAGCAAAAGTCTGAGAGCCTTAACACTTTAAGGAACTCACCTACAAATGACGACGTTGAACGTCTTGAGGAAACTACCAAAAATTGTCCTTTGCCACAGGATCTCACGACTCACAACTATGACTGAGTTTGTGGTCGCGGCTTCAACTATTTTCCGGCCAAGAGGGAAAACCGAGTGAAAAGTTTACTCCTAACGCATTTAATTAAAAAGCGTAAAAAATCCTCACTGAACAATCCATTAAAACTGACCAAATGAGTTTGAGGCAACTTTTCATTTTCCCACTTTCCCATTTTCCCTTTTTTCTTTCTGATTTTTTTTTCTATTATTTTTCTATTTAAAAATTTTTGCTCTAAATTGTTTGCAAATCTGCTTGAGATTTTCCAAAGCTTTTCCGCGATTTTTCATGAAAAGTTATATATATTTCATTTCGTGGGTATTTGTGATTTTATTTGAATAGTTTTCCAAAAAGTTTTTAATAAGCTTAATTCAGTTTTTTTTTTTTATTTTTTATTTTTTATTTTATTTTTTTTTTGGTGTTTTGCCCATCAATGCGGATATTTAACTTTGATGAGACATAAAGTGTGGTGCACGGGGAAGGAAAGTGACAAAAATGGCGGGGAAGGGAGGAAGGGGGGCGGATGAGAGGAAGTACATGTGCTTCCGATTATGGAAGCTGTGTTGGCCACAAATCCTTGCAAAGTTTTAATTATGTCATAAGCAAACACCACACACTCCTTTTATCCTGTATCTGCCTTAACTGCTGGCATAAAGGACTCTCTGCCCTTAAGGCATCAACTTTGACCGCTTCCCTGGCATTTATATAAATCTTAATAATTAAGTAAATGTTTATTAATTCTTCTTCATTAAGTGTGTTCTTTTTGTCCTTATAAATATCCTTACATATATATATCTGTCTAGAATCCTTCGATTTCAAGTTATTCTCGTCCGCCATTGGTTTTATCACCATTCCTTTATCCTTGTTTTAGATAATGCAACGCACTCACTGCATGTCATCATTTAAATATCCTGTTAATTTTTTAACATTGTTCTGTTAACGTTTACAGCTGTAAACCATGGGTATATGTTAATTTGTGGGACAGAAAAATTAAAAATAATTTACAAATTTTTTTTTAGTAATTTTTTGGAAACTTCAATGTAAACATTCAAGTCTATTCAAGTCTTTCCATTTGAATTATTCATAAATCGTAATCAGATTTTTGAATAAACTCAAAAATATGCAGCACAAGGGAGGACTTTGCATACCTGTTTCAGGTGAAGAATATTTGAAATTAGCTCCATATTCAACCAAGTATATATTAATTTGAAAACTCAAATTATATATTAAATATATTTATATATTTATGAATAATATATTCAAATATTTATATACATTCATTCATATTTTTACGTACATGTTCGTACACATTTTCTATAATTCTATACATATTCATATATATATTCATATACAAATCTTCAAACATAACTATATAGTTATATATTTATTCATGTACATACTCATATGTACACATATTCATCTAGATATTCACATACATATTTATATACATATTCATTTATATATTCACATACAAATCTATATACATAACTATACGTATACATATACATGAATATATGTATATTCATAAAGTATTTACATACATATTCATGTACATTTTTATATACATATTGATTAATATATTCATAGATATATTCACATATATTCATAGATATATTCACATATATTCATAGATATATTCACATATATTCATATACATACTCACATATATTCATACATATATTCACATATATTCATAGATATATTCACATATATTCATATACATACTCACATATATTCATACATATATTCACATATATTCATATACGTACTTACATATATTCATATACATACTCACATATATTCATACATCTATTCACATATATTTATACATATATTCACATTTATTAATAGATATATTCACATATATTCATACATATATATCTGAATATTTACATACATATTCATATACATATTTAAATAGACATTCATATGCATAAGTGAATATGTTGTGAATACATGCAATATATGCTCAAATGCTTCACTTACATATTGATTTACATCTTATTCCTAGTAGACGAATATTTTCTGTGATCAAACCTCTATTCATTCTGCTGGATGTCCCAACTCGGTCTTTAATTTGAGTATTAGTGGGTCGTGGCTGGCCTTCGGGTTCACCTCTTGGCCAGGAGCTTTTGACATGGGAACCTATGTTAAGATTTATGGAAACGCCCTGTCGATTACTTGACCATAAATCTTGGCATTTGCCTGTGGTCAGCATCTTTGGACAACAGGACCAAAATCCGGGCAGAGGCCGGACGCAGTCGCCGACGTGGACACATGTTACCCACTTGCTTGGGTGAACAGTAATCGGATAGGGGCATGGGTCGCATTATGTTTTCATTGTGTTTCGGTTAATCCCGGAGTATCTTCGGGTTGACATTGAAGCAAAACCCTTCCCCCCCCTTTCCATCCTTACTGTCCTTCACGACCCCCTATCCACCATCCCGTAGCTACCCCGTATTTCTTTTCGCATTATGGACCCATTAACGACTTAACTCATTTTAAATGGAACGTCCGTTGAGCGAAATATAAATATGAAAATGTTGCTTGGGCGCTCCTAATTCGGAAAGTTTTTCGCTGGCTGAACTTTAACCTGCCGCAGGTGTTAAAAATGATTTGCAAAATGTAAAAGTTTTTCTTATAAATTCAAAGCTCAAAATGCAAGGATAATACAAGAAAAGGCACCAGCAAGGAACTTAAAATTGCTTAAGTTTATTGCTGTGAAATATGCGAAAAGTTAAATAAATTTCCCATTTCAAAATCCAAACAAATCCGTATACACGGTTAACTATCGTCACCTATCGCTACCTATCGTTAACTATCGTCAACTATCGCATACTATTGCATACTATAAGCTGCCGCTGCTTTGTCGTAAATCGCAATATAAGCTACAGGAGCAACTACAATTTAGTAGATAATAAATATAAACTCCTTGAAGAAAGGATACGAAATATGAATTTCACAAGGATACAAAATATAAATTTCAGAGAGAAAATACGATTTTCCTATAAATAACGGTTCAAAAATAATTAAAAATTATGCTTGGGTTTTGTTTATTTATAGAAAAAGGATGAAGCTGTGACTTGAACGAACCGAAATAAATATAATGCAAAAGTGTCCTTAGACAGAGAAACAAATAAAATATATGAATAAAGGAAAAGGACTTACCCTTAAGAACTTAAAAAGATGTCCTACGGAAACAAAATGTTTTCTGCAATAAAAAAAAAAGATTATGTTTAATTATCGAATTTCTTAAATATTTCAAATTCTTAAAAAATGAAATAAATTAAAAAAATAAAAAAAACTAAGCTAAACTAAGCTAATCTAAGGCTTAAAATAATAAAGTATAACTAAATAAACGTAAAAAAATTAAGCAACACATTTTAAAGGATATTTGGGAAGCTTCTTTGAATGTAAATGTGAGCTTCGGTTGATATCAAGTTGTCATGGATAAAGGAACTTAATTCGAATCTGAATGATTTAGATGGGGATTGAGTCTGTCCTGTTTGTGTGCCACAAAATATGTGTACACACACACATACATGCACAATATGTATGGGGATATGCACTCTGTGAACGCAAAGGCAAACAGTCCCTGTTTCAGTTCCGATTGCCACCTCACCTCCCGCTGTGGTGAACAGTTAGACGCGTGCAGTGAGCAGCGAACAGCGAGCAGTGAGCGGCGAACAGCGAACAGCGAGCAGCGAGCAGTGCAGGTGCTTTTTTAATGCATAAATCTTATCTCTGGGCTTGCGAATGTGTGAACGCCCCAAACTGTTAGATAAATTTAGTGCTAAAAAATATTTAAAAGTCTATTTGTTGTGTGCAGAGCATAAAAAAGCAGACAGAGAACAAAGCAGAGCAAGGGAAAAGCCAGCAAAAGAATGGAGTCAAAAAAAACGAAACAAAAAAAAAATGGAACAAACAAAATAAAAATGGAAACCGCTCACCAAAACAAAATACACACATGTGAGCAATAATTGGTGTGAACGAGCGTAGTGTGTGTGTGTGTGTGTGTGTGTGAGAGCGAGGCGAAGCGCATGAATGCAAGTGTATGTGTGTGTGTGTGTGAGTGCATGTGCGGCGTAAAATGGCAGTGTGAACAGCCACCTGAGCGTCACAAAGGGAAAAAGAGGCAAAGACAAAAAAGAAAAAAAGGAAATGGCGGTGGACAGCAAGTGGGTGTCAGTGAGTGAGAAACTGAAAGAGAGAGAGAGGGAGCGAGAGAGAGAGAGAGAGAGTGGAAGTGGAAGAGGTAGACGGAGAGGGAAAAAGAGTGGGCAAATGCAAAACCTCAGAGATGCTACCAACAATTTAACAACTGACTTTATGTGAGCTATACAAGCACACGTAAATACAAATACAAACACAAATACAAATACGAATACACGCATACGCACACGCACATGCACCCGCACACATACGAATGCAAGCGTGTGCACACAAATAGCCGAGATGAAAGAAAAAAGAGATAAGGCGTGAGTAAGCCGAAAGTGAATACTGCAACTGTTCTTGTTGTTGTTGCTGTGGCTTTTGTTGTTGTTGCTGTGGCTTTTGTTGTTGTTGCTGTGGCTTTTGTTGTTGTTGCTGTGGCTGTTGTTGTTGTTGTTGTTCTTTCGCTTTCTCTTATTGTTTGTATAATTCTTTTCCTACCTCAGTCGCTTCGCTGGCGGAATTAACAATTAAGCGAGCAAAAGGAGATCACGGCAATGTCATCGAATTAACAGTTAAAAAATACCCAAAGCGATAAAAATGCATAACAGATTTCACCGAAGCTCTGCACCTCCTGGCGAGCCTTTAAAATGTTTAACTGGCAAATGGCGTTCAGTGCCGCTCGCAGCTTTGACAACATTCGTTGGCCGTGAACAAAGTTTTGGCGTTTATTTTCCGTTTTCAGTTTTCCTAATACACACACGCACACAGATGCATGTGCATAATAATAATAATACACAGGGCAAGCATGTGTTCGCATGTGAACCGCAGATCCTTTGAGGCGCGCAGTTCAAAGGGCACAAAAAATCGGACAGCAGTCATATGCGAGGCACGTTTCGGCATTATGTGCTGTACTGAGAAGCTGGAGCACACTACTCCCAGTCCCTGGGACACGGACGCATATGCCAAACGACTTTATTCCAACACAAAATACATATATATATATAAAAACATGGCTTCACACACACGCGCACACACACACCCTCACTTACTTTGACGTGCATACAATAAGGTAAGTGAAGCTTTAGACATGATGCCACATAGAAAAATATTCGCTGAAAGAATCTTCAATGACCGAAAGCTTCGCGATGCATACTAAAAATACAGTTGCTACGCCCACATGCCACACACTTCCGCTAATCATCACACACAGCATACGCAGCCCTTTCCCCCTACCCACTACCACCTACCCCCTACCCCCTACCCATACCACTCGCTTTCACGCACACAGAACTGTGGGCCGATTAAATTGGCAATCAACTCAAACGCAAAAGCCGCGTGAAAAATATCACAGGCCGTTGATTCTGAAACGCATGATGTGCCCATGGAAATTGGCCTTGGAGCTCATCATATGGCAACGTGTACGGTACCGCCCCCCTCCCCCTCCCCCACCCTCTACCCATTCACAGTCCATAGCCAAGAGAAGCCTATCTATTACGCAGCTCGCCAGGTACATGACCAAAAATGGAATAATTACATTAAACCACCCGAAAAGTTGACATTCATGAGAAACAAGGACCTCACCTGTCCTTATGCTGATGTCATGGTATATGTTACGGGAGACTGTATGGAGGTTGGTGGGTGGGGGGTGTTAAGGATGGATATGCACTGCCAGAGTAGCAGACGAGTGCCGAAAGGATGACGGCCTCAGCACCATTGACACAGTTTCTGCTCCAGAGCAGATGCTGCATCATAAAAGGAGTTCAGGAATGTAAACAAGGATAAAACAAGTTGTGGATCTGTGAGGGGCTGGCGGGGTGGGCTATTCAGGATGCGAACTTTGTCAATAAAGTCAAGAGACAAACGTAAAGAAGGTAAGTGCAATTTTATAGAATCTATCAAAGGACTTCGAATTGAGATCCTGGCAATGCAAGTAACTACCATAGAAGATGAGTAATCAAATTTATCTCAAAGTTAACGGGAATTATAAATCACTGACGGGACAGGAGCAAGGACATAAAAGTCCTACCTACAATGGGACATATTGAGAATAAGTGATTTTTCATTTAGTCGCTCTTTCAAAATACACATAGTTCCACGCTCGTCAAGGACATTATCAAGGATATGGGATAAGGATTTGAAATAAATATAATAAGTAGGTTATTAGTACACGTTGAGAAATTAACGGGAATTATAAAATAAACCAAGGTAACACTTTTTTAAGAAACTCGAAAAACGAGTTTAGCCTTTGTCCTCATTAAGAAGTCTCAGGATATGCGGCAAGGAAACTGCTTAAGGATTATTCAGACCGTGTTGTGGGAAAGCGAGAACCGAATACAGATGACCTGCTCACATTTTACCGTTACACTGCAGTTGACCTCTCCCGCCCGCCCCGCGTGCCCCATCCCAAGAAGGACAGACAGACGGCAGTTGCCGGTGCTTCGGGTACATTTTAATTACAATTTTTGGTGGAAAGTGAAAAATCGGTGGAAAGCGCAGGATAAGAAAAAAGAAAAATAAAGAAAAGAAAACCCAAGGCAGCGGGGAAAATGAGCGCTGAGAAATTGTTCTGTCTACGTTCTCATTTTGACCCGGCGAGACGTGAAAATTGATACAAAGATGAAGCCAATTTATCCCACGACGGGATACTGGGATCTCGTCGCAGGGTCCGCTTTAAGTAATCCTCCATTTGCTTGCCACCGCGTGGCATGAGGACAAAAGTTTTGCCACCATCGCCGCTCCCCTTGCCGCGTATTTGCTTATTCTTTGAACTTCTCCAATTAAAACTAAATATTGTGAGGAGTTTATCTTGATTCCGTTCGCCGTTGCCGTTGCCGTTCACCGTTGCAACCACGCGATGGTCTGCAGCTGTGGAGCGGCGTCGACGTTGGGGGCACCCGTCCGTGCGTCCGTCCTGGCCGTCTATACGCCAGCGGTGCCACAATCCGCATCTGTATCTGATTTCCACTTTGAATACCATTCCCGTTCCAGCTGCAGCTCCAACTCCAACTCCAGCTCTAGTTCCCGTTCCAGCTCCTGCTCCAGCTCCTGCTCCAGCTCCTGTCTCCACTCCAGTTCTAGTTCCCGCTCCAACTTCAACTCCAGTTCTTGCTCCTGCTTCTGTTCCTAGTCTAACGTCGGCTTTGATTCCAGTACCAACAGTCGCTCCCGCTTTAATTCCCGCTTCAACTGCCGCTCCTACTCCTTCTCCCACACCCACACCCACACCCACACCCTCTCCTTCTCCCTCTCCCGCTTCCCCTCCAACTGCAACGACGACTTCAACTTTTGTCAAAAGTTTCCTTGCCGCGTAATTTAATGCCATTTAAAGGAGACGGGACCAAAGTTTGTAGCTATCTAATGGCAGCGGGAGTCGTAAATAGGACAACAACAGCAGCGGCGGCCATTGTTTACTTATCCGTTCTGGCGGCTTGGCTCTGAGTGCCATGGCAGTCAGCTTTTAGTCATTCGCCCATTCCCTTCTGCTCCGCCGATTAGTTTAGTTGCGATTTGGCGGGGGGGGCAATGCACAGGTGAAGGGTGGGGAAAGGGGAAAGGGAAAAGGGGAGAGGGGAGAGGGGAATTTGGGAACGGGAAAGTTGTTATTGTCTATGCGGAAAATCACATGCGTGTCAGTGCGAAAAATTAACCGTTAAACGCCACATGCTGTTTGGCGCACTCCCATACGAATTGCACCCAAAAAATTTCCATTAAATCCGAATTTTTCCTCATGCATGAAAATCCAATTTTCTCAGCTCACAGTTTTCGGTATTCAGTTTTCAGTTTTCAGTTATTCACTTTTCTATTTTATTGAACGTCGTTTTCAAAAATTATGAGTCTAGTTTGCCGCCCGCCCTTGCCCCCCCGTCTGCCTTCTCACTCTAACCTCTAACCACTAACCTCTTCACTCCTCACTCTTCACTCCTCACTCTTCACTCCTCACTCTTCACTCCTCACTCTTCACTCTGCCCTTTCCTTTTCCCTCGTCACTCGCAATTTAGTGGAAATCACGTATATCCATACAGAGCACTGGCATAATTTTATTTACGATTCGACTTTGTACTACAAAACATCGTCTTCCATGCTTCATCTGCTTGCAACGTGCCTCCCTCCAGCCACCTCACTCCCAGGACCACTGCCATCGGAGTGGCAAGATATTCTTTGAAGCAACTTTGAGGGGGGAGGGGGTGGTGGTTAGGGATTTGGATGCGTACGCTTAGTTTTGGTGTTTGGAATATCAATAGGGGAAAGAACGAAGGATGTGGGATGGAGGACGTAGGACGGAGGCGAGGCCAAAGTGCCTAAGAGTAGCCAAGGGGTGGAGTTGGGAGGGGAAGGATGGCAGGTTTTATTAGTCCTAAATGTAATAAAATGCAAACAGTGGCGCAGGCAACGAATTGCAAGGCCAATGGAGTTCATAATGCTGACGCAGGGTGAGGGGGAGGGGGGAGGGGAAGAGTGCTGCGAGTAGAACGAAGAGAAGACACAAAAAAAAAGGGAAGAAAAATCACGAGATGAAAAAAAAAAAAATGCGAAAAAATGAAAACCATGAAAATGCGTGGCAAGTTTATGTGTGCGAATCGTTCAGTCGGCTCCTTGCCCCGCGGCGGCGTGTGGCACGTTAAGTTTTCTTTATGTGCCAGCCAGAAAATAAAAACTCAAATGAATGCCCCGAATTTGTGAGTCCAACAGATGTGGGAATTCCTTTCAAATTCGACTAAATGGGGCGCACATCTCCCAACATGTAATTCTCCTCCTTTCCCTCTGCTCGAGCCTCAGATTAACGAATTTCCTGTTCCTATTCCAATTTCTCATAGCTGGGGGAACTCCGAGCAGGCAACATTTGGAAAGAGAATTTTAAATAAACTGCGGGACTTTTATTATTCCTCGAATGAACTTAACTCGTCAAACCAATCGAAACGCATTACTTTAAAAATAATTATTAAGTAATCATAATTCATGTTAATAATTTATTTAATAATTTAAAAATAATTACTAAGAAATAATAATCTATATTAATAATTTATTTACTAATTTAAAAATAATCATTAAGTAATAGTAATAATAATTTTAATACTAATTTAAAAATAATAAGTAAAAATAGTATTAATTTATTTTCTAATTTAAAAATAATTATTAAGTAACAATAATAATAATATTTTTCTACTTATTTAAAAAAAATTATTAAATAACAATAATTTATATTAATAATTTATTTACTAACTTAAAAATAAATATTAGGTTAAAATAATATTAATTTATTTACTAATTCAAGAATAATTATTAAATAATAATAATAATATTTTATTACTTATTTAAAAATAATTATTTATTAAAAATAATTCATGGTAATAATTTAATTACTAATTGAAAAATAATTACTAAGTAATAATAATTCATATAACAAATTTATTTGTCAATTTAAAAGCAATTATTGATTATTAAATATTCATATAAATAATTTGTTAATTTAATTTAAATTAGGGATAAAAAAATTGCAATTTGGTAATCATGGGAAATGTAGAAAAATAATATATATATGATTTAAAAAAAATAAATAAAAATAATTTCTGTAAATAATATTTAAATATATATTAAATACATGTATAATATATATTTAATATATGTTATGAAGCTAATAAAATTCTTAAAAATAATAAGTGTATTCTATATATATAATACATTTATTTTTGTGCAAAAATATATTTTAAGATTTTAAATAATTAATTTATATAAAATATATAAATATAAAGAACACAGAAAAATATTTTAAATAGTGGCTACAGAATTATTATATATAAAATTATACTTAATATATTTATTTATGTAATTATAATATATAAAAATGATATATTTAATAAGTAAATATTGTAGTCCTTAAATATAAAATATAAAATAAATATGAGGATTTGATTAATAATAATAATTATTAAATATTAATTATTACTCGAAAGAATTTAAAATTTGAATAAAATTATAGAGAACACATAAGAATATATAAAATATAGTTAGAAAATAAATAAAATTATTAACTATAGTTAAAAAAAAAACAATCAAAACCATAAAAAAAATGGACAAGAAAAAAAAAATATTTATAAAAAATATGTTAATAAAAAATATATAAATAAAAAATATATAAAGTCTTTTTTTAAACTCGGAGCAGAAGCTAAAAGTAAAGGCAAACGGAATTCCAAATTAAAATAATTGTTTCATTTAATATGTATACATATACATATACATATAAACATATATACATTTATACATATATACATATACAGATATATACAGATATATATAACTTTGTCTGAAACTCCATATCTATAACCTCTTCATTTCCTTATTACTTTTTGCTCCTAAGTCCTTTAACTTTGCTGCAAGTGAATCGAGGGGGTTGCCCAGCCCGATGCCTGGGCGCCCCTTGAGCCGAAGCTCGGAACTGTTTAAAGTGCTTTGGTGCTCGTCACCCAGTCAGGCAGTCAGTGAGTTAGTGCGTCAGTTGGCGGGCCACGCCCAGTTGACTGCAGTAAACGCCTTCGTAGGCTGCGTCGCCATTGTTTTCGTTTTCTCTGCTCGTTTGGCCTTTGCCTGCGCCAACTCATTAAAAATTCCATTTTCATTTCGCCCATCATCCATTTTGATTTCATAGTCGAGTGAATGGAATGCCGCGCGTTTGCCAGGGGCCGGGCGGAAGAGACCAAAGGGGCCCGAAAGGGGGCCGAAGGAGGCGTGTCTGCAATTCGTTACAAGCTGCAGCACTGTCGGTGCACAATTTCAAAATGTTTACTTTCTTGCACATTGATTTCGGTACAAAAAAAAAAACAGCAAAAAAACAAAAAAAAAAAACATACAGAAAAAACAAAAAGAAAACAGAAAAAACAAAAAAAACTTTCACTTTGGCTTTCGGCCTTTTGCATTTTAACGCTGGCAATTTGATATTTTACTCCATTGCATTTCATTTTATTTTATTTTATTCCACTTTGATTCATATCAATTTATTTTATTTTATTTTATTTTATTTTCCTTTTCTTTACTTCATGTGTACAACTGTCAGCTGACCAGCGGTGCTACCCTCCCCTCCCCTCCCCTCCCCCTTCCTACTCCGCTCCGCTGTGCAGTGAACTTTAAACGGACGCGTAATTAAAAAATAAATATGAGTTTACGATATGCAGGCTCGTATTTTACGCCGCAAACAGCATTGAGTGGCCATCGAAGGGCTTCAAAGGTCTACAATAAATATTTTGGACCGGATAGTTGGGCAGAGCAAAGCGGATGGATGGACGGAGAGCCAACCAACTGGCCACAGTTAATTATTTGCCATTCAGTTTGGCGAACGTGACGTATGCGTAATTTTTGCCACCCGTCGATTTGCTTATCTTTTGCCGATGGGTGTGCGGGTGTGTGTGTGTGTGTCTGATATGAAAACATGTGCTCCCCACTTACTGAGTAGGTATACGTGTATGTGTGTGTGTGTGTGTGTGAGTGTGAGTGCGTGTATTTATGCTGTGTGCATTCGCTGATGAATTATTTGCCAAGCACTCAATCAATAAGTATGTAGACTTACGAGGCATTTCGTGTGTGCGTCCGGCACACTGAACCATATAAGTGAATGTATGTAAACATAAATATGTAATCTACGTTATTATCCTTTAAGGCTGAGGAAATGAGAGGGCGACTAAGAGACAGAGTGAGGAAGAGGTAGATGTTGCAGGCGGAAGGCCGATGGCGCGAGGACTGAGAGTTGCATGCAAATTGAACCCATGATGAACTTTAAGTAATAACAAGGAATAAAGGTAAAGGATAATGACTGAATTCTGAATTATATGCTTTAAGGAAAAGCTGATCAGTTGGAAAATACTCGACCATGAAAATGCCCTGTCTGCCAGCTACAAGTAAACACAAAAGGCTCTGCAGGAATGCGAAGCAAAGAATTTCGTTGATTTCATTCATCCTTGAAGATATCCTTCAAAAAGAAGACTCTTTTAACATTTAGATTCAACTCAGACACCAACACTAAGTTTTTTATTGTGAGCGCTTGAGTTTGAATTAATTAAGGATATGACAGGATTAGTTAATATAAAATACATAAAAATACAAAAATGAGGTACAAAAATAAAAAAAATATACAAATAATTAATAAATTAATTAAGGGACAATGAGGGCAATTTATTGATAGTTAAAAATATTAATAATTAAAAATATAAAACATATTATATATATAAAGTATTAGTTATTCATTTATTGTTTCCCTTGACCAATTGTGATCGTCCTCATCAAGGGATTATTTTTTATATATTATTGGCTTAAATTAAAAATTTAAATTAATCGTAATTTTGTTCAGTGGATCGATAGTTGTCCTTCCTTCCTGGATATGTGACTCTGTCCTTTACTTTAACTTTTTAAAAAACGGAATTTAAAATTATTTTAGCTTCTGTTGTTATATTTTATTTTTTTAATTTATTTAAATTAATTTAATTTAATTTAAAAAATTGCATACTTGATATTTCCCTTTATTTTCGTAGTTAGAAAAATGACTTTTATTTTTAATTTAAATTTAAAATTGCTTTAACTGAAAACTTTTGAATAACTGCCATGATTTTTCCGCCATTTCAGTAGCTAAAATTTTAAAATAAATATAAATTTTTAAATTAACACATTTTACACTTTACACTTAAAAAAAAAAGTTCTTTATTGCAGTTTTGTTTACAATTAATAAAATAGCCATTCGGAAGTCTCTGACTGCACTTGGAGATACCCTCAGTTGGTCCCAATTGCAGGGTATATAAAATTTCCCATCTTCATACAGAGTTTTCCATCAAATCCATTGGAAAATTATATTTAATTGAAAATAATTCGAAGCTCTGAATTAATGGCCGAACTTATCAGCGTTTGCGTCCTAGGATCGGGCAACTGGGCGACTATCATTGCCCGGAACGTGGGCAGAAATGTGACTGGACTCGCCCTGATGGATTCCACCGTGAACATGTACGTATATGAGGAGTACGTGGATGGTCGCAAGCTCTCGGACATCATCAATACAACCCATGTGAATATTAAGTATCTGCCGGGCATCGTCCTGCCGCCCAATGTGGTTAGTTAGTTCATATTAAAGTCGATGCACAAAGGAACTGAGATCCTTCCGCCTTAGGTGGCCTATGATGATGTAGTTGCCACGGCACGTGATGCGGATATCCTGATCTTTGCCGTCCCATCGACATTTGTGGGCAACTGCTGCAAGATTCTTCTGGGCAAGGTGAGGCCGACGGCTCACGCGGTATCCCTGATTAAGGGCTTCGAGCGCGGCGATGATGGTCAGGTTTTGCTCATTTCCCACCTTATAATGCGTCAGCTGAAGGCGAGTCACCAGAATTGAGGGTTTACCTTGGGAACTAATCGATCTTCCCCCCAGATCCCCTGCTCCGTACTGGTGGGCTGCAATCTGGCACATGAGCTCCCCCTCAGTAACTTCGCCGAGGGGACCATCGGCTGTCGGGATCAGAAGTACATGCGCATCCTGCAGGATCTCTTTAAGACGCCCTCGTTCCGTGTGGTGACCACCGATGATGCTGATTGTGTCGAAGTCTGTTCCAGCTTAAAGGTACGTACAAACATTGCATGTATCCTGTCCAGCTAAAGGACATTCTGTTACAGAATATAATTGCCTTTGGCGCCGGTTGTTCGGATGGCATGGACTTAAATGAGAACACCAAGGCGGGCATCATCAGGCGGGGATTCCTCGAGATCTTACAGTTCGTAGACCTCTTTTATCCGGGCAGCCGTCTGGCCACTCTCTTCGAGGCCTGCGGCCTGGCGGATCTGGTTACCAGTTGCTACGGTAGCTACTTGCAGGACATCATCCCCACATTGATTAATGTTTAATGCTCCTCTTAGCCAATCGCAATCGCTTGCTGGCCGAGAAGTTTGTGAAGTCGGGTCAACCATTGAATGTACTGAACGCTTCCACAGCTCCGGGTCAGGAGCCCATGGGTCCCATCACGGCCGAATTGGTGAATGTTATGCTCAAGAAGAAGGGTCTCGAGGACAAGTGTGTATCGATATTGAAATTTATTTGGGAAACTCTTGACATTTTTCCCACACTTTTCCACACTTTCCCCCTCAGGTTTCCACTCTTTACCACCATCTACCGCATCTGCGTGGGCGACTATCCATTGACACGTCTTGTGGAGACGCTGCATACTGCTCGCGAGGACATGTAAGTCATGTGGAGGACTCCTCCCTTTCTTTCCCTCATCCCATCAACTGCTCAGCTCTCAATTATCCTTTCCAGTTACCATCCCAATCACATTTTCCCGCTGTAGGGGCTACCACTAAAATTTAAGCTCATGTCATTAAATTCCATGTTCGATATATGATGTATATAAGTATATATATATGTATATGTATATGTATATGTATATGTGCACTTAATGATCCGAGGCCCGGCAGTTAGCAGACACAATGCCTGAGCTTTGGCCACCTCCCATTGTATGGGAGCCAGGAACAAAGCCAACCAGCTGACAAATAGAAATCCGAATAGGATTCCTCGCCAGGTCTCCGAGTAATGTAAATCCATTGACTCGACTCAGTAGGGGTATTCAAACAAAAGCTCTGAACATTTTATTATTGTTATTATTGTTGTTGTTGTTGTTGCTGTTCGCCTTTTCTTTGCGGTTCAAGTATTCCTTGCGGAAAGTGCACTCCATTGAATGCACACTGGCGCTCCAAGCACTTGCCGGCAACTCCAAGAACTACAGCGGAAATCACTTCACTCATAAATGGGTAAAGGCAATGGACGACGTGTATTGAGGAATGGATTGCATCTCTGCTCGAGGGGGAGTTGAGTTGCCATTGTTTTCCTGACTATGTATCGAATAGTTATTCAGCCATTGTTTGGGTTCGGGTACTTCAATCGAAATTGGGGGAAATGGGGAAATGTGGAAATGGGGGGAAATGGGGGAAATGTTGAAATATGGAAGCATGGAAATGGGAGCACCCCCGAGGTATGTTATCCCTGAACAGGCAAATCCTAAGTGCTATGCCAAGAGCCATTCAACCTGCCGACTGAATGACCCATATCCTAGCATATCCTGCAGTCTCAGTCTGAGCAGTTGCTTTAGTGCAATCCCAACGTTGTGCAGTTCAGGCATTAAGGATTTCCCAGGGTCTGCCATTTTTTTAGTTATATAAAATTAATTTTAATATTCAGCAGCAATAAAAATAAATAAATTATCTCAGTTATTAACTAATATTTAAATTAGGCATTCTACATATCTTTCACATACATTCCACATACATTCCACATAAGCCCGATTGGCGCCTTCCAATGTAATTTATTTCTGTTCAATTATTTAATCGTTCGTTCATTCGGCCATCAAATAAAATCTATAAACTTCCCCCCATCAAAAATTGACAGATGCTCGAAATTTTACACATATTTCATTGAAGTTAAATCAAATGTCAGGGGCGCGTGGTATTTGATTTCGGGATTTGTTTTTAGCGGATTTCACGTCCGGATTAGTTTCCATCGCGAAATTAATCAAATTTATAAAATTTGTTCAATTTATGCCGCAGGCGACAAAAACCGTTATTTAGTTTAATTACTTTTTGAGAGAGATTCGCAAAAAATAATAGTTGAAATGTTTATAAGCGACTTTTGGATACCCTAAATAAAACATATTGGTAGAATATGAAGACGGGAGCTTGAAAGGATATGGGTGAATATCCTGTTTGAAAGCAAAGTGTTCCTTGTAAAATAAAATAAACTAAGAAAATATGTGAAACAAATAAAAAAAATATAAAAAAAATTAAAAATAAATTTCGAAAAATATAAAATAAATAAAAAATAAGCCAAAAATCAATTTTACATAAATTTTAAATAAATATAAAATAAATTAAACAAAATATAAATAATAATAAATTTTAAATGCATTTTAAATAAATATTTAATAAATAGAAAATAAATAAAAAGTAAATCAAAAATAAATTTTACATAAATTTTAAATAAGTATTGAGTAATCTTAAAAAAATATAAAATAAATAATTAATAAATAAAAAATACATTTTAAATAAATATTAAATAAATATAAAATAAATATAAAACAAATTTAAAATAAATATAAAATATATACAAAATAAATATAAAATATACATAAAATAAAATAATATAAATTTAAAAATCTAAACACCCTGTCAATGTCCTGCTTAAATATGCAAATGCGTATTTAGGAAATTGAAGCATTAAAAGTGCAGTAAAAAATAAAATGCATTTATATAAAAAAGAGATCAAGTTTCCTTCATAAAATTTATGGCAAACATCAGTGCAGAAATTAATTCCCATGGAAGCCATTGAAATATGAACAGTAATTCAGGTAAATTAACGGCTTGTCTATAAACGGATCATCGTTTTACCTGTAACTTTGAAATGCAAATGTAAAACAGGTCAAGGATTCAAGGGCTTCTGTTTGCCTGGGATACCTTCAGATATTCCTTCTGTATTTCTTTTTACCTTAATTCGCCTACTTTTTATTTCATCGCTCTTCCTTTCCAAATAAATTAATTAAGGGACTTTCTCATCCTTGAAGTAAAACATTCCAATTTCCCAATTATTCTCAATTATCAAGCTTAATTTATTTACTTTTTAAAAAGATAATTTGTTATATCTTTAATTAATACTTTTTCTAGTTTAAATATAGCTTAAGTATAAAAAAAACAACTCTTACATTTAATTACAAATCTCAAGTAATGCTAAAGTAAAGCATATCCCTCCTAAATTTATAGCTATGGATTAAAGCATTGTTTTATATATGACTTTCTTACTTGGCTTGGGGTTTTAGTCTTGGATAAATTGTAGGCCAGAGATGCGCACTCCCTGCCTCTACGCTTATCAGCGGCTGCGTTTGGGTTGTGAGCTTCGCTGCATTTCGCTTGTAAATTAATTTGATATGCAAATATCAAAGGGAATATGCAAGCCGAACATTTCTTTTCGAACCCACATAACATTACATAATTATCGTTTCAAAATTAACCAGATTATTCGTTGCACAATTAACCAGATAATCATGCAATAAAAAATTACATTTATATACAATTTATTTATATATTTAATTGACAACTCGCCATCTGCCACAAGGATTATTAGCCAGAAACTACGTTTCGATTAATTTGAATGACAAAAACATATTTATTTTTAAGCAATTTTATTTAAATGGATATTATGCATAAAACCAAACTCCACAGAATTATTGGAGTTTAAAGTAAAAAAAAAAAATATTTTTTTAAATTTAATTTAATTAATTAAATAAAAGCAGTCTCAGAAAAGTTAACACAAATTTTGAAAAAGTCGAAAAAAATAATAAATAATTTAAAGCAATCGATTCAAAATTTAGACCAGGCTATAAATTATATATATTATATTAATAAAAAAAAATATATGTACATATATAACAAATAAATATAAATATAAAATAAAAAAATAAACATCTGTTAATATTTTTTTTAATATAACCAAAACTGATCTACAGTTAGGAAAATTTTATTTTATTTTGACTGTGTCTTTAATTCGATCTAATTAATAAAAAAATTAAAAATTAATCATTTTTAAAATTATAAAAATAAATTACATTACAAATTTTATATTCTGAGAATCTTCAAAAAATTTGGAAAATTAACTATAAAAAAAAAAACTATGCCCAAGGACATCTGAATCTGAATCTGATCATAGGCTTTAAAAACCTTCAGGTAATGTAAAAATATTATATATATTTTATATTAAATATATATTTTAAATCAATATTTAATCTAAGTGACTTATGGGTTAGAGTATAAAAAAATTCGTTGGAATTTTTGGAAAATGTTGTCGCAGGATAATTGGTTTATTATACCGATTGACAAGCGGAAGGCGATGCAGTGAACCGAAATGCCGCTTACGTGATAAGTGGTAAAGGAATGCCATGAGATGTGTTTAGTGGTTGAGAGGGGAAGATGGCAAAGAGGGTGGGGTGGGTATGGGAAGGAGGAGGAACTAAAATGATATGAAGATAAAAATGAAAATGAAAAAGGAAAATTCCAATACGAAATTCGTACGTTTTGGATGCTCTGTTGGTCCTTTCGTCGGTTCGGCTGAACAAATATGCCAGTTAGGCAAACAAACAAAGCGGGCACACACTTCCACACACCAGCACACACACGCAGACACGTACATACATACTCATGAGTACACACACACAAACACTCACACACACACACAGAGACAGGACATACAATTTGCATATCAACTGACAGAAAGCAGGTGCATCCCTGAGCAGAAGGGAAGATGAGGCGGGGGTTCTGTGTGAATGGGTGATTGGTTGGTTAGGTGCGTGGTGTGTGGTGGGTGGTGGGTGGTTGGTGGGGGTGGTTCTCTATTTGCGTACTTCTTGTTGCATTTTCAGCTTGCATTAAACGCGTCTCTCGCTTTTGCTGATAATTACACGGTAAATTTGGCAAATGTGACGACGAATCGCAAAATGGATGCACACCACGTGTGTGCGTGTGTGCCTGCTAGAAAATGTTGTGTGTACAGATACAGAAACAGATACAGATACAGCGCACACTCACACACACATACACACACATAGGCACTTCAAAAAATAAATAACAATTTCGTACGTTACACACGTCCTGCGCCTTATGTAAACGTATCTAAATGTGTGCTGCATAAGCTTGTTAGTTCCTAAATGTATCTGTATCTGTATAAGAGTGTGTGTGTGTGTGTGAAGTACACCTAAGTGTATACTTCATACTCTGTTATAGAGAGTAGAACGAGCCACCTACTTGGCAAACACTTCGCCTGGACAAGTCCTGCACATGGGCCATAGTTCCACTCGCCTCCTGTTTGTCTTTCTGTTCGAGTTTATTTCGTCCATCAAACTGTACAAATATCTGGATGAGAACATGTTTGCACATAGATACTTATACGCCAGATACAGGTGGGCCATAAAACACCTCAAACATTCCATACATAATGACTATAAGTGCTTCCTAGTAATAAATTTGCATAAACAGTTTCAAGGACTCAGAAAAGGAAAGCAAAAACAAAAAAAGATACACCAAGGCAAAGATACTTCTCCAAGATTACAGTTAAAAGATACTGATTATTTGTGTATATAGATAATATCTCTAATATTTGTATCTTTAGCTAATCATCTGGACTTTACTTAACCTTAAACTCCCCCTCCCCGTCGTCCCTTTGATAGATTTTTAGACAGATATAAGGACTCAGAAAAGGAATGAAAAAAAGATATAACTGCCAAAGATACTATTTCAAGATTACAGATAAAAGATACAGATAATATGTGTATGAAGATAATATCTGGAATATTTGTAGCTTCAGTTTTTCACCTTTAAGCTCCCCCTCTTCTTCGTCCCTTTGATTGATTTATAGGCAGATATAAGGACTCCAAAAATGAAGGAAAAAAAAAGATAGACCAAAGGCAACAGATACTTTTTCAAAATTACAGATAAAAGATATCGATAGTTTGTGTATGAAGATTATATCTCAAATAGTAGCTTCAGTTAAGGACCCTTCCGATAAGGACTCGTGGCTACAAACTTCCCCTCTCCAACGACCCTTTAATTTGTTTTTAGCCAGATATAAGGACTCAGAAAAGGAAAGAAAAAAAGATATAACTGGCAAAGATACTTTTCCAAGATAACAGATAAAGGATATTTGTATCTTCAGTTAATTTCCTAGACATTAGTTGATTATAAACTTCCCCTCCCCTTCGTCCCTTTGATTGATCTTTAGCCTCTCTTCATGAAACCCACAAATAAGGCTCTTTGTTTGTCCCATGTTTCGAAACTCTTGCTGTTTTGTCTCAAACTTTTCTAACATAGGAAAATTTCGGAAAAACTTTAATAGTCAATGATCATTTTTCCGAGATTATAATGTTTAAAGTAAAGTTGTTGGCCATCAGTATGCAAAAAACAGACACGAAACGAGTTCAAAATTTTAAACATTTTCAAAAGCTGACAACATTTTTCCTTCTCTTCTCACACACACACACACACACATACACACACAGCACACGCACGTGGATCCCCAGCTGTTTTGTCAGTTTTCTAATTGTTTTTCTGTGGAAAACTTTTGATTTTCACATTTCTCGCATATCAAATGTAAAATGATGCGTTCTTTGGGCTAATGAATTTGTAAAAAGTTTCCCAGCCAACAAAAACATCTGAGGGAGGAGCAAAAGTTCCACACTAGACCGGAGTTTATTGTAGATAAATGTTTAAAACACACAGACACACACGCACACACACACACAGGCAGACATCCAGACAGACACTTTATAGTCATACAATTACTTATGGACACGCATAAACTTTTGGACCACTTTTAGAAGCCTGAAAAGTGAAAAACTGAAAACCAAAAACCAAAGGACCAACAACAAAAAACACGAAGTTTACAGTTTTTGTGGCCAAAAATGGTTGAGTCAGTGGGCAGGGGGTGGGGAGCTGAAGGTGAATGAGTTGGATAGTGAGAGGGGGGTGGCGGGGGGACGGACATTGTTTGGCAGAGCGTTTAACTATTTACAGGACCTAATTGACAGCATTAGAATCTCCTTTCGGAAAAAAAAACAAGAATAAAAATAAAAATAAAAATAAAAATAAGGAAAAATAAGAAGGCTTCAACGCCCGTGAGTCCGTTTAAAAATGTCCTGAGCTGTGGGTAGGGGATGGTTGGGGTAGGGTGCAGGCACAAGGCACAAACATTTGCAAATATTTTATGAGCACTCAACTTGGCCCAAACATACACAGACTCAAACACACACACACACATAGACACACAGACACAGGGGCACACACACACACAGACGCTCACGCACACAGACACAAGGCAATGCCACATCCTTATGCTAGGATATACTCCTTTGCCATGCTGAAATCAGTTGAGCGTTGGGGCGGCAGGGAATGAGAGGGGGGATGGAATGGAGATGGGGATGGAATGGGTATGGGGATGGGGTGGGGATGGGGGCAGCTCCTGCCGTGGCAACTTGTGCGTGATGCGTCGCCAATGATGAAGTTAAGCACATTGAAAGCAATGACGATGCAACATGACATGTTTGTTAAATTCTAAATGAAATCAATTTAATAAACTGTCAATAATGCAGCGCATTATCGGCAGGACGAGCAGCGCAATTGAGTGCGGGACTGCAAAGGATTTGATACACTGTGCGAAAGAGGAGCGACCCAGCGGAAGTAGCCGCAAAGTCAGGGACTCTCCTTTAATCACAATCCAAGTTTGACTCCTTTCTCAGAATTAATTAGCAAACTGAAACCTTGATTGGAATTTGGGACTTATTATTTTTTTTTTTTTTTTACCGTGTATCCTGCACATGACGCACATGACGCATGAGGATGATCTTTGAAAATTTTCAGTGAAGCAGACGAAATCCTTGACGTTTACGTCAAAGACAGAACGAAATGTTTGGTAAGCCTCAAAGATAAGGATATTCAAGGATAAAGAGCGCGCTTTGTAGATGAAATGTGTAAGGAACTGACAGACAGGATAAAGGATGCGAGTCGACCAACTCAGCTTATTATTAATTACACTACATTGAGGCTGCAGGCTATAAGGATTACACTTAACATAGAGCAGATCCTTGT
The DNA here is from genome assembly GCA_035044505.1 of Zaprionus lineosus. Taxonomy (NCBI): domain Eukaryota; kingdom Metazoa; phylum Arthropoda; class Insecta; order Diptera; family Drosophilidae; genus Zaprionus; species Zaprionus lineosus. Next base: position 302,778 of record JAWNNX010000064.1, read on the forward strand.
TTAAGGCTTGAATTGAAGTTGCCAGAAGGAGCGGAAACTTCGTTAGCTTTAAGGACTCGCAGATTAAAAAGCAAATGTTAGTAGCAATCGAAGTCCCCCCTTCCCCCCATCACCCCCTCCCTGCCGGAGGATAACATTTTGCATGCCAACGTACGATATTATTTCGTACCTTTGGCCAAACGTGATACTCATTCAGGTGCGGGTAAGACAAGTGAGCGAGTGGTATAGGTGGAAGGGGCGTGTGGCAGGGGGCGTGGCTTGCCACACAAGAGTCTCCCAGCGATTACCATAACTATAAATATCGATTACTTTGCCGGCAGGCACTGCTCTTGCGAGTGCTTAAAGCTGCCATCACATGCACAACAACCAACACACACACACACACACACACACACACACACATACATACGCACACACACAAGTCACGCCCCCTTCCTGTCTATGCTGCGATACTAGCGCACAAATACACACATGCACGCACGTTCACAGACACATCACATATGTAGCCAGTGTGTGTGTGTGTGAGTGTGTGTGTGTTGGAGGAACTTAAGGCTGTCATTGTTTTCGCCTTCGCTCGTATCTGTGAGGCTTTTATGTTTTAGCCAACGGAATTGCTATTCCTTTTGATACCTGCTTACACCTTCACCTCCATTCCCGTTCCCGTTCCCGTTCCCATTCCCATTCCTATTCCCACTCCTGTTGCCACTCCCCATTTCCCACACTCCCCTCCCCCCATCCCTGTGGCTGCCTCATTTTTCTCTTTGACAAATAAATTGACATGCCACATTGCGATAGCGATGAAAAAAGAAAGCGAAGAAAAGAACGAAACAAAAGCGAAACGATACAAAATGAAACGAAACGAATAGAATTGAAACAAGCCAGAAAATAGATGTTTAAAGAGTGACAAGGATACCCTAACCTCTGGCCAAAGGAGCTGCCATGCAGATGAGAGAATTGAAAACTATCAAGTGACATTGGAAGTGGCCACTGGCTGCGTTTATGCCATGAACTGAGCGTGATGAGTGTTGAAAAAAAAATAAATTAAAAAATAATAATAAAATAAAAAATATAATAAATTAAAAAAAAATAAATAAATGAATAAACAAGTCGCTATATTTGGAAGTCTGCTGTTTGATCACAGTGAAGGCTCAGCTAAGAGTCCTGAGTTCATGCCATGAACATTCACATTAGTCACATCGATCAGGAATAGTGTTGTTCGTAAATTGAGTTGAAAAGAACTCATAATATGAGCCAAGATCCTAATAGTTGCCACTTAGTCATTATAAATCCAACTCAGACTGCAGATCATTTATCAAATGTCCTGCTGAATTTTATGTCCTTTCAGGTGACTTTCTTAATTCACTGATAAATGACATTAGCCTCCCGGCCAGCTCCCACTTGGTCCCTAGGGTATTACCAAATTGAGTGACAATTTCCGTATAGCCAATATATTGGATAAATACTTACAGTGAACACACGGGCCAACGACAAGAAATTGTATCGACATTCGCTCTCTCTTTGTACGTGTGTGTGCGTGTGTGTGTGTGTGTGTGTGTGTGTACAGAGGCGACATTTGAAGGTTGCTGCCATTGATGGCACTTCCCCTGAATCCCTGCCACCCATCCCCCCTGCAGCTCTCCCTTGCCCACAATCGCTCTTCTTAAATTCTAACTGCCAACCTCACGTTTCTATCCTCCCCAACCACCACCCACCATCCACCACCCACCCCTGAGCCACCCGCCGTCATCATGATACAAACAATAAAATGTCAGGCACGTACAAAAGGAATTCGTTCGTTTTTGGCTGCCTCGCATTTTGTTTTTGGCCTTCTTTTTGGCTGGTTTTTTGGCTAGTGAAATTGACGTGCGAAGAGAATGGCAAAAGAAATAAATATGCCACAATATGTTAACGACAACCTCGCCCCCCTAGCCACCCCACACACCAGCTCCACACCTGTTCCCCACGCTCAACTTTGGTGAAGGTGAAGTGCGTGCAAGTTTTACTTTTGATGCTGCCGGTAAATAAATATTATTTAAGCGACACTAAAAAATGGCATTCGATTATTCAGCAAATGTTATCGGCCGCTCGAGTGCACGAGACGCAAGAAGAAGGGAGAGGAGTGGGCGGGGTTGTAGGGGAGGGGTAGGCAGTAGAATCTTTGGCTTGCCACGAATTATGTGCAATAAATGAAATGTTGCCACATAAATCATTAGCCAACTCAAAGATAGTCCTGCGACTGCCGTCATTTCATGCCTCTTCCTTCGTCCTTTTTATTTCCTTTTTGGCTTCGGACAATCTCAATATTACTTTTAATAATATTTAAATTCTAATTTCGCTTATCCCCTGTCAAAACGACAATTTGATCGGAGTCGTTATATGAAATGGAGAGTCCTTAGAAAAAATGCAAAATTTAATAGAAATTTCAGGACTCAATTTAAAAACAATTCATAAAGAGGCAGGACTTAAGGTGCTTTAAATAACCAACACTTAATTTAAGGTGTGGTGGAAGGAAATAGTAGTGGAAAATGACAAGCAGATATAAATTATATAAATAGTAGTAGAAATAGTAGTAGAAATAGTAGTAAAAAAAAAGTAAAAAAGTCTTAGAATGATAATATCTTAAAAAAAATTAGAAATAATGTAGAAACAAATCATATTTATTTTTTAATAAAAGATGAAAAATGCAGCTAAGAGAATTTTTAGTATTTTTTAAATCAAATTTTTATACATTTTTTTAAATTAAATTCTTGTCGTTAAGTTAGGCGGTTAGCTTTTGGCTTCTTTAACAAGAAACATTTTGAATACATAAAATTACAATAAAATTAATTAATTAATTAAAAAATGAAAATTAAATATTTTTTTAAAAAGTTGTGAAAAAAAAGTAATATACAAGCTGCAGAGGATAAGTAAAAAAAAAATTAAAAATATTTGGCAAAAAGAAATTGTATTAAGTCTTAGAGGAATTATTGTGAAAGGGGTAGTTCCATTTACAAAAAAGGTAGTGGAAAAAGTAGTAGAAATATTATAAAGAGCAGTCACAGTGAATGGCATTTATTTTTAGATAGCAGCTTAAATAATATTAAATAGAATCAATTTATTAACACTAAAATTTGAAGGCCGGAAAAAATATGTAAATTATTTTTTAATTGTTCCACAGGCATAATATTTATTTTAATATTATGAAAATATCTTTTCTATTTAAAAAAAAAACAAAAATCACTTAAAACAAAAAAATAAAAAAAAATGTGTCTTTATTACCAAAAAAGAAAAAAAAAAAAACAATTTATGTGTTAAATTAAAGCGCATATAAAAAAATAACTTTTGTAGGCAAATTACGTATACGCCACGTTGTATGCGAATGCTCCAAGAACCGTTCTAAATTCATATATAACTGTATAATATTTGGGTGTATTAGGGTATCTATAGATATCCCTAGATGTGCAGATATATGAATGTGTAAACAGATGTAAGTATGTGTGAATATCTGAGTTCGTAAATGTATAAAGGATACACGGATGAAGGGACAGGATTGAATGGAAGCTCCTACTTGCGATGCTTGCCACAAATTATGTGCAATAAGTGAAATGTGACCCAATAAATCATTAGCGAGCTCAGAGATTTTCCTCTGAACAGCCACATTTTGTGTCACCCTGTGAATTACCCCGCTCCGCTCCCCCAGCGATCCAAAGAGCCTGCAATCATTTTTCAATAAGCGTATTAGCTTGTCAGCCGCCAGATGTAGGCAACACACACACACGCATACACACACACACACATAAAGAGGACATGTTGTGCGTGGGCTTTGATTTATCATTGGCCCAAAGTGCAGGAAGCGCAAACCGCTCAAAATGTTTTATCTGTCTTTATAAAATGTGTGTAAAAATAATGTTATTCTGTTTAACAAATCGATAAAAAAGATATATCACTTGGCTAGATAATTGATTATCTTAAATTTTAAATTAAGCTGATATTATTTTTTTTTCTTTCCACTTAAATAAAAATTGAATTTTAAATTGATTTCAGTTTCGGTTTTTTATAAACAAGAAGCCGATAAAATCACCAATAAATTAAGTGTGATAATCGATAACTTTAAATGCGGCACTTAGGCACACATATCGATAACTAAAGTTTTGAATTATCGTAAAATAAAATCGCAGGAAATTTTGTTAAATTTATTTTTCTATGGTTTGTAGTCAATTTGTAATTTAATTTAATTTAATTTAATTTAAATATTTATTATATTAAAATTTTATTTTTTTTATTTTATTTTATTTATTTTTTGTTGAAGTTTTATTTTTCTGATATGTCATTTAAATTAATAATTTTATAAATTTATATTCTATATTTGTAATTTATTATTTATTTATTTATATTCTTTTTTTTTATTAATTACATATTTATTTTTTTAGCTTTATCTTTTTATGTTATATTTATTGCTAAAAATTAAATAGCTGAAAAATAAATATAAAATTAATATATAGTTCATATAAAATAAAAAGAATTATATATTAGTTTAATAACTATTTAATATTTTTTTATTGCTAAATTGAATAAAATATATAAAAATATATACTTTGGCGAACAGTTTAAATAAGTTAGTTAATTATTAATTATTTTAATTAATAATTTGAATATTTTTATTTACCGCGAAGACAGCAAAATTTGCCATAGAATCAGATAAATTTATATATAATTTTTTTCGTAGGAATGTCAATTTTTTTTACATATTTTTTAATTATTTACTTAGCACCCTTCCCTCTTCTACTTCCTTTCATCGTCTACCCCGCAGTTCAGTATGATTTACATCTTTTCCCAGGACATTTTACACATACATAAAAGTCACTTTATATAAGTGACTTCACATCTCTGCAGATTTGAGGCAACAACAAATTATGTTTAACGGTAATAATAATTGGAAAAACGTGAAAACACCTGAAAAGCCTTGGGGTGGAGCTACCGTAGTTTATGGATGCACTATTAAACGTGTGGGGCAACTTATTGCAGACAGTGTAACACTTGACGCGGCTGCGATTCGCTGGGCAGCGCGAATTCCAATAAACCAGGCGATAAAATTCCAGCCACTGGCCACTAGCCACCAGCCACTAGCCACTAGCCACTGCCCAATGGTAACTGGTAACTGGCCACTGGTAACTGGCCACTGGTAACTGGCCACTGGTAACTGGTAACTGGTAACTGGCAACGGGCAACTGGCAACTGGCCATAATTACAACTTAATGGGGTTCACATGTAAGCTCTTTCCAGCCGCCGAGGCCGTCGGTGGTAATAACTTTATTAATTACGCAGCGGACGAACGGGCACCTGGAGTCCGGCCGGAGCCCATCCAAATCCCGGGCAACAGCTGGCCTTGTCCTTGTGCCTTGAGCCCTGCCCAATATTAATTTATTCTATTTCCCCTAACGGCCACAAGTGAATTAGAGGCTGGAAGTGCTTAGGGCCGGTCCCAAACTTTCATCTAGTTTAGTTTATTGTGTCGGCGACAAGGACAATTAAAGGAAACCCTAGAAGTTGCCTAATTGTTGTGCCTTTCAAGGAGCTGCAAAAGGATCGTCCCTTCAAGGATACAACTCAACAAGAAGACTTCAAGAAAAAGCTCAAATAACTGTCAGCTGTCTGAAACTATTATAACAAGTGCGAAGAAGAAGAAGAAGAAGAAGCAAGTGAAGCATCACTTTGATCTCGGCAGCTACAAGGATTAAGGACATCAAAATTGATATGTTAAAACAGCGCATAAATAAATAAATTTATATTTATTTTTTTTTTTTAATGCTTTCCTGATAATCCGCTGGTTAATTTGTCTATTTAGTATTTTAATTAAACCGCAGGAAAATATTTGCATATGATATTTGGGATATGAATCAAAAGTCAAAAAAAAATACCATGTTTTTTCTTTTGGTATTTTTATAGAATAATTATTTGGATTTGGAAAAAGTCGCTTAGTATGCAAACAAAATGATTCATTGAACTAAATGATTAACGCATTTGTGAATTTTATTATTTTTTTTTTTTTGTTAATTTTATTCGAAAAATTTGAATTTTTTTTTTTTTTTTATCGAAAAAAAAAGTAAAAAATAATAATATGGAAAGCGCTTTGAGGTAGTTTTTCATAGCTCCCAGTGTGGTACTTTCAATGGGCCAGAAATCCCAAAAATCACGCAGCCAAATGAATCACTCAGATTCGTATTAAAGGCAATGCCACAATCCCAACGCGGACATAAACTAAATAAGTGTCGGTGTGTGTGTGTGTGTGTGTGTGTGTGGCAGCATGTGGCAACTATTTGCCTCAAATTGGTATAAATGATGGGGATAAAGCGTAACGCTGGCAATAAATAAGCCCCTAACATATGAACAGGCATATGAGCAAATACACAGACAGGCACAGACATCTGTCTTCCCTGGAGGGAAGGACAGCGCAAAAAAGTAGGCAATGATTTTTATTAATTGATAAGCATTTGCAACAAGTTGCCATCCATTTGCGCCTTGTGTTTATTTACAAAACGTGTTTGCAGCTCACATCGACTCCTGGCTTTGTGCTGCACCCCCCACTCCCCCCTCTCACAATCCCTCCCCCTCTCACCATCCAACGGGCTACCCCTCACTCATGACCGAGTGCCCCATTGCCTAGATCCTGTGATAAATACTTTCATATTTGATGGTAGATTTAAGGAGCTGCTCGCATGTGTATCTGATTATCGCCGGCGATAAGCCTTGTGTGCCACACGAAAGGACATTGAGAAAGTGGCACACATCAAGTGGAATCTAAAAACGAAATGAATGCCAAAGCCAAAGCGAATGAAAATACGAAAACGAATGCGAACGCGAATGTGAATGTGAATGTGAATACGAATACGAATACGAATACGAATAGAGGAGATAAAATGTTATTTCAGTTTGTTTTTAGGGGACATCAAAGGAAGCGCAGTTCCATTTCGGAAGACCCTCAAAGACTGAAAGACTTGTCTATTCAAAGTGTTGCCTTTAAGGACATGGACATATTTTTTCATATGGCCTGCCCTGCGCTCAAATTGATACTCACTTTACTCAGAACTCATATTTCTTTATGGCATCGATTTGAATAGTAATTACGCCAACTAATTAATTAAAAAGCTGAACTTTTTCGGCGAGTGGGGAGGTTGGGTGGTTGGGGCGGTTGGGAGGTGGGGTAACGCGTGCAGAGAGAAGCCAAAGAAAAGCCAAGAAGGCACTTTGAAAAGTGTTTACGGCTGAATAATTTGAAAAGCTAACAGAGAAAGCGGGAAAAATGAAATGCAGCGTTCTTCAAACTTGGTCGATACTCCAAAAAAAAAAAAAAAAAATTTATATATAAAAAAAAAAAAAACAGAAATAAAAATTAAATGTGAACAGAAAAGAAAATTTCAACATTTTCCACGACCCCTGAAGATGTAAAAAAAAAAAAGTTATTTTTTTTTTCTTCTTCTTGCATTTTTTTATTTTCAGCTAAAGAAGCAGCACAAAGTTTGCTTTATCCTTGAGCAATAAAACAGCGAACGTCGTATGAGTGCTGAGGGAGAGAGAGAGAGGGAGTGGATCAGAGAAGTCAGTTGGCGGTGTGTGGGGCGTGGTGGGGGTGAAAGAAAAATGTGCACTTGTCAGCGAAAGAAAAGCAAAGAACAGCAATGGAAAATGCTGAAGAAAACGAGGTAGTACCCCAAAGGACTCGTTGCTGCGCTCTTAGCAAAGCCGAAATCATTAAAAAGCCAACGTAATTGATAAAGGCATATCAGGGTAGATGTTGGGTGGTGGGTGGTGAGTGGTGGTTGGAGGGGGAGTGGCAGTCACTGCAACTGGATAGGGGCATAAGTTTATAGCGATGACATCGTTAAAAGTCTGTCGAGTACTTGCCAGTGCTCAGAAGTGCCTCAAGACGACCGAATTAGTGGCCACAAATTGGCTGCCAGGGGCTTCAGATTTCTCAAATGCATGTGTGTGTGAGTGAGAGCGAGACAGCACATATATGTATGAGTGTGTGTGTGTGTGTGTGTGTGTACAAAGTTTATCCACTCTGTCTTATTCCATCTCTGTCACTTCACATCACTCTTTAGCTTCAGTTTATTTTGCCCTCTGTTTACACCCAACCCCCTCCCACCCGCCACTAACACACACATGCACCCACACACACACACACACATTTTTGGACCCAAACGTTCGACTGTCCTTTCAGCCAAATGCGCAATGCAAATGAAATGCATCCAAATATTTTTCAGGGCGTTTGAGTTATTCCTTTCGTGCAGCTCAATGGCGCATCTTCTTCTCGTTCATTCCCCGTTACACACAAGGACACAGCTATACTGAACTGACCCCACTAAATCCTCGCCACTTTTGTCCCGCCTCGCCCCACCCCCCCTCTTAGCATTTGGCCCCCGCTCAACCTTTGCCACGGCACTTAAACCAAACTAACAAAAGTTCGCATTTATTTGAGTTCCCCATCGCTTGAAGCGGGCGGGTGGCCAGTTGCTCGGATGGCGGGATGAATTGTGGGGGTGTGGGGATTGTGGGGGTGTGGGTGTGTGGTGGGGGAAACGGAATTTAGGATCACAAGAGAAATGCGCTGTATAAGTCATTTGCATAAGTTGCCTGGCCACACGGTCCAAGGAGTAAGTAAAGTGAAGTAAGATTTTTGTTTTCGCAATTGTGCAGAAAAGTGCCGGCCGCATATTAAATCAAAAGGAAAGCGCGTAGAAAAATAGACAAAGAAATAACAAAAAAAAAAAACCAGAGAAGAAGAAGAAGAAAAAGAGAAAAAAATTAAGAAACGAATAGAAGTAAAATCATAAAAAATTACAAACTTTCTGCCGGGCATAAAAAAAGTTGTAGCTTAAAAATAAAAAAAAATTTGTTTGTTTTGGCAAAAAAAAAAACAAAAAATAAATTGCAGAAATTCTTGAAAATTTTACTAAGCGCAGGATAAAGGGAACTTTTCCTCGTCCCTACAACATAATCCAGATATAATATTTATTGCCCCGGATCAGGGAGATTTAACTGTTTCTTCAAATTAAATAATTTTATTGAAGGTCCTTTATTTGCCTGTGATGCTTAGGGAAATGGCAAATTGCGGTTTTATTAAAAAGTTTTTTCAATTGAAAACTATTTTAATTTTATATGAAATTATTATGTGAGGACATTAAATAAATTAGATCCTGTCAGGATCTACAGCAGGTAATTAATTATTTTTCATTAAACTTACGTTTCCTCTTATTAAACGCTCTTCATCAGATAAATAATTAAATTTTATTTATTTTCATCAAAATAAATAAATTATATTAATTTTTTGTTATTTAAAATTAATAAATAATTAATGAAAAAATAAAAATAAATAATTTATTTTTAATTTAGTCTTAATTTATTTTGTTTCTTTTTCTTTTCAATTTAATTAAAGACCCAATCATTTGTTTCAGTTAGGCAGATGGTTTGTCAGCCGCCTTAAGGACACACATCCTGGCTTCCCTACCATGAGTGATGACTGAAATCTGTCCACACCTTCAGGAGGCGTCATTAACCTTTCCTCCTTCAGCCCCAGGAATATCTACTTCCGTTTCAAATACAATCCATTAAAAAGTAATCTTCCTGCAATCTTCAAAACGTATCCTTGGCTATAAACGAACTAATCTAACATATGCCTGGGAAAGGGTACACATTCTCGATATGTCCTGAGTGTGTGTGGGTGTGTGAGTTGCTTTGTTTGTCTTTGGCTGGTCTGTCTGTGAGTGGCGTCTAAAATTGTAGCTGTCAAAATTTAATGTCTACAGTTTAATTCGGCGGCGCTTTGCATCGTTAATCAAAGCGTCTTTAATCTCACGTCAGGTTATGTAAATAAACAATTACGAGCATTTATGTGCGCACGCATACAAGCGCAGTAAACAAGGGTACACGGATACATGGATACACGGGCACAGACTCAAATACACACACACAGATACACACATAGACGAGCACAAATTTTGCGGCTTAAAGTTAATTCATTTTGTAAGTGTTTACCTTACCTGTCATTAAAACAGAGCAGGACGGGGAGTGAGAGCGAATGTGGGACAGAGAGAGAAAGGGGAAAAGACATAGCGAAAGAGAGAGAGGGAGTTGGGGAGATGGAGAGAGGGGTTTCTTCAGTTCCTGACAGAGGATATTGCTCCTGCCTACGCAAATTCGATAAGCATAAGCTCATACACACATCCACCCACCCACACACACACACATACAAACACTCACACCCATACACACATACAGTCGCGAATCAAACACAAACATAAATAAGCATACAGACCAACACGCATAAGGATAAGGTTGGGAGGATGGTAAAATGGCCAGGGAGGCGGAAGGAGCGGGAAACGAGCACCGCCAGCGATGACAACGAAACCGGAAGGAAGCGCGTGAGGATTCATCCAAGTGCAAATATTTCAATTTGAAACTGATAAGTCCCCATTAATGTGCAAATGTATCTGCTAGATACATCAGTGCAGTGTGTATCCCAAAAGGATGCGCGGATACAACGGATTAGTCCTTTGGTATGGTTAAGCGACTTTATCAAAGCAAATTTCAAATTAACTGAAAGCTCTTTAAATGCAATGCACTTAAAGCTTTTCAGAGCTTTTAAAAACTTATTCGCAGTGAGTAAACAAAGTAAGCAAGTCCTTGGACAAGGACCTGCACGCCATGTGTATCGATTACTCCTGTCTAATGCACTTTCAAACTCAAACCAAAACTCAGAGCCTGAAACCAAATCTGTAACTGTAACTGAAGCAACGGCCAAGTGATGTCCCCTCCCCCTCCTCCCTCTCGCTCCGCCTCCTCCAACCCCTCCCCCCACCCCCTTCCTTCATCATTTCTCTTCCCGAAAACTCAACTACTTGCCGCAAGCGCGAGGCGTTTGCCAAATGGATAGTTGGATACTTGATGGCGCACACTTGTGAATGACTGAATGAGTGAATGAGTGAATGAGTGAATAAATGAATGACTGAATGAATGAGTGACTGAGTGACTGAATGAGTGAATGAGTAAGGGATGGCTGAAATGGAGGACGAATGGAGTCGGCGATTGAATGCGGCAAATGCGCCCAAAATTGGCTGCAATATCCTTGGGATTGATGCGGCAGTCAGCCCTGATTAAGGACCATGCACAGGACCCAGCCCAACATGAGAAAAATCTCAGCCATTGAAAGGATACAAAACATTTCTTAAATATACAATTGTTTGTTTTGAACTCGATAAATATTGTAATTTTCTCTTCTCTTCAGTTAAGGCGTGTCCTTTGACTATTTGGCTTCATCGTGACAGGACTTACATCGATAATTGTCCTGTTCTGTGCCATTCAGAACATCGAAGGTCCTTCGATTGCAAGATGTCATTTTCGAGCCAATAAATATTTGGCACTTTCATGTAGCTTAAGCCTTCAGCTCCCCCGCACGCCCCTTGCTTGTTGTTTGTGTCCTTTGCCTGCTGCTGGCTGCTGGCTGTCCCCTTGGGCTGTCAGTCGGCATTTGTTGCCTCTGCCAGGAGCAGGAGCAGGAGGAGCAGTCGAAGCAGTGGCAGCCATGGCAGCAGCCGGAGGAGCAGTGAATTATTTATGTTTAGGATTTCAGCTGGAGTTGAATATAATGCTCTCAGAGGCTTAGCCGAGCAATCGTATAAATAACCTTTTATGCCCGGCTCAAGGACCTCAAGGAAAGGATGACAGCAATGCATATTTTATGCTGCATTCATTGCATCTGATGACGATCAGCATAAAAACACGAATTTTCAATAATCGAAATGAAACATGAATTTCATGTTCAGCCGAGAATGAAGTTATTTAAAAGGAACTTTCGGTTGGTACTTGAAAGGATTCATATTTGCTTTTAGCCAGGAGTTTTGTAATTTATAATTATTTTTCCACCTAATGCATGTTTCCTTTAAGCCAACAACCATTTTTAATTGGGTTTATCTGGCTAACAAGGAGCCCGTTTGTTACCCGCACCGCCGCGGGGCGTTCCTTTGTCTTAACCCAAATCGCGGCACATTAAGCCGTCAAGTCGAGTCCTTAACATGCAAGCATTTTGTGCAGTTCGCGTGTGAGGATATGGAAAGCATTTCAAAAGTGGCTGCAGATAAAAAATAATTTGCATATTTTCCAACACTGTCAGTTTCAGATTAGTTGCAAATGAGCCACGGCAAAAGTCAAGGAAATTAAACTCAACTCTCGGCTGTCCTTCTGCTTCTTCTTCTTCTTCTGGGAGAGATTTTCTTTTCTCTTACATTAGAAACTAATAATAAAGTAGGAAGCATTTTTAATATTTGATTTTAAGCACACACCTAATAAACTATTACATAGCACGTTCCATTATAATCGACCCAGAGGAAAGTTGAGAAGAAAATGTAGAAAGGTCGAGGCAGAAGGACGCAAAGTCCTGTAGCTGCGACTCTTAAGTTAACCGACTGAAAACTATGCAAACATCAACTTTGCTGCAATAACTTTGTATGTGTGTGTGTGTGTGTGTGACAGTTCTGGGATATATATATATATGAGTGTGTGCGTGTGTGTGTGTGTGTGTGTGTCTCTGTGGTGTCACGCTAACCTCAAAATTGCCGCCAACAATTTAACAAGCAGACGTTGTGTGAAAAATATGTCAAACGTAAGAGCGAAGGCGGCAAAGCAGTCGTTGAGTTACGTTATTTTTTCTTCATTTTCATTTTCGTATTCGTTTCTTACTTTTTTTTTTTTTTAACGAAAATTACGTTAACACGTATACGCACACATACACACACACGCACATATATACAGACACGAACCGGCAAACACCCACACATGTGGCGAGAGTCCCCATAGTCGAATTACCAGCATAAAAAGTGGCCACCACACGAAGCAACACAAAAATATTCCCGCCACGTTCTGAATTATGCATGTCTGCCACGCACAGACTCTCTGTGTCAGCCTCTCTCCCTCTCTCTCTCTCTCCCTCCTACCCACCACTCCCTACACTCACTCGCATACTTACATTCCCAGTCCAACTCTCAATATCTTTCCCTCTCCCACTTGTTCCAGCCATTCGCGTGTATTCCACTGCTTGGGTCTTCGTCACACAAACTCACACTAGCCACCGATTCACACCAAAAACCACTGCCAAGCGACAACAACAAACACAACGCAAAGAAAATATACAAATTCGCAAATAAAATGACGGACAAAAAGAAGATGAGACCCAAAAGAGTTAGAGACTCAAGTAGTCGACCATCAAATACCACGTAATGCGAGCTGAGCGATAAGACAGGAAATTAAAACAAGTTTGAAAATAAATTTTATAATAAATATGTGAAATGTATTCATTAAATATAAATAATTTAATAATAATAATTAAATAAGCTAGAAACAGATAAATGTCATACTTTGTCTATAGAAACAATATACCCCAATATATATGGCATCAATGGGTATAGCGAGGAAAAAACTACCCGTGGTCTGTTTTGCTTGGCGGCCAACATGCAAATGCGCTCCGCTTCAAGCGACTAACCCATAGGTGGGGGGCCGACAGGCAATGGAAGGAGATGAGAAGACATTGGTAGGTTGCGGAGTAGGGGTGGAAGCAGGAAGGATATATATTTGTGTATTATGCTCTTATAATAACTAAATTCGCTGCCACCAAAATCACAGGGGCGCATTCATTTCACACAAACTCAAATGTATGCGCATACGAGCTGAAGGAAAATGATGTCTCTGTTCCGTAAGTAAATTTGTTGCCTCTGCCTGTGCCTGTGCATGTGTATGGGTATGGGTATGGGTATATGTGTGTGTGTGTGTGCGGTTAAGTGTGTGGCTGGGTGTGTATTTGAGTTATGCAAGTGCATCGAAGTGAAAAGATTTGTACTTTTTTACTGGGTTAAGAGTGGCTACTCGCTTTTTTTTGCTCCTGGGCTACATTTTGTCAGTGTATTTGTGGGTAGCAAATGTCAAAGGAGCTTACATAATATATGTAATATTTACAGCTTGAAGATAATTATTATTTAACTGTAAACGTTTTAAAAATTACATAAATTAAATTGAAGGTTTGTTCCTTTGAAAATCCCATTAATTATTATCCTCAGCGCCCGAGAGTCGAGTCGAGTCGAGTTGAGTTTCGATTCCTTGGCCAACACCTTTGACTGCAATTAACGTACCTGACCCCCTTACCTGCTGTTGCCCCCCCTCCCGCCTCCCCTAGTCATTTTTTGCCATTCATCGTAGTGCAATCAATATGAAACGCCAGCTCACAGGGTACTCAGGACTTAAGGATTACGAATATAATGACTGGCAGCGATCCGAAAAGTAATTAAATGAAAAATACTTGAAACGAGGCCTCAGCAGAAACTTTTCTTGGGTAAATCGCGTGACTTTGGGCCGATTTCCAAGTGCCTGGCAGCATTTACTACATGGCCATCAAGATGTTAAGGAGTGGGCGGGCCAGTGGATGGCACAGTGGGTGGGGCAGTGGGTGAGGCAGTGGGTGAGATAGTGGGTTGAACAGCGGGTGGCAGTGTGGGCGGGCGAGTATTTTACATCACAATTCTGAGTGAAAAATAAGTGTGCCATAATTTTATTTTCATTTTCATTTTCATTTTTATATTTTTATATTTTTATATTTTTTTATTTCTAATTCTATTTTAATTTCTATTTTAATTCGTAACCTTGACCCGGGTGCTCTTTAAGGTGCGAGTGGCCAAGGATTTGTGGCCTCATAAATTTCATATTGATTTGCTTGAAGCCTCTTCGAGGAACAAACAGATGAAGTGCTGGCCCAAAGCCCAAAGCCCAGGGCTCGAGTATTTCGTATCCTGTGCACTGTATCGGTATATCCTGTATCGTATATCCTGCACCATGAACAATGAGCTGTGAAACTTTATTGACTCTTTTTACTGTTTTACTGTTACAAATTTAGTTGATAGCACCCGGTGACTGAAAACTTTGGATGCTTTACGATCCCCACAGTTGTTGTGTGCGCCGTTATTCTTGTTTCTTACCACTTCCCTCCCCCACCCCTCGCCCACCCTTACTCCTTCCTGGTACAACATAATTTAGCTGAACAAAAATAAACTGCTCTTCGAGTCAAGTTTTGTTTAGTGGTGGAAAGCAAGGGGAATGAGTGAATAGAATGGGGGAATAGAAGAAGGGGAAAGGATGGAAAGGATGAAAAGGGAGGAACGGGAGGAAAGGGGGAAAGGGTGGAATGGGGGGGGGGGGGGAAGACATATTCATACCCTGAACAGTGAATGGCTTGTACAAACATCCATTCATCCATATGGGTATAGACATGACTCAGCGGGGTGACTGGGGGGCTGGGGGGCTGGGGGGCTTGGGGCTCTAGCGGAAACTGTCACCGAAACTGAAAGTGGGCAAGAAAAGTCCTGGCATCAAAGTTTTTGTTTGTCAAAATGTAATAAAGTGAAAGCAGAGGCAAAAATAATGCGAACACATAAAAATCTGTCAAGTTTTTATTCGCTGTCAGCCCCAGCGTAGCAGTCAACACCCCAAGCATCCTTTCGGTCCTGCCTAGGACTGCTTATTGTTTTATATTTATTATTTACTCCTTTGAATTGGTGAGTCGAAAGTGTTTGGAAGAGGAAGACAACTTTCGCTGGAGGCCCATAAATGTTGTCTCAGTGTCTCGGAAGTGTATTTAATTGGATAAACTTTTGAATCAACTGTCAGGATCTTAAAGAGCTCTGGCAGGACACTCGCTCAAGCGGATGAGATTTGTATTGAATTGACAGCTGTTCGTCCGCTATAAATGATATCAAAATTATTGAGTTGTAAAATTCCTGTGGATCATTATGTTATTATGACAACTCTAAGCTGGCTCACACAGTGACTGACAGTGTTGGTAAACGCCCGGGGGCGGTGACAGATGTGTTTTTTGCTCACATTAATGCCATGAAATTAATGAGACATAAGATTCAAATAATTTCTCATATAATTTCTCAAATTATTTCTCAAATTACTGTACATTAAATTCTGAAGGGTGATGGGCGACTGCTGGCAGTCAGTGTACTTTCTGTATGGAAGATGACCTACATAAGGAGCAATTGTTGGCTCGGACAATATGTCAAAAATAATAATCCTGAAAACAAATGATTTTTAAATTCCTCTTCTAGGATCTCTCTGGCAATTGGCAGGGCTCTGCTCCGGGCAGTGTTGGCTAACGTCTCGAGCTTGGCAAATAATGAAAGTTACTCGACGACAAATTGTTCGCTCCGAGGCACGAGTGTTGACAGCTCATTAATGGAAGAGACAAAGAGTGTGGATGTCGGAGAGTAAGGGGGATAGGGTGGGGTGTGGGTAAGGGTGGGGGTGTGGGAAATTGAAGAGACAAATGTTTTTATGCCAATTGTGCAACTGATTGCCTTGTGGCAGCAACGACCTCGACCTACTCACCCACCACCCATCCACCAATTGCCCCTTCCAGCCAACCACCTCCCGCCACTCTTGCTTTTTATATGCTCCCCATCCCCCACCTCCCCCCGCACTCGTCGCTCGTAAATCGAACGATGCTCGCTCCTAGACACTTGAAAGCATCGTTCCATGTCATCCCTCGCAGTTATGACAAATTGTATGACTCATTTCGCTTTGCTTTCACTGACACTTGTCACACTCGAAATCTTCAGCAAAGTGGGCGTGGCACTGGCACTGGCAATGGCAATGGCCATCGATGTGCGCGTCGCCCAAGGCGAAATATGTGTGAACGTAAATCAAATAAAATACGCCAAGACGATTTCCCCGAATTGAATTTTATTATCACTCAAACTTTGGGGAATCAGCAGAAAATAAATTCTCACAAATTCTCAGAAATTCTCAGTTCATAAAATTCTATATGGCAAATTTCATGGATATCAAAATTGATTGAGAAATTCGGTGTAAATAAGAAAAAATACAAGTTAATCACTTCTTAATAATTAAGACAAGGCTTTAGACTTAAGCAAATATTAAAAAAAAATAAATTTCAAAAAAAATAAATTAAATAAAATATATTAAATATTAAATATAAAATTTAAATATTTTTTAATTTATTTTTTAATTATTAAAAAGTAATATTGATTTTAAGCGCAAGGCAATAATTCAGAAAAAACCACTCAGCGGCCAGGCTTTTATTTATTTATAAACAATTAATTTTTATCAATTAATTTCCAAGTAATAAAAATAATAAATATCCGAAAATTCAGTTAAGTAAAAAATTGAGTACTAGAAAATATTTACAATCGAGTTTGGAATTTCAAAAAAGTGGCGTAAATTTGCATTTGGCGAGGCCAACACTTAAGTGGATTTAAATAAATAAAACACGGGATTCGAATTAAAAGTAAAATCATTTGATATTCAAATATTAAAAATCAACTGAATATTGAAAGGATTTTGTGGTTAAAATTTGTGGAAAGCTCATCGGAGCGAGTGGAAAATGAAAATGCGAGAAAATTAAATGCATTCTGCGAGCATAAAGTCTCGCATACCGCATAGATTCCTCGCTAGATGGCGCTGTATGAATGCTGATGAAAAAATGTACATCAACTTGAGGGGTTGGTTGGCAAAGGGTGGTGGGCGGGAGGCGGGGGGAGGAGCTTGAGAGAACAAAATAATGTCGTCAATGCAAATAAAGTAAACATTAACTCTGGCAAAAAGTGCACGAAAAATGTAATTAAAAGTGGGCGACATTGTCGTCAATGTGGGCGTGGCACATAATATGGGTAGCAAACGGTTGGCTTTTAATTAAAAAAGATTTCCCTTCATCAGCCATGTTAACTGCAAGTTCTTTGCGTTTATTAAACTTGAGTAACGACGCTTCACGTTCGCCGCTTGACGCTCAATGTACGCTGTGTACGCTGCGTATGAGTAACGCAACGACCACACACAGGACCAGGTCGAAAGGTACACAGGGCTAGCTAGGGAAAACAAGTAAAGGACATAAGCACAAGGCAGCGACTGAGAATTTTTATTTTTTTTCCCCACGAGTTGATTAAAGTATTTTTAATTGGTTTTTAATGTTAATGGCGAAAGTTGCAGCTGCTGCATAACTTTTCTTCACGTAAACATTTTTTTTTTTGCCTCAGACAGGATAAAAAATATTTGTCTAGCTGCGGCGATATAAAATTAAAAGTGAAATGTTTACAGCTGAATGCATTATGCAAATATGGCAAATGTTTATTATGCGCTTTGTGGCAAATGGGGAAATAGTTGCGAAATACATATTAAAGCCCATCTGAATGTCCTGGCAAATTTTATTTCATATTTTCCCAGCACTAATTAATGTCAAGGGCCAGCGCATTTATGTCAGGACCATAAAACCAAACCACATCACACACCACACACGCCACACCACACACCGCATTCCAGAGACCAACCCACACTCCTGGTCTGACCTGGGCTGTGTCTGGTGTGTCCTTTTATTCGAGGATTTGCGCGCAGTGTAAAAGCCAAAAAGCTGAACGTCACTAAGTCGTCCAGGCAGAGCCTTTAAGCCATAATTTAATATATTGACACAAAGCTTTCTCGTAAGACGTGTCTTTGCCATCATAATCCTCAATATTGTATATTGACAGCTGTCACTGATGTACCCCTCACCCCTCACCACCCACCACCCTCCACACCATCACAGCACGGCTGTTCGGCAGGACTTTTTGGTCGCTCTGAAAAAGCGGCAAGAAAAACCACAGGAGCAACTGAAAGGAAAAGTAAGTTTTCGGCTTAATGCGCAACTATGCGGAAAATATTTGCCTTTAGTTTGAGTTTTGGCAACGCAGCACATGATACACACACACACACACACACCCAAGCACACACACACATCCTTAGTACATAAAGTTAAGGAAACAACTATGCAGGTTGACAGGTGAATGAACCGTTATAAACTTAAGGTAATGAGAATCTTTAATGTGGAACGCATTCGACTGAAAGACACCCTGCAGCATCTTGAGGCTGTTTGGTGTCTGATCTTAAGGGAAATGTACTCTCAAGGCTGTGCAGGACATCATTTTAAGATACCTATTTAAAAGATACTCTGCAGCATCTCGAGGTTTGTTTAGTGTGGGATCTAAGAAGAGATACTCTGAAGGCTGTGCAGGACATCATTTTAAGATACGCTTTTAAAAGATACTCTGTGTACTTTAAGGTTGATTGGGATGTGGTTTATTTTAAAAGATACTCTTCAGGCTGTGCAGGACATCATATGAAGATACGTATTTAAAAGATACTCTGCAGCATCTCGAGGTTTGTTTTGGTGTGGGATCTAAGAAGAGATACTCTGAAGGCTGTGGAGGACATCATTTGAAGATACCTATTTAAAAGATACTCTGTGTACCTTAAGGTTTATTGGGATGTGGTTTATATAAAGGGATACTTTTAAGGCGGCATAGGACATCGTTTAAAGATACGTATATATTGAGCTGTGATTTATATCAAAAGGATACTCTTCAGGCTATGCAAGACATCATATTAAGATACGTATCTAAAGGACACTCTGCAGCATATCGAGGTTTGTTTAGTGTGGGATCTAAGCAATGGTATTTAAAAGATATTCTGTATATTTTGAGGTTGATTGGGATGTGGTTTATATAAAGGAATACTCTTATACAGCCTATAGGATATCATTTACGAAAAGATAATCCATAATATTTTTATGTGAAGTGGGATGTTATCTATGAGAAGAATTTTATAATAACTCTGAAATATCTTGAGTCTATTCCGATTATAATATTCTAAATAAGTATTTAAAAAATACTCTGCAATATTTTAAATATTCTTATACTGCGGTTTATAGAAATCTGATCCAAAAAAAAATATATTAAGGTTGAATAAAATATTTTTTTATTTTATTTTTTTTTTAAAGTATAGTTTAAAGTTTTTCTGGTTATGATAAAAAAGAAAATATAATCTTGAGGTTGAATGGGACATTCAAAAAATACCCTCTAAAATTTTTTTTTTGGGGGTTTAATATAAGTGAAGCTATTAAAATGATGTTTTGAAATATCATAATTTAAAAAATTGTATTTGTTAAATTTATTATTTTAAAGATACCCTGTAACATCTGTAAAAATTGACTAGGGTTATTTTTAATAAGGATAATCATTAAGATTGTAGAATTTTCAGCCACTCAATGAGCTACAAAAATATGCTGAATACTTTGAGGATTGAAAACTGAAGGGAATTTTATAATATTTATAAGGTTAAGATTTAAGTAATTTTTTAGTAACTTTTTAAGTATTTAATAATATAATAATTAAATTATTAATAAATTAATTAATTCATTTAATTACCCAAGTCTACAAAACAGTCAGTCGAATCATCAGTCTTTAGAACCTGGTAAAAACATTGCACTGATTAAACCTTAGGATCTTCAGTTAAGCAAAGGAATAAATGAAAGGATCTGTTTTATCCAAAGTTCGAAAAGTGTGTTTAAAAAAATAAATAATATATTAAACGTATCTCTAAACAAATTTAAATAGAATGCATTCCCAAAGGACATTTAATTCATCCTTAAAATTAACAAGCTGAGTCTTAAGAGAAACAGCGAGTAACCAACCTCATGTCTTAGGAAAAGGAACAACAAATTTAGATTTCACATTTTGAGTATGGCTTAAAAAGAAATCAATAAATAAATTACAATAAGAACAAAACAAAAAAAAAACAATAAATAAAAAAAAAAATTAATTTATGCAAAGTTGAGTTTAATTAAGATTTAACCAGTTCATGAGGAGAATCTAAAATATTTGGAGTCCTGAGCCGATCTCTCGGATTTCTTTCCTTTTGGTCAACTGATCAAGCGAAATTCACCAGCGGATGAGAAGTTCAGGAAGACACAGACTGTACAATGAAGCAGGACGCAGATCGCAGATCGCATGTCGCAGGACGCAGATCGCAGAATAAAGAACGTAGTTCGCAGCTCGCAGGTCGCACGTCACAGGATCTAATGGATTTTTTTAAACCATCAAAAATTGTGCTATAAATTTTGTTGGCCTCTATGAAACATGGGATTTATTTATGAGATGGCATAGAATTTATATATGTGTTTGTGTGTGTGAGTTTTGTATATTGCGAATTTAAAGAGAAATACAACCAAATCCTTTGATACATTTTGATTTATACTGAGCACATATACATATATATATATATGTGTACATATATACATATATATATATATATATATATAATATATATACATACATATATATATATATGTATATATATATGTATATATATATATATATATATATATATAAATGGATATTTATATTTAAGAGATTCCCAATGATTGTTTTTCAGAGTCCTTTTGAAGTATTTTGAAGGACTATCGTCCTAGTTGACACGAGAGTTGTTTTGCTGGAGTCGTCGTCGCTCCACAGGCTTCTTAATAGGTGGCGGATTGAGTTTTGTTCTTGTGAAATGAATCATTTGATGTCATCCCTATTGACAGTTCCTCCTGGTTTTCCACTTCAGATACTTCTGGTGTTCGAACGTTGTTCACATGGAGCACCGGATGGGTGCTACGCCTAACGCATGGGAACGGCGTCAGCTCCTTGACACGATCCGCATAGCGTAGCGTGTTAAGGGTATGCTCCACGGAACGCAGGCCGGGAGAGATCATGGCAATCATACAGGTCTTCACTTTCTTACCGCCAATGAACGAGTCGCGCAGCACCTGTGTCAGCTTGGAGCCGCGGAACGGTAGATGAGGTGACTGCCGGCCAAGCGCCCGTATGCACTCCTTGAGCACCAACAGTGACTTATTAATCTCGGCACCTTCCAGGCGTGTCACACGATCGGCGCACTGATTATCCGCGCCTCGTTCATTGCCAGCCAAATCGATGAGCGAGAGCTTGCCATATTGAAGATTCCGATCTGATTTCCGGATAATGATCTGAAATACGGCATGCGATCGCGACGATTTCGAATTGGCCGAAGTCTGCCCGGAGGTGCGGGACTTGTAGCCAGTTTCCAGAAGTAACAGCACATCGTCGGTACTCTCCACCGGTATCTCAATAAGATCCAGTACCTGAACGTTCTGATTGCCATCCTCGAGAACGCGCAGCTTGCTTTTGGTCTTTGTCAGTAGATCGAACACCAGATTGCCATAGAGCTCAAAGAAGCTGCAGCATATATTGAGTCCCATATTCTGATACTTGGACTCTTTCAAGGTTAGAAATATGTCATTGGCGGCCATTGCGTAGATGCCATCACTGCAGTTCTGACGCTTTCCCCTAAACTCCCCACCCATGGTGTGTGTCTTTCCGCTGCCCGTTTGCCCGTACGCGAAACACGTTGCCACACCGCCCTCAAATATATGACTGACCAGTGGGCGTGCCGCCTGCTCATACACCTGAGCATTGGTTGAGTTCTCGTCAAAGCAACAATCGAAGCGAAAATTGTGATGCTCCAGATACTTGGTTTGATTGAGCTGCTTCTTCAGCTCATGCACCACCAGCTGCTCCTGATTGGGCACGGTAATCACATCTGGCTCGTGCATGGACTGCTCAGTCCTGTTCAGGGGACGCTTGCGCACACAAACCATGATCTGCTGTTGCCTTGTTGTGTTGCCTCCGGAGATGGCTGACGATGGGACAACGTAGCCCTTAAGTCGGTGCAGGTGCAGCATCTGTGCCGTCTCCCAATATGGATCCAGTAGTGTACGTCCACGGGATACCCCAAGTATTTCACGTCGCTTGGAATTGAGGTCAGCTGCTTTTGTTAGAAAGCCGGTAATTTTTCGTGGCGATGCAGTGACCACAGCTGGCATCGATTTCGATTCGGCTCTAAATGAGGAACCAACGGAGAAATCAATGTGATTCTTTTGCTTGTGTGATGTTTCCATGTTTTGACTTTCCAAATTCTCAGCACTTTCATGTTCGAGTCCAAAGATATCAGGATTGAGTTTCTTTATAACCTCCAAATGGATCTCCTTGCCACGAATGAGATCATCCTCTTCCCACTCAACAGTCACTGTATTCCTGTAGCATCCCACCAGCTTAATGATACGAGCCTGATGGACCCGACCATCCGTTCGGCTAATGTACACGATTTGGTTTATTGAGAGGATATCCATGGGCAAAGTTGTGTGAAAATGCGCCGTTAAATTTTGATATAAATTATGCTAATTGCTGTTATAATAAAGTGTACGAAAAATTTTCCAAATATTCACTGACCAATTGGTTATCATTCAAAAAATAAGTGTGTTTTTGACATCGAACGAAGTGTATACCCGAAAAATGAAAATTGTTGCTAGGCCTCAGTTTTGAAGCCTGTCATTGAAAATCGTCTATCTATCGACTGCCTCCACAATTTAGACCCATCAAATCGCCTCTCGCCTTTCGCCGTTCGCCTCGCATGCAATATTTATTAAGCTGTTGAATGAAAGTGCAATTGAATGGATTTCAAAACTTATGCCATTCATTTTGCATTCATCAATTAGTAATATTTCTATCCTTGGAACGGCACTCACTTATCCCCGTTTCCCTTCCCTTACCCTCCCTTTATTTCCCCAAGAAGTGGCCCTCAATAAACTTTTGTCAATATAAGTAACCTCTCCCCTGACTGGCTGACTGCAAGTGCTGAACATCTTTAGCTTTGGGGCGTGGCGTAGTGCCTTTGGGTTGGGAGAGAACCTACATACTGGGGGCTCGCAGTTTGACAAACATGGCCCTGTTTCTCTGGAGGAAGGCAAAAAGATGACGCTGCTACAAAATTTCTATAACTATAAAATGTTTGCTCAACACTTATTTCCAGTGAAAGGACCCCTCCGGCAGGCAGAAGTAAAAACAGCAGCAGCAGCAGCAGAAGCAGCGGAAGAAGCTAAAGCTGCTTAGAAGGAAGGTAGAATCGTGGCATTACCATGGTGGAAGATGGTGGAAGACTTTGACAGCATCGCCACACAAGTGCAGTTTAAACACAGCCCCCGAGTCCGTCCCGAGTGTCACTGCGTCTTGGGCAAACATCAAGACAGACAATGGCCGAAGGCTGCATGCAGGCAGCTTCCAGGTGGGTGGCCCAAAAGCAATGAACCCATGACATACACCCAACTGTACCCCTCTACACCCAACTGTACACCCATCTGCACACACTAACACACACAATCACATAATCATCATACACACGCAACGGCGAACAAATTGCTTGCTTCGTATGACCAGCGGGCAGGTTTCCCGTTTCGATTAATTCCAAAAATGACAACAACAGTCGACGAATTCCTATGGACATTTGGAAAATGTTGAATTTGTCATCGCGTCAACTGCCATAAAAATTGCAATAACGGCAAAACCGCGTACCAAATCTAACGCCTGGTAAATGTCAGAAATGTTGTGAATTTGGGCGACAAATCAAATTGCGAGCATAACGAAATGTGAAATCAAATGAAATCCAAATCCAAATCCAAAACCAAAACCAGAACCAAACACAAAACAGAAAATAAAAAAAAAAAAAAAATAAATTTTTAAAAAACACAAACAAAAAACTAAAACTCTTTCGTCCCACGTCCCTCGTCCTTCCTGATCCACTAAAGCGCAGCATGGCCAACGGAAGCGAAAGCGGCCGCAGAAAGCAAAATGGCGGCCGTCCGCTACACAATTTAATGGAAACTTTGCAGCACACAAAATCGTTGCATACTTTTCGCCGCTTTCATTAAATTCGCTGATTTGGTGATTCGGTGATTCGGGCATTCGGTCATTCGGTGATTCGGTTACATTTGCGGAATGCAGCAAGAAAATTAAATGGAAATTTTAATGAAATTTCAAACAAGGAATTTCAAGCATCAAACTGTGACTTGTGAATAAAAAAGTTGTTTTTATTTTCCAATCAATAAAATAAAGTTAAAGCTGAAATCGAAATATTGTAATTAAACTCAATATTATGTTATTTAACAAGCTGTCAATGATTCACTCAGTTGGACTAACTTCTGCTTAAAAGCGCATCTAATCCGAGTCTTAATACATTAGTCTATATTTTGATACACAGTTTAAGCTGAATGCCAACTAAAATGCACCCCTCGCCCGTGGGTTAAGCTCTCATTTAGAGTCGACCCCTTGACTACTTTGCTTTTTATAAATCTACACTTTTTTATCCATGTCATCTCTGGTCTCCTCCAATGTGGCCCAACTCAATGCAGACGCCATTAATTAAAGTGAATGCCCCTAAACGATAGTTGCTCGCGTTTAATCAGTTGGACGCTTGCAAAGACAAACATGGCACAAGCTCGCACACATATGCATGCCTCTCTATGTGTGTGTGTGTGTGTGAATAAATGTGTACTGTGTGCGTCTATTCAAAGAGTCAGATGGATAAGTGGCTTGAAACTGAACTGTAATAGAGTCGTACAAACATGGGATGTCATTAAAACATAAGCAAAAGTGCCTCTTAAAGTACAACCCATAATTTTCGCATATTAGTCGAGCGACTGACTGCTGGGTGGGTGGGTGGCTGGGTGGTGGGTTCGGAGGAATCATATGCATTTAACATGCAATTGCGTGCCAAAAGGGGCAAACGAACCCCAACTGAGTGCGATGACGATGACGATGACGATGATGACGAGGCGACGGGCAAATTCGCAAGCTTGAAATTAAAACATTACTCAAAGGTAGCCAGGAATATTTGCAAGGCAAAGGGGTGAGTCCCTTCAAGGATCCTTCTAATGGTGTGCCAACAGAGAGCCAGAACTGCGGAGCTGCGAAGCGATAAGAAATTCACTGGGTGTCCGAACATTCATCTGGCTGGTTTGAGGTTATCCTCCCGACTTTAACGACTCACAAGAAAAAAAAAGGCCGAGTAATTGTAAAGTTCACGTGCCGCGTTGCAGGAAATCAGGACTTCTGTCTGGAGCTGGTAGGGAGGCCATTGAGGCCCCGCCCCAATTGACTTCCACATCTCGAGTGTAATCAGAGGCAAGAACCAAGTCGCTGGCAGTTCTAATGAACTAGTTTCATTTGTTTTTGCACTCGAATTTATTGAGCTATAAAGGTGTCAAAATGTCTGCCTCCTTCGTTTCCAGGTGCCACATAGATTTAATGCCATATTCGTTCATTGTGAATAATTAAGATGGGGCTTGCGTGTCTGAGGTATGCTCCTAATCCTAGTCATGCTCCCCTTTTCTTGTCCATCATCATCATAAAAAGTCTCATTAGGCCAAATGTATAATATAATGACTTTGCCTTCAGCTGTGCAGGTCCTTTTTTTCCCTGCCACCTTTTGTGATGGTCTTACAATTCATTAGACGCTCGGCCATGAAAGGGGAAAACCTTTAATCAGGAAATTGGATAGGACGGGTAAATTGATGAATTGACAGGAGATTGTTGACGGGAGATGGGAGACGAGAGATGGGAGATGGGAGGCGGGAGACGGGAGATGGGAAATGAAAGATAGATAGAAGCAGGGACACGGCAAAAAGGAGGCCCGACAGTGAATGGACCTCAGGTGAAAAGTTCCAATGATGCGAGATGAGAATCAACAAAAGGTTCTTTGCACTGAGTAAACTTTAAACTAAAGTTTAATCACAGTAAGCGTTCAACTAACTGTTTCCCTAAGCCTAGTTTATATTTACACGCGTACAGGACACTCTAGCCTAAAAACTTCAAAAAACCTCCAAAAATATTCACGATTTTAGCCAGTTTCAAATATTGCAGCGATGAGCAACTTGTAAGTAATTGATGGATATTCGAAATATATATATAAATAACGGTATCTATCTATATTTGATATCCCCTTAGTGTGGTTAACTGGATAAAATGCCATGGCATGGAGACTCCTCCATTTAATGCACCCCATGCTGACATCCTGCGTCCCGTGACATCGGAGCTTCAGACTCTTCAGAAATTGACCAGAAACATTCGACGTGAAGAGATGATGAGACTGTTGCAGCAGGAGAAGGACGACTACGATGTGGAGCTAAGGAGCACCTTGAAAAAATCCTTTGTAAAAGACGATGTCTGTGACCGCTATCTGTGCGCCAATTACGGCGGTCGAATGGACAGACAATCCACTTAGTATTCAGTTTATATTATTTACACAGTCATTTAAATACATTATTAAGGAGGTAAAATTCACATTGACATTTTGTGAAACAGTGTTGGGAAACGCATTTTAAGTACTCTGCACTTGGAATAATCGAGGATTGAACTTTGGACCAAGCTAGAAGGTGTTGGGTAACAATTTTTACATTTAAGTGTTGGAAAACGTACTTGAGAATTGTAAGAGTTACACTTTGGTATATTCCAAGTCACTTAATTGTTAATAAGGATTAAATACCGCACCTCAGTGTTATAAAACGCATTTATAATCATCTTAAAATAACCTTGAGTTAGATCTGAGTCATTTGAAAGTAAGTAGTAATACTTCAGTGCTGGAAAACGTACTTAAGAATTTGTCTAATTATACTAAACCTTATAAAATTATACTGCGGAGTCATTAAGGTGTATGTAAGGAGTAAAAAGTGCTGGAAAACGCATTTCAGTAATCTTAGATAAAACTGACTTTAGGTCTGAGTCATTAAGTGTTGAGTAACGACTACAAATTTATCTCAGTTTAAGAAAACGCACTTAAATGTGCAGTCATTCAAAAGTAAGGTTATTTCAGTGTTGGAAAACGTGTATTAAGTAAGTCGTTTTAAAGCGATTAAACAGTGCTGTAAAACGCATTTTCAACAATCTTAGATTAAACTTAGGTTGGGTCTGAGTAATTAAGTGTTGGGTAACGGTTATCAAT
Source organism: Zaprionus lineosus (assembly GCA_035044505.1). NCBI lineage: Eukaryota > Metazoa > Arthropoda > Insecta > Diptera > Drosophilidae > Zaprionus > Zaprionus lineosus. Next base: position 330,477 of record JAWNNX010000064.1, read on the forward strand.
TTATCTTAGCTTAGGAAAACACACTTAAGTTTGCAATCATTTAAAAGTACGGTCATTTCAGTGTTGGAAAACGTCTATTAAGTAAGTCGTTATAAAGCGATTAAACAGTGCTGGAAAACACATTTTCAGTCATCTTAGATTAAACTTAGATTGGGTCTAGGTAACTAAGAGTTGAGTAACGATTATAAATTTATCTTAGCTTAAGAAAACGCACTTCACTTTGCAGTCATTTAAAAGTAGGTAATAAATGTTCAGTGTTGGAAAACGCCTATTAAGTAAGTCGCTTTAAAGCACTGCACTTGGACTGTTTAACAAATATTGGCCAATAATTGATAAATAATTTATTATTATTTACTTAATGGCTGGAAAAGGGTTTCATTTCTGAGGTTTATTTATTGTGCGGGCAGAGTTTTCCGCCGCTGGGAAAACTACATTTCATTTATCAACATTAGTGCCTACTAATTGTACCGCCTCGAAATTTTAGCCACCATCATTAACGTAAATTTGTGATTACCCGCAACACCACCGCCACCACTGCCACCACCGCCGCAGTCGTAGCCTCTCCTCCCCCCATATTAACAGCTCCCATTGAGGTGTAACTGCTTTAATTACACACAAATTATTTGGAAATGACTTGCAAAATGAATTTAGTGAAAATGAATTGCGTTTATTTTGTGCAAATCCTGTGGCACTGAGCCACTGTAAATTTGTGGCACGAACTCCTGGACCGATTAATCCTTTAGAAAAACCAAATTGAAGTGCTGAGAGTTATTTGGCCAATAACTGGGACACATCAGAGATGTCAGCGTTAAGCAACATGCACTCAAAACAGGATAAGCTGCGGTCGGTTGACTGCCTGTGGATGAATGTGTAGAACAGGATTTGAGTCCTAGTTCGAGTCCTAGTCCGAGTCCTAGTGCCAGTCTCGAATTTGAATCAAAATTCGTATCTCAGACTGAGTGCATGGAGTGGAGTGGAGTGGGCAGAGGTTTGGCTCCAATTGGAAGGACTTGCGGTCGGATTGGCACACACAGCCTGATGTCCTTGCACCCTCCTCATGCAATGTGTGAAATATGTGAAGCATTCGATGTGCCACAGGCTGGCAATGGGATCCCATTGTTGTTTGTTGGTCAAATTGTCGTAAATTAGTTTTAACACCTGACTGAGTGGCTTTTCAAGTGGTCACCTTATGGCTGTGTGTGTGTGTGTGTGTGTGGGTGTGTGTATGGGGGTGTATGTGTGTGTGAGCATGTGTACGCTTCCGCTTCAGCTTTCATCCAGTTTTCTCAACGAGTTTTGGGCTACTTTGCTGTCAGCTTGTGGACAGCCTTCATCCGGACCCGGCAACCCTTTTGTTGTGCCTCCCCCCAGCACCCTCCCCCTCCAGTACTGACTTTGTCATCTGCTTTGTGGTGTGTGAAATTAATGTAATCGCATTTTAAGCATAAACTATGTAAGAACATCGCTTTTCAATTAACTTCAATGCCGCACATCTGTCCAAGCGGAGTTGGCGATGGGGGCGACTCTTCGAGGTGCCATCTTAAGTGCCAGCCTCTGGGATTGCCATTTGGAATGCCATGAAGTCAATGAGGTGGTCAAATGCTTGGTAAAAATGAGCTGGCGATAGCTTCAGATTGAGATTGGGTTCCAGCTTAGGAATGTAGGGATTGGGATTGGGGTTGGGGTTGGGGTTTGGGTTGGGGTTGCAGTTGATTTTCGGTTTGAGGTCAAAGTTGTGGTTGAGGTTGAGGCTGGCGTCTGGATTGTGGCTGTGACTGCGGTCGAAGTTAAAAGTTCGGATTACCTCCTGCTGATGAGTAGCTTAACCTTACTGACACTGCTCCTTCCATCTTCCATTCCAGTCCATTCCATTCTATTCCATTCCAATTTGGACAAGCAAATTTCGTTAAAAATCCCATCATAAAAACGGCGAACCACAAATGCAGCACAAATCCAAATGTTGTAAAAAAAAACAACATTTGGGTCACTCAGTTTTTCGTTTATTTTATGGCAGCTTTCAAAGTTTTTACTCATTGGCCCAGCGGCGAGCTGGCCGTCTGTCCCACAGTCGGTCTGTCCACCTGGACAAACGGAGCAGCTGTAGCCGCAGTCACAGCCGCAACGTCTCTCGCCAAGGTGGCAATAAAATAAATGGCAGCACTTTCGGTTTTACCCGCACAGAAACAAGGATGCCAAGGATTCTGGCTGCAACATGTACACACACACACACACACACACATACGTATATATAAATTTAAGTATTGTATGCATGTGTGTGTGTGTGTGTGTGTGTGTGTGTAGTTACTTATAGAATATATGTATGCGTGAGATGTCGGAAGTTTAAGGCTTCCCCAAAAAGGCAATTTGGAAAGGTGGAAGCGATGGCATTGGTCATATATCAAAAGACGAAAGAGTAAAGCACATAAACCGCTGAAACTGAGCAAACACCTACAAAAAAAACACAAAAAAAAAAAGAAAAGAAAAGCGCTCCATAAGGCTGCATGTGCCAGAAAGAGAGGGACGATTGCTGTCGCTCCTCAAGCGCTTGGAGATGAAGTGAGATTTGCCGGCGAGTTGGTTAGCGGCAAATATTTGCGGTATTTTCACTCGGCCACTGAGTGGTTTATGACTCCTTATGGCGCCTGCAGGTTGTAGTTTGTATTATTGTTGTTGTTGTTGCTGTTGTTGTAGCCTCTGTTATTGCTGTTACTGTGAATCGTTTTTGGTACCGCGAGGTAAATCCAAAACACTAAAAGGCACTCCTCTTGGGGTATTTGCAAGCATCTCCAGGTGACTGGCAGTGCGCTTAAGATTAATGTCTGGCCACCGCGACAGGCACAACCACCACCCCCCCCACACAGGAGGTCCTGCGTCAGCTCATTGTTGAGGGCATTGACAATGTAGCATTTGCCGCTGCAGAGAGGCAAACCATAATATTGAGAAAGAGAAACGTAATTTCTAAAAGGATTACGGAAAGCTTTAAAGCAAAGCCACCAACAGCGGCGACGACATGAAAAATGAATTGAACAAAAAGAAAATGAAAAAGAAGAGGAATGAAATATAAAAATGGAAAATGGAAAATGGAAAAGTGAAAAGTGAAAAGTGAATAGCGAGAAAAGCTTGCAAAGGCAAGGCAAGCTCTCATTTGCGAGGCACATGCCGCAAGCCCTCATACACACACACCTACACACATACACAGGCACCCACACATAAGCAAACACATTCATACACACACCTACACATACACACATAAACCAAGTTTCGAACGCCGTGAAATATGTGAAAAATGAACGGAAATGCCGCAACGCCAAAGCGGAAATGAAAAATGCACGTAGAAGAATGACGGAAAATGCCCGTCGAAAGCCTCAAATCAAAGGACTTCAGGATCGTGTGTCAGTGTGAAGGAAAGCATTGAACGGGCTTGGGGAAAAGCCAATGCGACATATGACACGCTAAGCGGAAAACTCAAGCTCGAGATTTTCCTCAATCGTAATAAATTTATACTAAGCTTTGACTTTAAAAATTAAAGAAGAAGAAGAAGAAGAAAATGTGAAAATTGGAACTTAATTTTAAAATATTCTTTTTAAATTAAAAATAAAATTAAATTTATAAAGTAATTAAAAAAAATATATATATTTTGAGAAATTGGAATAAAAATTTTTAATTTAACTCAGAACCAATAAAAATCCTACTTCTTTTTATTGACTCATAAAATTCTTACACTTGTCTGGCAACGCCATGGAACTCACTTTGTCTGGCAGCTCAGATTTCAGATTTTGAAGCGATGAACTTTATTTGGTCATCGAATATTCAATTAGTCAACTATCGCGATGACTTTTTCACAGGAGCCACCGAAATTAATAATTTTAATGCCTCGATATGAATTTGGGTGGAAAACCTGAAGTGGAAAGCTCTAAGGGAAAAGCTTGGAGTGAACGGCCTAAAGGGAAAGCCTGTCAAGAAGAGACTGACAGAGAAAACCTCTAAAGGAGAGACTAAGAGGGAAAGCCTCTAAAGGTGAGCCTGAGAGGGTAAGCCTATGAAGAAGAGACTAAGAGGGAAAGCCTCTAAAGGAGAGACTGAGTGGGAGAGCCTATGAAGAGAGACTGAGAGGGAAAGCCTATAAAAAAGAAGAGACTGAAAGGGAGAGACCGAAAAGTAGAGACGGAGAGGGAAAGGTTATAAAGGGAAGACTGAAAAGGAGAGACTGGAGACCAGAGACTGAAAGGGAACGCCTGAGAGGAAGGGCCTGAGAGACAAGGACTGAAAGGGACGCCTGGGAGCCTCAAAGGTCTGACAGGCACTCGTCACCTCATTAGGGGTACAAAATTGATCTAATCTTGTGAAGGGAACTCATCATTTATTGGACTTTGGCTTGGGCTTGGACTGGTGCCGCATGGCACATGGAGTTCAGTATTCCAGAATGGTTGACCTGGTGAGCTTCCTGCTGCGGCTGAGCTACTACTACGCGCGGATCGTCGGAGCTCTGAACTTTGAGATTGACTTCAGGTCGCGAGTTACGCGGAAAACAAATCGCGCTTCTTTTTATGCCATCTGTGTGAATCTCATTATGATTGGAGTTATTCCGATGCTGAGTGGTGTTCAGGTGATGCACGCGTTCCTTTCGCAGTCGGATCTCATACACGAGAACACGTTCCTCGTGATGTTGGGAGGACGCGTATGCTGTGTGGCGGTCACCCTGGTCGCCCGCTGGTGGCAGCGGCGACAGGTCATGAATATTGTGAACGCCTTCATGAGACTCGCAAGGCGGAAGCCACAAGTGATGAGAATATGGAAATGGGGAGTCCTGAGAAAGATAACGAGCGCCGTTCTCACGGAACTCATGCAGCTTTCAATTTCCCTAATCATCATTCAGGAATATCTCACGACTCAAATGGCCATCAATCTGACAGTTTTGTGGGGAGTCACCGCTTTGATAAATGTCATCATCTCCCAATACTATTTTGGTCTTCTGAACATTCATGGTCATTATGTCCTGCTCAACAAGGAACTCAGCTCGGTGCTGGAGCAGGTGTCCTCCCTGGAGACAGAGCACGGCAAAGGCGTCTTCACCCTCAGATGTTGCGCCCTGGCCGATCGTCTAGAAGCCATAGGGCGGACTCAGTTTGAGCTGCAGTTGCTTCTTGATCGGATCACCAATTTGTTTGGAATACAGACGCTGTTCGTATCCTTGAGCTACTACATGACGACTGTGATGAGCATTTATTTGATGTTCGCCGAGTTCAGGAGAAAGGATATGACCATCACCTGGAAGAACACAAAATTTGCCAGTATTTTTGCCTTTGAGATGATTTTTTATTACTTAGATGTCCATATCACCGCCCATGCAATGTACGCAGTCCTGGATGCGCATGAGGACATGGTCAATATACTTTCACAGTATACAGACGTTGCGTCAGGATTGGACAATCGTTTACAAACAGTCGTAGGTGCAACTAAAGCTTCAAGGACTCAATTCCATCCATAGTAAACCCCTATTGTAGTTCCAGGATTTTCAACTGCAACTCGCGTGGAATCCTTTGAAACTCTCCATTCTCGGGGCTTACAACGTGGAGCGTAGCCGCGCCATTACCTTGGCTGGTTCCATTATAACCAGTTCCCTGGTACTGGTTCAATATGACATACAAAATACTTGAGTTCCCTTGAGAAATGAACTCGGAATTTAAAATTTCGTAGATTTAAATTTTTTTAAAATTTTTTTTTAATATTTTTTAATTTTCATTAAATTTTTTTTTAAATTTTTTTAAATTTTTTTAAATTTTTTTTAAATTTTTATTTATTTTTTTTTAAATTTTTATTAATTTTTTAAATTTTTTTTTATATTGTTAAACTCCACATTTTTCATACGAAATGCATGTGCTTCATCGACGTCCGTTTGTCGAGGACTGCCTGTGGGCGAACTCAAAGTGAAAACGTGTTCTGTTTATTGCCATGGCACCAATTTCCAATTTCCATTTTCCATTTTCCAATTGGTATTTAGTTAATTGGCCTCCTCGTATCGCGTCGTATCTTTCCATTTAATCGAGTGTTCATACAAATAAATATATATAATGTCTCCACCGAAGGGACAAGCCAAAAAAAGCTTAGTCCTTCGCAATGCAAGAGCTGGTGCAGTGGATGTTACGGTCCTTCTACTACTTTTCGAGGCTTCTGGGCGTCATCAACTTTGAGATTGACATGTCTTCAGGTCGGGCCCGAAGGACACGAGTGGCAACGATTTACGCAGCACTCGTGAATGTATTCATATTCACAATATTCCCATTCCTGAGCACCAACGATCTGATGTCCAAGCTGTGGTCGAACGCCGGACTCCTTCATGAGTATCTCTTCCTGATCATAAACGGGGTGCAGGTGGCCTGCACGATTCTCACTCTGATCAGTCGCTGGAGCCAGCGACATCATCTCATCCAGGTGATCAATGGATTCCAACGTTTGGGCCGAAGGAAGCCGCAGATTATGCAAATGTGGAGAAATAAAATTCTTGCCAAGTTCATGGGTATCTCCGTATTGCAGATACTGCAAGTATCCTTGAGTCTGGTATCCTTGAAGGGCAGTATGACAGTCAGAATGGCGTTCAGTATATTCATTGTGTATTTATTAATCGCGCTGGTGAACATCATTGTGTCTCATTATTATTTCGCCATGTTGAATGCCTACAGTCATTATTTCCTGCTCAATCAGGAGCTGAGCGCCGTCATGGAGGAGATACGTTTGCTGGAGGACGAGCCACGGCGCGCCACCTTTATGAGCAAGTGCTGCCGGGCGGCCGATCGACTCGAGGGCATAGCACGAACACAGACCCAAGTCCAGAGGCTGACCGAAGCCATCACCCAAATCTTTGGCATTCAAGGAGTCTGCGTATTGGGAAACACTTATATCTCAACGATTGCCACGGTTTATTTGACCTTTGCCGCCCTGAAGCAGCCTCAGGATATGGACTTAAGCGCTCTGAGGGTTATCCTATTTATCATTGAGATCAGTTTCTATTATGGCGACATTATCCTTACCACCAACAATGTGTACAATGTCCTTGACGAACATACGAAAATGTTGAACCTTCTGACTCATTACCTGAACTTTCCGCCAGGACTTGACGAACGGCTCGAAGCAGTTGTAAGTGTTTCGAATGTCCTTTCTCTGCTTTAATAATCCTCTTCTTTCTTTTGTGACAACAGTTTTCAAGTTTCCGTCTTCAACTGGCCGCCAATCCCCTACGGGTCACAATCCTTCACCTCTATAAGGTAGACCGCACGAACATGATCTTCATAGCCAGCTCCATTGTGATGAACTCCTTGGTCCTCATACAGTACGACTTGAAGAACTCGTAGGAGCTCAGCTTTGTTGGGATTTCATTTTTATTTTTATTTTATTTTATTTATGTAAATGTTATAATAAAGTTATTTTCGAAAAATTTAATTTTTTTTTAATTTTACTCCTAATAAAATCAGAAATTTAAATTAAGCATTTTTCATTTTACGGCCACTGTTTTAGGCTAAGGCTTTAAAAATCAGTACTAGAGTCATGATTTTTTTTTAAATTGAATTAAAGTTTGAAATTGAAATTTTAAAAATTTCATTTTGTTATTTTCTTTGAATAAAAGAAAAAACTTTTAATTTAAAATTTAGCTTTTAGTTTTGGCTGAAAATCTCACGTTATTTATTGAAATGAAACTAAATTTGAAAATCAGTATCGGAGTCAAGTTCTTTGCTATTATGTTAAAAATATATTACTTGAAATTTTTAATTTATAATTTTAGCTTTTTTTTTTTAATTTAATATTTACAATTTATTATTTTATTATTTTTTAATTTAAGCCACTGCTGTTTAAAATCTGTATTGTTTCTTAGGAAATCAAAATCAGAGCCATGATACAAGCGCTTAAGTTAAAAATAAAAAACAAATTAAAAAAATAAAAAAAAACATTTTGGAAACTTTCAATATTTAAATTATTGAAAACTCAAGATTTAATTTTTTTTATTTATTTTGAGTGCTGCTAATTCATTTAAGGAGCTACTCAAATTTTGATATCAAATTTTCATTAAAACTAAAATTTAAATTCCTTTTTTAAAGTCATAATTTCTGCCATTGAGTTAAGGACTTTTTACACTTAAAAGTGTGCCCGTACCTTAAAGTTTTTAACCTAACACTAAATAGCAACGTTTTTTTTCGATGTTGGCAATGCCGCGTGGCATTCAGAATCTGATAACTCGACTCGTAGTATTCATTAGAAAAGAGTGTGAAAAATTATTGAATGAATGCAAAATAATTAAATAAGGACTTGGGCAATACAATAATTATTTAAAAATGTTCCAAAAGCGTGAGCTCTGGCAGTAAATCAACGTCAGAAGGAGGCCAGTTATGGGGGCCAGACAATTGCCGAATGGGTCATTAGGGACCCAAAGCAGATCCTATCTCTCCTGGCCATATAGAAGGGACACAACGCACGCATGAGGCAGCAGCCACTTTGGCTGGTCTCAGCCCTCAGTTCTGTATAATGTTTGACCTGGTGAAGTTCTTGCTGCGGATTGGGTACTACTATGCCCGGATCGTCAGTCTGTTCAACTTTGAGATTAACTTTAGGACGGGACGAGCGCAAACGACGTGGCGGACTTCGGTCTATGCCGCAGTAGTGAATATCCTGATTATTTGCACCATTCCCCTCCTGAGTGGCAAGCAATTGTTGTACGCGTTCGTCGAACGGGCGGACACACTGAACGAGTGCCTGTTCCTGACGATGCTCACAGGACGAATTTGCTGTGTGACAGGGACACTGATCGCTCGCTGGTGGCAGCGGCGAAGAGTTATTTGGATTGTGAACGAGATTCTGAGGCTGACGAAATGGAAGCCACAAGTGATGAAGATCTGGAAGTGTGGAGTCCTTCAGAAATTCGCTGCTATCCTGCTGACGGAGCTCTCCCAAATATCCGTTATTATCATCTGCATTTGGGATTCCATGACACCGACGAAGGTGATCAACTTTCTGATTATGTCGGCAATTACCGCACTCATAAACGTCATCATTTCTCACTTCTATTTTGTTGTCCTGAATATCTACGCTCACTATGTCCTACTCAACAAGGAGATACGCTCGGTGCTTGACGAAATCCTCTCCTTGGAGCACGAACAACGTAAAGGAGTATTGACCCTCAAGTGTTGTGCCCTGGCCGATCAGCTGGAAGCCATAGCTAGAGCTCAATACCGACTCCAAACACTCCTCAAGCGGGTCTCTAACCTCTTCGGGATGCAGACCTTGTTCATGTCCTTAAGTATTTACCTGACGTTAATCGCCTGCACGTACTTCGTCTACTCCGAGTTCACCAAGTACACATTGAGCATGGCCTGGAAGAATCCGTACCTGTCGTCCTTGTTCTTCATTCAGTTTTTGTTTTTCTTCACGGACATTCAAATCTCCACCAATATTGTGTACTCCGTCATGGATGAGCACGCGGAGATGGTCCGGTTGCTCTCGCAGTACACAGTCGTTTCTCCAGGACTTGATGAGCGATTGCAGACGGTCGTAAGTCTTGGTCTTGCTTCAAATCCTGGAATTTAAGACTTATCTTTTCCTTTATATAGATCGAACACTTTCAGCTGCAGCTTACATGGAATCCACTGGAGATCTCGCTCCTGGGAATGTATAAAATAAGGAAATCTCGAATCGTATCCTTGGCCAGTTCAATCATAACCTCATCTATGGTTTTGATTCAATACGATCTTCAAAGTAATCCTTAAGGCTAGTTAAGCGTTCAGTTGACTTTGCAGCCTTTAATCCTTGGACTCTGAATCCCCCGAAAATGTTCATTAGCTTCCACATTCCACGGTCTGGGTACGACTGCCAAAGTCCGTCCAAAATGTGTGGTCACTGTAGTGGTATGTCGGGAGCTTTCGTTTCTAATTAGGCATGAGTTTGTTATCCTTGCGCTTTATGGTATCTTATCTGTTCAACTATAAATCCATCAACATTCAATTAAACTCCCATTCAATCTATTGGACAGCCCGTTTAGTTATTCACAATGCCCGACGTGGTGCAGTGGATGTTACGGATATCCTACGCTTACTCCCGGCTTCTGGGTGTCATTAACTTTGAGATTGACACTCGCACAGGTCGGGCGCACAGGACCCGAAGGGCCTCAATATATGCGGCGCTCATGAATGTGCTCATCATTAGCCTTTTACCCTTCCTGAGCTCCAGCGAACTGATGTCCAAGTTGTGGTCGAACTCTGGACTTCTGCACGAGTATCTGTTCGTGGTCATAAATGGGATGCAGGTCAGCTGCACGATTGTGACCCTCCTCAGTCGCTGGTGGCAACGTCGACGACTCATTCGCGTCGTCAATGGATTCCAGCGGCTGACCAAGGCGAAGCCAGCGGTGATGCGGATGTGGCGACGTGGAGTGATTGCCAAGTTCTGCAGCATCCTGGTTTCCCAGGGACTGCAAGTGGTAATCCTTCTGATGAGCTTGCGGGAGTTTTTAACCATTACACTAATCACGGGTATCCTGCTCATGTACACACTTGTGGCTCTCGTCAATGTCATAACATCGCATTATTTTTTTGCCATGTTGAATGCCTATAATCATTATGTCCTGCTCAACAAGGAGCTATGCAGTGTGCTGCACGAAATTGGCTCCTTGGAGCAGGAGCATCGAAGAGCGACGTTCATGAGCAAGTGCTGCTCCCTGGCTGATCGACTGGAAGTCATAGCCAGAACCCAATCCCATGTGCAGGACCTGGTCCTTGACATTACCCAAATCTTTGGCATTCAAGGACTCTGTGTGTTCGGAAATATCTACATATCGGCGATCGCTACAATCTACTTGACCTTTGCCTCCTTGAATCGGCAGCAGGAAATGAAGTTCACCCGCACGACAATCATCATAATTGCCATCGAGATTGTCATTTACTATGCGGACATCATAATGTCCACCAGTAATGTCCACCAGGTGGCCGACCAACACGCCAGGATGTTGCGCCTGTTGGCCGACTACCCGACGTTCCCTGCGGGCCTGGACGCACGCCTCGAGACGGTCGTAAGTTGACCAAGGATAATCGTACAGTTTAAATAATTAATATCTCTTCTCTTTCTTTGGTTGCTTTCAGTTCATCAGCTTCCGTCTTCAATTGGCCCAAAATCCTTTGAGGATTACCATTTTGAACCTCTGCACCGTCGACCGAAGGAACTTAATTGCAATTGCCAGTTCCATAGTGACCAATTCCATTGTACTGATCCAGTACGAATTGAAGTATACGTAAAAAGGACACTTGATCGAAACTAAATTAAAGGAATTGCAAGGACATGCAGTTCTGAACTGCACCTTTGACTGGTATTAAAGCAGGAAGAAACCTTAAATTCAATTGTCGTTTGAGTTCATGAAATTAGTTAAAGTTTTGCTTAAGAAATCTCCCTTTGAAGGACCTCCTGTCGACCTGCACATTTTGCCAGTCAGTCATGGGTGAGTGTTGCCTGCCTGTGTGTGTGTCCGTGTGGCTGTGTGCTTATGTGCTTGTGTGCTTGTGTGTGGCAACATCTTTTCAAGTTGAATGAAATTGTAGCTACGGGCTATTCATGAGACAGTCAACAAAGGAAATACAATATCCTTTGGACAGACAGACACTGCTTGGAGCTGGGCATGTCTGGGCATTGGACTGGGAACGCACATGTGACTGTATCGAAACGCTTGTTTGTATCAAGGCGATGTCCTGGCATTTATTCGTCCCTCCCCCCGGCCCACACATGCAACCAAAATACTCTCCCTCTCTCCCTCCCCCTCTCTCCCTCCCCCTCTCTCTTTCCCCCTCTCTCTCTTACCCCCTCTCTCTCTCTCTCTCCCTACCTCCTTCCTGCCATCCAAAACGAAAGCACAATAATGAGTGAAATCGACTCTGAGTCTGTTAGATGGGCGGCGAGGGGACGCCCACACAAAAAGAGACGCAAGGACATCCACACGGTATCTGTGTCAATGGTATGTGTAATTGCGAGCAAGCCAACCGATAATGGAAGTTTCATACAGTGGTTAGAATGTGGCTACGGGCAGGGAAATGGCTATGGTAATGGCAATGCCTTGACAGGATTTTGTTCTGTGCTGCGATTGCCAGGCATTTATAAGATGTCCTCCTCCTCCCCCCCAGAACACCCAACAACCAACACCCAACAACCCTACACCCAACACCCTACAGCCAACGCGTAGCGACACTGACAAATCCTGTCGCAGCGTCGCTGCTTTGCTCGATGGAGCGTCAATTCTTTGCCACAGCAGCAAATGGAAACTGAGAATAAACGAGCTTCCATTCAATTTTGCTCTAACATTCCGGCTCTCCGATGGTTGCCGGCTGTCGGTTTAGCATAAGTCGCTGTTTCATCCGGCTTCCGGGAAAGTCCGTATGCGTTCATGATCCACCCCGTCGACGACATTCGACGGACTGTCGCAACAACAATCGTACGCATAATGCAATGCGGCTCCCTTGGTTGCTCGGGCTCCCAACTCCATTGCACTCTGGCTTCGAATCCTCCTCATCCTGATTCCAGCTAAAGGCAAATTCAAACGCAACGCAACGCAAGGCAATGCAATGCAATGACAAGGACAACACCCAACTGAGTGCTGCAATCCGACACTTCGAAGTGCTGGTGCGCCCTCTGGCGGACATCGTGTACGGATAGCGGGGTAGCCGGAGAGCTGAGGAGCCGGAGTAGCCGGAGAGCTGGGGAAGCCGGGTAACCGGGTAGCCGGGCAGCAGGGTAGCTGGGCAGCCGGGTAGCTGGGCAGCCGGGTAGCTGGGCAGCCGGGTAGCTGGGCAGCCGGGTAGCCGAAGAGCTGGGCAGCCGGAGAGCTGGGTAGCCGGAGGGGCGAGGTAACCGGAGCTGGGTTACATGCGTGCCTCGTTCAAGTGGCAAATGCAACTCCAATTGAAGATTATCCCAGTGTATCCAAAGTGCAAGTACATGTCCTGTAAAATGGCCCGATTGTAATAATATGTACAAACGCTTTACATGGAGCGGTCAGGCGAGTTGCTCCTCTTAGCCAGCTTCCAATTGGCTTAGAGTGTCACTTGGGATTTGGGTGGATGTGAAGCGTTCGCTTTATCAATGTAATCGATACATCCAAACGGATGGTTGGCCATGCAAATGTAATCATTGGCATTCAAACAGATGTCAAGCACGTCTAAGCTTGGAGCTCTTCCTTTCTGCTCGACGAGCAGATACCCTAAGCCACTTTCCCAGCTCCGAATAAAAACTTGACCTGTGCCCCACTTCATCTCAGTTCCGGGATTAATGAACCTCCCAAATTGTTAACCAGATTTGATAGTTGAAGGAATTAACTTATCGGGGGGCATTTCTTGAGCGGATGGCCCTTCGAACTTGGTCCGTAATTTAGGATATAAGCGAGAAACACATTTGAGGCATCCAAAAGTGATGCACCTTCTTTCATTCAGGGAAAATCCCAGCGGCCGCGTGGAGAAAATGAAAATTAAATTGAATTTCCAAAGGGCACGCACATAAATCCAATGGCAAACCGTGGCTCCAAGAAGCCAAAGGAACGAACCGAAAAAAAAAAAAAACAAAAAAAAAAAAACAGATGGAAAATCTATAAAAAGCAACGAGAGGAAAATTTGAAGCGCCGCGAAATATAAGAAAATTCGACGGCGTCAGAGCAAAATTTGTAGTTTGCCTCTGCCGAAGGCCAAAAATTGCGCTCCAAAGTATCATAAATATTTGATTTTCACATTTTACAACGTCTCATCGTCTGGCCGGATGTCTGTGCCAGTGCCAGATCCTGCGCCTGATTCTCAGTCTCAGTCTCAGTCTTAGCTCTGACTCTGGATCTGAATTTGAGCCTCTGCCTGTGCCTCTGCCTGTGCCTCTGCCTGTGCCTCTGCCTGTGCCTGTGCCTCTGCCTGTGCCTCTGCCTGTGCCTCTTCCTCTGCCTGTGCCTCTTCCTCTGCTTCTGCCCCTTCCTCTGCCTCTGCCTCTGCCTGTACCTCTGCCCCTGCCTCTGCCTGCGCCTCTGCCTCTGCCTCTACCTCTGCCTGGAAGTGGATCTCCTTGAGAAGCTGAATGCCTGCTGGAGGTTGCAGGGTGTAGGCAGCCGGTTGCAGGACGAAAGTTGCAGGGTACGAGGTGCAGGATGCGAGGTGGCGAGAAAATTGATAAGTTTCAATGATTACGATTGAAAATTGATATAATTTCTGCACAATTTTGCAGCAATTGGCAAATGTCGCGTACGTGATGAAATTTTCCTAAGCGATTTTCCCCAGCTGCTGCTGCATTCGTGTTATCACAAAATTCAACTGAGATTTTTCCAAAACAAACTCGAATTGAATAGTTTCCATGGCTTATGCCACTTCGAGATGAACAAGAAAGGATGCAAGTGACGAGCAGCCAGGACATAATCGAAAAGCTGATGGGATTTCACTTTTAAAGTTTTCTCTTTTGATCGTTGATCAGGAGTAAATAAATATATCCTTCTGCTTTGGATATCCTTTGGTTTCCTCTTCGTCCTTTTTTAAAGATTTTCGTACTGCAAGTCGATTGTCTACAGGATAACCAATGCAACTTTAACCACACGTTAAACCAAAGGCTCTTAGCCATAAAACCAAGTGACAGTTTCATGCAGTTCTCTTCAAGGTAAGTTTGATCCTTCGAAAGGATATACATTAGATGCTTTGGTTCATTGTAGTGGGGCGTACATTTGGCATTAGTCGTAAAAGGCTGGATGATGTTTGAGCTGCTTATGGCTAGGGCTTTCACAAGGGTTACTCACAACTGCCCATCACCCGAGGAGGACCTCTCAAGAGGTAGGTGTAAGTGTAAGTGAGTGAGTGTGTGTGTGTGTGTGTGTGTGTTTGTGTGGGAATTGGAAGAAGCTCGTGCTCGTAAATACTCTTTATGAACACCTGCACATTACAAACTTTAAAATTTATGTCTGTGTACACGGCTGCAAGGACTTTCCAGCCACCAGTTCAGGACTCGTATTTATGGATGCGGCATCGTGAATGTTGCGGCATATTTGGTTTCGGCGTGCGAAATGCATTTTATGAATCTTTTATGGCTTTTAATGTGGAGACACCTGCACATACATAAAGGCAGACGCACGCGCACACTCACACACACTCACACCCGCACTCACACCCGCACTCACACTCACACTTACACTTACAATCGCACGCACACAGATTGGCGCCACCTGCCGCTGAGTTTATGCGGCACTGGCGTCACACAATCAACGCCCGCGATCGCCCCCTCACCAAAATGGCAATGGGAGACAGGTTGACGGGCGTTTGTCATAAAAATGTGTAGCTGAAGCTGCTGACGAAGGAGTAGTCGGAGGATCAGGAGGCGGACCAGGAGGCGGGGGTAGGAATGGCATTTGGAAGGTTGGACGGTTGGACGGTTGGACGGTTGGACGCTTGGTTGAAAGGGACACCTTTACCTTTATGGCATAAAGCAGGATATGCAATCTGCTCACGCGCCACCAACGTACATATATCATCCTGGCCTAATCCTTGGTGGCCATGGCTGGCTTTTACTAAGCGCTGCACATGAAATATTTCCACCAAAATAAGAAGGAACACGAGCAACAAAGTTGCTGCACTTTGATTTATGCCCCGCACAGTTGTTTAAGGTACTCTTCCGTGGGGCCACGCCCACTGATGGCTATGTGTTTGGGCCGCTATAACGTAACAGGATCGAAGACCCAAGCGTTCAATTTCCCAGCAGAAGTGTCACTAGATCCTGCAGCTGTCCGCCAGGAAAGCCTCAAAAGCTGCAAAAGCTGAAGTTCAAATTGCCACAGGATCAGAAATTGAAAACTTTTTTCAATCACAAAAAAAAAAAAAAAAAAATTATATCAAGGACACTTGCCTTTAAAATTATTAAAATAACTGAAGTTATCAAATGCTGTTTTCCGTATTCAAAATGAAGACAAATCCCTTTTCAATATGTCCTTAAAAATTAAGGACTTTTGTGCTCAACATTTTGTGGAGCAACTCAAGTGAACTTAAAGTGGATTTTTCAAAGGACTAAACAAGCGAATCAAACAAACATCCTTTTTCATCTTTACTTGCCAATTTGTCGCACAGAATTAAGGAGTAAAGAATATCCTTTCTAGCTTTCACTTGTTTTAAAAATTAATTTTCAGAAAATAAATTAAAATTGATTGAGGATTACCCAAGCTAAAGGCAAGCCTGAAGTCATTCAAATATCCTTTGGACATATGAATATTGTCCTAGAGAAAAAATGGGATTTTCAATATTTCTTATTCATTTTCATTTGTCAATTTGTCCCTAAAAAATTAAGGACTCTTACGCTTAGCTTTTGTAAAGAAACTCAACTACATTGACAACAAGATGCTCCACATCCTTGAGATGCACTCAAAGTGGGTCATTGAATAAGCTGAATGATGTTATCGAGTAGACACTCGATTGTTGAATCAAAACATGAATTAATCCTGTGAAATGCTGAACATTTAAGTAATTAAATTTGCCATTGCTCCTGCGATGTGAGGAGAACTTTGTTATTTGTCGCCTGAGACCCTCAATCCTGGGACTTGACCCAATTTGCAGGGATCGCACCGAATTCAATGGAATACCCTTAATGTGGATTTTAATAATAAAATTAATAATAAATATAAATTATTTAAAATCGATACAGGATGCAGGACTTATGATTTTGCTTATGAAAATGAGGGAAATAATATTTGGAGTCCAATCGGAGTCCAATTGGAATCCCACTGGAATTCAATTGGAGCCATTTGAATCCTCGCCGTTAGTGGATATTTATTCCTTGTAGTTAGCCCCTATTTATGCGCAACCTCATTGAACCTGACTGACTGGCCAAGTCTTCCAAGTCATGTCCTTGCCGACTTCGTGACCAATTTGAAAGAGGGACTCGCCGTGAAAGGAGCGTTAAGGATACACAGGAAACAGAAACAGCGGAAGGGCAAAGTGAAAGCAGAAAATCAGAAAATCACTTGCACTTTTCCTTCGTGAATTCAATTTCAGTGCCATTTCAACTACGGTTGATGTTTTGCATTTTCCGTGATAGGGATTGCTGCTCTAATTGCATCTGATTGCAGTCAATGTCTTCAGTTACCAAATGCCAGTTACCAGTTCACAGTTCGCAGTTCACAGTTCGCAGTTCGCAGCTCACAGTTCGCAGTTCACATTTTGCAGTTTGCAGTTTGCAGTTTGCAAATTTCACTGTTTTTCAATTTCCCTGTATTGAATGCTTGAAGCTTGCCATTTGCTGGTAACGGTGACGGTGACTGTGATGGTGATGGTGACGGCGACAGTTACTGGTCTCAGATCCGTGCATCCGCATCCGTTGATTTTCAATTCGCGTAATTTCTTTTGCTGCAGTTCATCCGCCGGGCAAACGTGAGCAAAATTTAAATGCTGCTGACTTTTCATCTCCCCCCCACCCCATCACCCATCACCACATCAGCCATCACCCCATCAGCCATCACCCCCTCAGCCATCTCCATATCCCCTTATCTTCTACCATCTCCTCCCACCTCCTCCAATCTCCTCCTATCCATCCCATCTCACCACCTCTTCCGGTTCCGTTTGGGTTGAGTGACAAAAAAGAAGACACCAAACGGTAGAAAGAAGCGAGAAGAAGAAGAAGAGAATACAAATTGATTGGAAATCTGCAATCAGGAAATCACATGACAATAACAGCAAAGGATATTTTTGTCTTGGCTCCCAATTGGAAGCTATAAAGCAATTAAAATGCAGCCTAGCAGCAAAACTCATTAAATACTCAAACTAATTGGCCAAGTTAATACATCCATAAATCAAATAATATTAATTTTAAAATAATTATTTAAAATTTGTTTAATAATTTAATAATTTATAATTAATTTTCACTTACCCCATTGTTTGTGTCGATAATTTTAAATTATTTAATCAATTAAAACACTTTCACTTTTGTCGACTTGAATTCTGAAATAGAAATAAAAAAAAATAAAATTAAATTAAATATAAAAAATTGTACAATTTTAGAAGCCTTTGTTTGAAGGACTCAAGCCATAAATAACTTCTGACTTTTATTACATCAATTAATTAATTAATTAAAAAATAGAAGCTTAAACTACTTGAAGCCATAAATAATTTAATTATAATTGAACAAAATATATTATAAATTAAATATTCATTTAAATTTAAAATAAATTAAATATTAAATATTAATTATAAATTTGAAATAAATTTAAAAACATATTATATATTAAATTTTAATTATAAATTTAAAATAAATCAAAAAAAAAATTATTTATTAAATATTAATTAATAATAAAGTATAAAATATTTCAACCCATAAATATTTCTCAATTGTTGTAATTGAAATTGATTAAATTAATTAATTAATTAAATTAATTTAATATACATATAATATTATTAAACATATAATTTGAAAACTTGAAATATCTTAGAGCCCATAAATAATTAAAAATGATTATGACTTTAATTGATATTAATTAATGAATTTTAAATATATATTAATTTATGATAAGCACTTTAAGGCTTCCACTATTTAAACGCATAAATTATTTTAAATTAAGTTTAATATTAATTAATTAAAAAATTATATATCAAAATATTTAAAATATTTTAAGACATATATAATATTAATTATATTTTATTACTAATACTTAGTATATATTTTATTTGGGTTTTTTTTTTTGGCTTTAATTAGTTCAACCCTTACTTAGTTTTTAATTGCTATAATTGAAATTGATATTAATAAATTAAAAAAATATATATTATTTTTAAACTTATAATTTGAAAACTTGAAATGTTTAGCTTATTTTTATTAAGCTCATAAATAATTTTGAACTATTATACTTTTATTTGGTGTTTATTAATTAATTCAAAATAATAATTATAAAATAATAATAAAATAATAATTAATTATTATTATATAATTACAATTTTGGGGCATTAACTATTTAAACACATAAATTAACTTCAATTATTACAAATTAATATTTTATAAAATATCAAAATGTTTTAAATATTTTATTTTTTTATTACTAAATTTTATATTAAATCTATATTTTTAGAGATTTAAATTAAGTTTAAGTTCAACCCCTTTTTATTTTTTAATTGCTATAATTGATATTGATATAAATACATAATTTTAAATGTTTTATTTATTTAAAAATGAATTAAAAATTTAAAATATGATTAAATTTTGGATTTTTTACTTTTTATACCTTATAATTTTTTTATATGTAGTAATTAATTTGACTTTTATTTTTTATATTATAAAATTAATATAACAGCTTTAAATATTTGAGGCTATTCGATTATTATAATTAAGATTGAATTAAAAATGATATTAATAAATAATTTTAAATTTTACATTTTTAACTTTTTAATAATTATAATTTTAATTTGTAGTAATTAATGCGACTCTTATTTATTATTATTATAAAATTAATACGAATTTGAGGCCATTCGATTATTATAATTGGGATTGACATTAATTAATTATTCAATTATAATTTGAGGGCTTGAAACTTTGAGTCGATACTCGACAGGTACATCAATTTGTAGCCGCAATTAATAAGCCAAGCCACGCCCCCTTTCGGGTGTCAGGTGTGAATGTTGAGCGAGCGCGCATTTAGCATTTCAATTTCCTTGTCGGAAGGACAGCAACAAGCGGATAAAAATTCAAATGGTACCAGGACACAGAGGAGTAGAACGAATGGCGTGGGGGAAGAAGGGGGAGAGGGTGGGGGACCTTTCAAGCTGATGTTGTTAGTCAGGAAAATGAATTTCAGTTGACGTCGATTATGTGGCAGCCATTCAGTCAGCCAAGTTGTAAGTTGGTAAAAGTTTTGTAAAACATTTCCGATATTTCATTAAAATAAAAGAGCTGAAAAAATGAGCGGAAGGCACATCAATACAGAGCAGGACTTGTAAAGGTAGCTCCAGCCAGGCAGTTAGGCAGCCAGGGGCATGTCCATGTCGCTTCACCATATTCATGTCCATGTCCATGTCCATGTCGAGCGTGTCCTCTAACCGAAATGCCAGACACGAATGCCTGACAGCAGCCGTCGGGTTGCGAGGGGTATAAACTTTTGCCTAAATCACTTAACGGAAAACAAGTGTTGGCATGTGGCCCTCGCTTTTGGTCGTGCGTTCCTACCCCCCTCCCCTCCCCTTCCCATCTACCGATACAGTTGCGACCACGCAATTCACCGTCTCCCATTTGCCAAGCCATCTCATTTCTATCACAAAACTTTCTCTGCGCCTTTGCAATGAAAAGTTTTTGTTTCTGCAATGCGAATGCCACGCTCTGCGTGTGTGTGCGTGTTTGTGTGTTGTGTATGTGTGTGGCAACTCATAAAAGCCAAACACCAGCGACGACGACGACGACGAAGGCAATGAAATATAATAACAAGAAATAACCGGAAGCAGCCGCGCACAGGAAGCGTGCTGTTTGACATACCGTATACACACACACACACACACACACAGGCACACACGCACACACACATCGAACGCACGTCACGCACACACATATCCATATGTATAAACATTTGCCCGCTGGCTGGGCCCATGTTCAGGCAATTGGGAGTGCGTAAACAGAAAATCAATTACATGTGCATACAGAGTGGCGCCCTCTGGCGTCCTGCACTTGCACTACATGATAAGAAAAAGCTTGAGTACGGGGATTTACATTAATTACGATACAAAAAGCTTTTTGACTTTTATTGTGACATAGGCCGGGCAGCTGTAAATGTGTGTATATATGAAGGACATGAATATTTCAATCCCCACGGAAAGGAGCAACTTTTAAGAGCATGCTATAAGTTGCCACACCCACCCAGCCGCCCACATGTCCATTTTGTTTGTCTGTAGAAACACAAGCAGCAGCAACGGCAAGAGTATACGCACACACACACACGCGCGCGCGCACATACACACGCATACATAAACTAATACAAGCACAGTGAGCACTTTTTGAGTTGGGTCAGTTTTAAGCCTTTTCGTCCTTCGGTACGATTTCAGACTGACCATCCGGAACTGAAACTCAGGCATCCGAGGACCTAGTTCGATCCTTAAATCGCTTGCATTATTTATGAATGCTATCCCATCATTTGAATCCCGACCGCTCACCCACGTCCTGTTAATCGCCGCAACTCATACGAAACACTTGCCATGCCGCTCCTCCGGGCGGCTTCCTCCTCCTCCGGGCGAATAATTTCAAATTTGCCACTTTTGCCCAAAAATTGTATGTACATTGATGTCGCTCTGTTGACACCAAGCTTGGATTACCCAATGCACTCTGTCCGCTCCATTCGCTTCATACGCTTCATCCTCTCGATCTGCCCTGCCCGCTTGCCACCTGAGCGGCTTTTAATTAGCTTTTCACCCGAAGCCCAACATGTTGCATGATTTGCGTCGTATCTGTTGTCACACATCTACAGGCAGTTTGTTTGGCAATTGCAATTTATGTATGTCGCCATGTTGCATGCCCCACAACCACAGTACACGAAAAGCCACCGCAAATGCGGTTAAACCTTACTTTCTCCCTTTCTCCCTCTCTCCCTTCTCTTAAATCCTCTTCTCCCTCGACGCAATTTTTCCGCTGCCAATAATGGCACATTTATGACTATCATGAAACATGCGCAGACTTGTGAAATGGAAATAGCTGGCCCGAGGTACTCCATTTAGAGTCCTTCGAGCAGGTCAACACGGACTCGGCCGATAGATATGTTCACATATATACATACATACACATATATATCATTTAAATACTTATACAAATGGTGGCCGCTGACAATTTCAGGCATTTTAATATTTTTTGCCCTGACTTCAGAATTAATACGAATTTAAATGAGAATAAATATTATAAAGTTAGCTACTGGTCCTTCTGCATACCGAATTCATTCATTCATTCAAACAACTGAGAAGAAGAAGAAGAAGAGCAGAAGAATTCTGAAAATCGGCCATCTTTCTTTTTTTTCATCGTGCCCAGCATATTTATAGCTTGTAAGGTTCTCTGTCTCTTTCTTGCTTTGGTGCTCTTGGAAATAAATTTACGTGTTGCATACTTTCAGGGGCGGCCGTAAAATGAAATTCCCCCATTTGGCTGAAAAACATTGTACCTGCATTTGCCTTGAAAATTTTAACATGAAGGACAATACTCTACAGAATTATTGAGATGCCAATCCGTTATATGGAACATTTATTCTATTCCATGCCCAAACCCATGCCCCATACCCATACCTATGCCCATACCCAAGCCCCATACCCATACCCATACCCATAGCCATACATACAGCCAAGCCCATATCCCTAGCTGTACCCACAGCCATAGCCACACCCAAAGCCATACCCATACCCATATCCATGCCCACTCCCGTACCCATACCCATACCTATGTCCATACCCTTACCCCACACCCCTACCCCACACCCGTGACCATGCCAAGTGCAGTTACTTTCTGCTATCTGACAGCATTAAAAGTGTCTGCTCAAATTTCTAAACTTGCCACAAGAATTTCACTTGTTTTTTCTGTTGTGTGCGCGCGTGTGTGTGTGTGTGTGTGTGTGTGTGTGTGAGTGTGCTTGATTGTGCATGCTTCTGAGTAGACGTATTACCGGCGTTAGAGTATAGGGTATAGGGATAAAGCCCTCGAACTCCTTACGGCTACACACGCGAGAAATGTTTCGTGACAAAGAATTTCAAAACTGAAACAGAAGAAAAACGTCTGGAAAACATTGTAAAGCGCGGAAAGCGCGGAAAACGCGGAAAGCGCGGAAAGTAGCGCAAAACTTTGAAGTTTTATTAAAAATACACACCGCAACATTCCTCAAGAACTTTGCACACGAAAACGTGAGATAATTTAGGAACTCTGAGGCTGGGCTCGTGTCTACCCTTTGCTTCATAGTCGTGGCCCTGTCTCTGGTCCTGGACGGCATTCAGTTTTCGGTACAGGACAGGTGGCAGGTGGCAGGTGGCAGGTTGCAGGCGGCAGGTTGCAGGCGGCAGGCGGCAGGCGGAAGGCGCTATCCCAACCGCAGTAGGGTGTCAAGTACTTTGGATAAACTTTTGTGACAGCTCAATTTGGACGAGGAGTATGAGGACGCATGAGGAGTGCGGCGATCCTGTGCCGTTGTCAGGAATATTAGAATATCAGTTGATAGTTTCGCCTCCCAACTCCCAACTCCCAACTCCCAACTCCCAACATCCCATCTAATGAGCAATTGCAGCAGCCAGGTGAAGGGACTGCTAATGACTGCTAATGAATCTATGGCAAACTTTGCCAAGCAATTAGCGAATTGTTATGTCAAAAACTTTGCTGTTTCCTATTTTTATAGGCTTTATGGCCTACAAATTTGATTAAATATGATTTTACATAGCACAGAATTCATATCCTTCATTTTCAAGCGCATAAGCCACATCCTTTCACACAGAATTTAAATTAAAGTGCATAATGAATCTTAAAATAAATACTTGAAATTAAATTTTAATTAGAATTTACAAGCATAAGGATACAACAAGGATTAGCACATTTTTTGGATCAAATAATTTCAATTTATTTGGCAGTTTGTCAAGGATAGGAAGAAGCTTGGCTCCTTTCCCATTATCCCATGATAATCCTGCCATATCAAGAGTCCCAATTGTCGCATCCCAAACACATGCATCTCCTTGGAAAGTGAACTGTGTCAGTTGCAGCCAAGAGTCTGCAACAGCAGCAGCAACAACAACAACAACAACCACAACAACAACTACAACAACAACGGCAGCAGGAACAGTCCTGTAATGCACTTAACTACCAGTTCCGCCCACGTTCCGCCCACGTTCCGCCTCCACAGCGCCCCCTTGACGTTCGTTCAGGTTTGTGCCGCTGCTGGAGACCTTGTCAGGCATCGCCCTGGAACATTAACATCTTGTTGTGGTTATGGAAATTAGCTCGAAAGGATGACAAACATTGTGCGTGCCAAGATTTATGCCTCGCACAGAAACTCAAGTACATGATGAACCACTTTTCGGGCACATCCTGCGAAACTAGAGCAGCACCAGCAGCAGAAGCAGAGGCAGAAGCAGAAGCAGCCACAGCCGAAGCAGCGGCTGCCACAGCGTCATATGCACAGATGTACAGTGAATGCTGTAGAATATGTGGGCGTGGCATGTCCACAAATTAATATTTATTGCTACTTAAATGCTCAAAACTTGTTGCTACTTTTCACCTCGTATTTCAAATGACGCAGAGAAGCAGAGACGAAGGCAACGCCTTCAAAATGTCGGATACGGCCCGCGATTCCCATGGATCGACCAATGGCAAGCGGCTGCTATAATTAGAGTCGATCGCGGGCAGAATACAAATGGAAGCGGGAGCGAGAGAGAAGATGTGGATGAGAGCAACATCTGCGCGAATGGATGAATGAATGAATGAATGGTTGGATGGAGGGAGGGATGGATGGATGACTTCCACTTGGTGTGTGCCGAGCAAATGACTCGATCGCATCTTGAGGCAACGTGAGGCAAGTTGAGGCATCTTGAGGCTAATTTCAGTGGGCACACGACTTTGGCACGGTTTAGTATCGTCGGGACAATTATCGTAATTAACTCGTTTATGTGTTGTGTGCTAATCCAATTATCAAAGTTCGCGATGCAGGATGCCCCCGGGTGGAGAAGGAAGATAAATTAATTCAATCAGCATTCAATTAGAGAGACAAATGAAGAATTTCAACGCTTTCCCTCGTACACAATTCGCAAGGTCTAATTGAATTGTGCAGCCCAACACTTGGCACTCGTATCGCACCCCTAACCTACCACCCCTTACCCCCCACCATCCCGCCGTACCTCTCTCTATCGGCCATCGTTCAAATCGTCGTCACTTGTCAATCGTCATTCTTGTGCTTCGTTGTTGTGGATCAATCATTTAATTACCCAATACACACCCCATCGTATTGATAAAGTGATTCAATAAATTTAAAGAGTTCGATTCGCAGAAAAAAAACAAAAAAAATGTTAAACTATCAGCAGCAGCTGCATTCCTTGCCCGTCGGCAATCCTGGCAATTTTTATTACGCCGCATCGGCGATGCCGTCGGCAGCGGTCAATGCATCCGGCACGGGATCGGCTGTCCACACGTTGGCATCCGCAGAGGCGGCGGAATATGCAGCACAGTCCACGCCCATTGAGCTGGAACAGAAGCTCCACCCTGACCCCTATGCCAAGGACAAGCACCACTCAAGCAGAAGGGAGCTCGAAAAAATGCATAGCTTCAGCGTCGACCAACTCATCGAGCTGAAGCAGGATGCGTTTTCCAAGGGCAAACTCACCATGGAATTGTCCAATGGCTTTGGTGAGTTACAAGTTTCATATTTATTAAAGGATATAACTGGGAGCAGGACTTGGCAAGAAAAAGTTTTTTTGGAATCTCAAAAATCACAAAATATCGAAAGTTACGTGGATCCTTTCCCAAATATCCGAACCCCTTTTTTTTAACTGACTTTGTGTCCTTTTATTCTTTTATTTTTCTGCCTTTTGGTTTTTATTCTTTGGTTTTTAATCCCATATATCGATTCGTAGATCCTTGGAATCCCGAAAATGTTTCAACTGAAATTTAATATTTGGTTTATTCTCAAAAAAAATTTACGTTTAGTTTAAGGTTCTTCCCTCACAGAGACGAATTTCCCGGCAAGGATGTTCATAAATAATATCCTTCAAGGAACTTTAGTTAGAACCAACTTAATGACTTGTGTAAAAGTATGATGAGGCTTAGGAATGTTTTGAGCAGAGTTTGATATATTTTTTTTATATATGAGAGGAAGAAAAAGAAGATAAGAAGTAAGAGAAAAAAAGGACGAAGAGATCAATCCTGCTCAGATCAGATATTTCAATCCTGCTCAGATCAGATCAGATTTTTCAGCCCTGCTCAGATCAAAGCAGATCTTTTAATCCTAATCAGATCAGATCTTTTGATCCTGCTCAGATCAGATCACATCTTTTGATCCTTGCATTAGATATGAATTCATAAAAAATATTAAACTCAAATAACTAAGGGAATTCCCAACAATTCCTGGCGAGGTTTCAACACAAGGCCTTGGAATAGATCTTCTTGAGAGTCTTAAAGATATTATATATGATTTTTTAAATAATAAATAAAACTTAAAAGAATATATAAATTAATGTAAAATTATTTATCTTTTTAATCTTAAAAATCCTTATCTAAATCTTGCTTGTTATTAAGGACGAAACGAGCGTAGTTCTCGCTCCTAAGGAAGACTTGGTTAACAGGCGACTTCCTCGCATAAAGCTTAAAAAATTAAATTAATTTTTTACTTTATTAAAAATCAAAAAAAAAACTTTAATTATTTTTTAAATTTAAAAATAATTAAAAGATTTTTAAAGCGTGGCTCTCCTTATTAAGTTATTAAATCTTTGCTATGGCCAAATTAGAGCGCTGCTTTAAGATAAAAAAATAATTAAAAAAAAAAAATAAATAAATAAAAAAAAATATTTGATTAATTGAAAAACGCATATCCTTGAGACATATTTGGCAAGCAAAAAAAAAAAAAAAAAATACAACGAGCAGAATTTGCAACTAGTTTATGGCTTGGGGTTTAATCTCAGTGTCCCATCCATCGCATCCGACTAATCCGACGACTCCTGCTTCAGGGTGGCAATCATCAGACTCTGAATACCATGCAATCATTTTTTCCATCTTAACCCAACCAAATCGTTTACCCACGCCATTTGTCTCAATTTGTCAGCGGAGCTGTCGGTGGAGCTGCCTGGATGCATCGTAGATCAGCGGAGGAGTCGACTGTAGTCTATGAGGAGCAACTGCAGTGTCCAATGAGGTCCCTGGGGATAGTGTATGGGATAGGGATTGAGATGGATATGGGAATGGGAATGGGAACGGAGATGAGATGATGTTTAATTTGGATTACCCGCCGAATTGGGCAACGAGCGATAAAAAACTGTTGCAACTTAATAAAAAAATCAAAAAAAAAAAAAAAACAAGAACTGAAAATCGAAAGGGAAACCTCAATCAGATTTGTGGACCTAACCGAGGGTATAGTTCGGAGTGTGTGTGTGTGTGTGGAGGCAATGGGAAGGAATGGAGCTCGAGGCTCGGAGCTCGAAGGCTGCGACTGGCACATGTTACAATCCGAGCAATGACAAAAATAAACACACGCCTCTGGCCTTAACCATTTACACAGCACACGCGGCATGGGAGCCCAATGGATGTGGGCGCGGGGTGGCAGGAGATTGGAATGAGAATGGGAATTGGAATGGGAATGAGGAATGAGGAATGAGGAGTGGTGGGGGGGTTGGGAATGGAAATGTAAATGAAACTGAGAAAGGGAACGGTGACAGGGAGAGGGAGGGGGAGAGAGAGAGGGGAAGGGTATGGGGTAGGGGGTAGGGGGTAGGGGGACCGGAATGGTGATGGGGACGCGGACAGGGACTGCGATGTGGCTGGTCGTTTTATGCTCCACTTGAAAAATATATAGAGAAAAAGGCACTGGGAGATGCTGGGAGGGGGGGAGGGAACGGCTGTTCAAAGGCATGCGGCCTCTGAGGGAATATCATGTCAGCTTTGATTACGTTTTGTCATGTTGACAATGTTGAAGTGTTGTCGCCGCTGCAGTCGGAAATGCTACCGAAAAGGAAAGAACTTTGCGCCTGGCTACCGATTGAAGGAAGGCTCCTGATGGCGGCATTGCCATTGCCAGGAATGACAATGAGACGCGCATATTTCATAGCAAATTATGCCGTTGACAACAGCAACAGCAGCAGCAGCAACAACAACAATAATAATAAAAATAATAATGACAATAATAATAATAACAACAACAACAACAACAAGAACAAGGACTGCATCCAGGCCAAGAGACGACATGTCGCCAGTGGAAGAAGAAGAAGGCCTTTAATGTTGACAACCTGACGACGAGTCTGCATCGGTGGCTGTAGCTGTAGCTATGACTGTGACTATGCCTTCCCTTGTATTAGTGGTTGTAGCTGTTGTTGTTGTTGTTGTAGTTGTAGCTGTGGTTGTATTTGTGTGTTTGTGGTTGAGGATACACTAAACAGCGGCTCAGCCACAAGCAACTGCATCAGCGAAAAATGCATGAAGATGACACCGTCAGCCATTTGGATGCGCAATTGGCGGCGGCACAAATGAGCGACTGTCGCCCACATATGGCACCTAGAAGATGCTACAGACATGCCAAATAATACACAGACATACCAGCAGACAGACACGCACATACACACACTCACACACACTCACACATACGCCAATCAAACACGTAGAGCGATGCACCTACATAAATCATATACCTTTGCAGCCTATGCAACCAAGAATGTACATACCCTGCCCTGCCCTACCCCCTACCCCACCCCACCCTACCCTTTCCTTCCCCCCACACCTAGGCCCCCTTACCTTTGACACGCTTATGGATCATATCATAAATTCTCAGCTCATTTCAATTGAAATTTATCATTCATGATTTAAGCGCCGCACATGCTGCACGCACATCGCAGTCCTTGTTCGAATGCACAGGATGTTATGTGGCACGCGAGCGCCAGAGGAGTTTGCGATTGAAAGGATTTATTAATTGTCATAGTCATAGCAGACATGGTAGCACAAGCATCCTGCTTAGTTGCAGCATCGACAGGATAATCAAAGAGCAATCCAATTAACTCATTATTAAAGGACATCAAGTGCTGTACCCACAAATGCCACTTAGAAGCTGATTCATCAACTGAAGGATGTGTACACATATCTTTATATTGCCTCAGTTCCATATACTATATATTAGTATATATATATATAGACCTTTATATATATTTTGGATGTTTATATATATAATTTCTGTCTCGTTGGCAGCGACTTTTACTTCGGCTTTTGGCGTCTTTGATTTATAAATATAAAACTCGTACGCATCGCCTTTGCCTTCCA
The DNA here is from genome assembly GCA_035044505.1 of Zaprionus lineosus. NCBI lineage: Eukaryota > Metazoa > Arthropoda > Insecta > Diptera > Drosophilidae > Zaprionus > Zaprionus lineosus. Next base: position 359,430 of record JAWNNX010000064.1, read on the forward strand.
GATAAATCATATATTATGTATAGATATATGTATATATGTGGATGTATCTATATATCTGCGGATAGTCATAAAAATCATGTACTTTATCTTCTTGATGTTTCTTCTCGGAATCTTGTCCGAGTGCGTGGCCATCCTTAGACGTGGAATCAATTAGTGAAAGTATCGCCTCGCTTATTGCCGCTTAATGTCACAATTTCACTTTAATTAATAGATCGTAAAACTGTTGTTGTTGTTGTTGTTGTTGCTGTGGTTGTTGTTGCTGTGTTTATTGTGATTGTTGCGTTTGCTGGATTGTCGCATTGTCGGCACCTAAAATTAGTAGCCAGCTGCCTGGGAATGTCGTGGAAAATATATTTTATGACCCATGCCATTTGTTTATGACCCCCCCCCCCTCCTCCTCCTCCTCCTCCTCCTAGCAGCCCCTGACAATGGGGCCAGTCAAAAAGGATCAAACGGAATGCAAAATTTTATGTGCACTCCGTCGGCCCGTAAAAGTGTACAAAATTCCGGAGCTGCCAAATTAATTGATGTCCGTACACTTATCGATTATTTACGAGGCCGTCATGCAACTTCAGTCAAGCTGCAGCTCTTCCAGGGAATCCGGGAAAAAGAAAGTACCGGAGTTTATTTAATGGTTTCATAATTGTGTCATCGTTGCAGGCGCCAGCGCCGTTGATTATCCCAATAATCATGGGTCGGGACATTCGAGGAAGCCGCGACGGAACCGCACCACCTTCAGCTCCACGCAGCTAACGGCACTTGAGAAGGTCTTCGAGCGCACCCATTATCCTGACGCATTTGTCAGGGAGGAGCTGGCAACCAAAGTGCACTTGAGTGAGGCGCGTGTGCAGGTAAGTCTCACACACGATAGACAGTTAATAGGTGGCTCGATAATTTGTTATCGATAACATTTGTTTATTGACTCACTCACAGGTCTGGTTTCAAAATCGTCGCGCCAAGTTCCGTCGCAACGAGCGCAGCGTTAATATTGGACGTCCCATTTTGGATGCGGCCACCCAACTTGTCCCCGCCCCCATACCCAATAGCATGCACAAGTATCCAAATCTGAGCCACACGGCCCCCCACGGCACCTACGCCCTCAACTTTGCACCCCTCGAGCTGCGCTCCTGCCAAAGCTACACCAATTGCTACGGCGGCTTTGGGGCCAATCCCAGCAGCAACAACGGCGTCTGCTCCTTCTTCGGGGCGCCCAACTACTGTGTGGCGGCCAACTATGCCAAGAACCCCTATCCCTCGCTCTGATCCCCGATCCTCGAAGGATAACATTTGTCTGTATTTCAACTAGCAAAATTCGCAATATTTTAAACTTAGAACGTATTTTATTTAAAGAATTTATACCTGACTAATATTTATAATTTAACAGCATTAAACTGACATATATATGACAACTCTACGATCCTTTTCAATTTTGGAATTCCCGAAATATTATTTTTATATTATTTACAGAGAATATCCTTCTATTTTTCAGATTTTTCAGATTCTTTGATTTTAGTTTTCTATCAAAACATTTTTATTAATTTTTTAATTTTTTTTGTTATTATTTTTTTTTTTTTATTTCCATATATAAAAATGTCCTTTTATTTTGATTTGCTTTTTTGAAAGTAGCCTTTAATATTTAGAAAATATAATTTCTTGAAACTGTTTTTTTAATTTTATTTCTCAGCTTTTTGAACATCAGTTGAAAGTAATTGGAAAATTTCCTTTTATTTTTGAAGTTATTTTTTTTAAGAATCCTTTTAAACTATTTCACCAATTTAAATTTAGTTAAAAAAATTTTTAGTTTTTTTTCTAGATTATTTATAAAAATTTCTAGTTTTTGTGCAGTTTATCTGAAGCTCCTTAATCAGAATATCTTTTCATTTTAGTAGTTTGTATCCTTCATTTTTTATTTAAAATGATTTTTAAACTAAGATCTTAATTTTTATTATTAATTAATTTTTTTTATATATTTTTATATTGTTATATCATTTTTTTTTTTGTTTATCATAACATTTTTTAATTTTTCTTTATTAATTAATTCATTTTTTTTTATATATTTTTATATTGTTATATCATATTTTTTAGTGAGTTATTAAGAAACATTTTCATTCATAATATTTTTTTTTATTTTTCTTAATTAATTAATTAATTTTTTTGTATATATTTATATAGTTATATCATTTTTTTTAGTGAATTATTAGGAACATTTTTTTTTTCATCATAACATTTTTTAATTTTTTCTTAATTAATTAATTAATTTTTTGTATATATTTTTATATTGTTATATAATTTCTTTATAGTGAATTATTAGGAAACATTTTTTTTATTTGTTTTACCATTTTTTTATTTTTCTAGTTTGTTTTATCCTTTTATTTTTTATTTATTATTTTATTTATTAAATTTAAAAAAAAAATGTGAAAAGCTCGCACAATTCAACATTTAACATAAGAGTCCTTGAGCTTAAATAATTTAGGGATTTACTAGAACCTAACGAAAAGGGACATTTATTATCATCATCACTTGTTGTTGCTTTTTATTGTTGTTGTTGTTGTTGTTGTTGTTGTTGTTGTTGTTGGTTTTGGCTTGTTGAAGGACTCCTCCGGTTGTCGGTGTAACGAAAATAGTGATTTAATTATTTAGTTAGTTGGATGCATTAATTAAAAATTTATACAAATGAGAGTATAGAGAGTTGAGCTGTAGCTGTCGACTTGCGTGCGGGTGGGTGAGTGAGAGAGGGAGAGATGGAGAGAGGGAGAGGGGGAGGGAGAGAGTGTGTGTCTATTGCCCGCATGTGTTAATTTGTGTGATAAAACTTAATTAAAGTCAATGAAAACAGGAAAATAAACAAACAAATAGAAACGGAAACGGAAACGAAAGCAAAGGCAAACTTTTGAAAGCCACAACCAAGCAAATTGCCCTCCCCACTACCACCCCCTTTGCCATCCCCATCCCCATCCCCATTGCCACTGCCATCAAAGTACATTAAGATTGTGGCCGGCACGAAGTTCAACGCAATTAAAAAGACAGATTGCCATATCAAACACAAACTGCAAAGGACAACAATACAGGAATAACTGGCGGAATGGTTGTTTGCCAGGATCTGAGAGCCTGCAACTTTGATTGAATTTCAAATAATTTCTAATATCAGAATCTAAATCAAATTCAAGTTAAAGTTGGAGGTGGAGTTGGAGTTGGAGTTAAAGATGAAGTTGAAGTTGAAGTTGAGTTTAAGGTGTAATTTATCTACATCAATTTGAAGCCAACATCAAGGATAAAGAGGATAACTCCTGGTCGTACACTCAATTCATTCACATCCTTTAAACGCCCCCTCAATAAGTAAAGTGTTGAGGTATGGGTCTGGGGGGTGGGAGAGAGGTCTGAGGGTGGGTCCTGGAGGTGAGGTCTGAGGGTGGGGCCTTGGGGTGAGGTCTGAGGGTGAGGCCTGGGAGTGAGGTTTGAGGGTGAGGTCTGAGGGTGGGGCTAGGATCTGTGATACTTGGAGTGTTGAAGGAGCAACCAGGCACGTCCTTCCCCTTAAATAGACAAAAGGTTAACAACTACCACAGCGCAAAGGTTTAAATGCAAATAAAAATTCCTTTATCCTGAAACAGGACGACAGGCGAACACAAGGAGCTGCAAAAAAATGCAAATTAACATTCGAAAAGAATTTTAACGGAATCTCCTGCTAATTTACATAAACTGAGGACCGATGAGTGCCCCATGTGAATTCTGTGAATTTATTTCTCGCTGCATGTGTGTTGTTCCATACACATGTGTGTGTGTGTGTGTGTGTGTGTGTGTGTGTGTGTGTGTGTGTGCCTGCAAATACATTCGCTTAACATATTTAACAGTATTTGGGAAATTGCAATAATGTTTGCAGAGTATCACAAAGGAAAAATGCGTTTTGTCCTTTTTACGATGCGGCAAAATAGTTGCAGATGCAAAAGGACAGGAAATTAACTCGAGCCCGACATCTCCTGACATGTTACATGTTGCAAAACTTTACATGGAAGGAAGCGACAAAAAAAAAACAGAGAAAAATGTTTCAATGGAGGATACATGACCCACAGATGCTCCTCGACTCGGGTAAAGGACGATTAGCGACCAGAAAATGCAGCACGAAGCTCCTCCTAAGATGTCCTTGTCGATATGAGAGCAATCAAACTATTCAAATGGATGAGTAAATAAAATTAAATAAAAAAATTTTAAATAAAGTTCAAAGCATGAATTTCATAAAGGACATTCATTTGATTAAAAAAAAAATAAAATAAAATTAAATAAAATATTGCGCCTTTGACATGAAGAAAAGGATAAATTCTTGAGGCTTTTATACCCCCCATTCAGGATACAAAAAGTACAGTGAGTATAAGTATTCCTTTGCTGCACAGAGTGCAAGGACGAGAGATACATTTCTACAGGCATGTATAGAGAAAAAATAAAGAATTGTGTCAAATCAAATGTCCGACAGGAATTCCAGGACACACAGCTGCATATTTAATTCAAAGCGAACTCAACTTTTATATTGCATAAGCAACGCCCCAAGTGGCCATAGACTTGCAGCCAGTTTAGATATGAAGTCCTGCCAACCAGTGAGAAATTTAACTCTTTCAATATTGGAAAATTAGTTTAAAAATATGTTTGCGGCAGGGAAGGGGTGAGTGGGGAGGGGGAGGGGGGAGCGTACATAAGCGGAAACATGCCACGCGCTCATCTCCTTGGAGTAAAACCAACAATCTGAATAATTGGGTGATAATTTTGCGTCTGTTAAAAAGCAATTATTCATACATATCAAAACAGATGAATGGGCGCACACACAGAGGCCTAAAATACATGTGTGTCTGTGTGTGTGTGCATGAACACATGTGTGTCTGACACGGGAAACCCCATGACAAGGGGCCCCTTCTGTTCCTCTTCGGTTCTGTCACATAAAAGGCAAAACGAAGCGCAGCCGCAATCCTCTTGACGCACCATTGCAATGATGAGGATGACGCGGGATGAAGCGGAGTGAGGGGGGAGTGGAGGGAGTGGGGGGAGTAACGGAGGGTAGACGAGGGTGATGAGATTTGTGACTTTCACCAAACCAGTTGCATTCGCTGCTCTGTTTGGCAGATGGAAAGAGAGCTGTCAAAATATGACGTCAAAATCAGAGAGAGTTACGCATCAGTGGAAAGTCAGAGGCCATGACTTGGTATGGGATTCACGGAACGAAGATGAAAGATCAAAGTTATGTCCATTGTTTACAGGTTATCCTTTCTGTTAAAGGATCGACCTTCCATTCTGTAAATACGAGTAACTCATTTGCCACAAGGACTGCTAAAAACACATTTATTCTTGTATCTGTACACATCAATATACAGAAAAGATACAAATCTTGAGATACTATTTCAGACATATGCATTCTGGGATCTTATACGAAGATATTTATTTTGAGATACTTAAACAGAGATGCTTATACAGAGATACTTATACTGATATACACTTATTTTGAGACACTTATTTAGACATATGCACTCTGAGATACTTAGATACAAAGATACTTACTTTAAAATCGTTTTACTGATATACATGTACTCTGAGATACTTATTCTGAGACATATATATAAATAAGATACTTATTCTGAAATATAAATATATTGATGTACATATATTGAGACAGTTTATTCGAGATACCAATTCAGCGATATTTATACTGATATACTCACATTAAGATATATATATATACAAGTACACTTATATATGGATACACCTATCCTGAGATACTTACTTGGAGATCAGTATAACTGAAATAAATATTTTGAGATACTTATGCTAAGAAATGTGCTCTGAGTTACTTTAACAGAGATACTTATTTTGAGGTACGTGTTCTTAGATACTTGTATATGAATATGCATCTACTTATTTTATTATAATACCCAGAGATACTTTATACGGATATAAATATATACATATATATATTTAGATATCTATATTAAGATACTTATTTTAAAATGAATTATTACAAAGACACTTATACTGAGATACTTATACAGAGATACTTATGTAGAGATACTTAAAATAAGAAACTAATACAGAGATAGTTATACTACGATACTTATACTGAGATACTTGTACAGATTTACTTATACTGAGGCACTTATACTTAGATACTTATACTGAGATACCTCTACTGCGATACTTGTACAGAGATACTTATGCAGAAATACTTATACCGAGATACTTATACTAACATACAGAACATACAGACATATTCAAAAGTACTTTTTATATAGATATACTTATGATGATATACTTACAGAGATACTTACTTAAGGTATTTTTCTAAGGTACTAATATTAATATTTAAATAGCTCATTCCAAATACTTATTCTGAAATACTTATACTGAGATACTTATGCTGAGATACTTATACTGAGATACTTATGCAGGAATACTTATACTGAGATATTTATAGAGAGATACTTGCACTGAAATATTTATACTAAGATACTTATTAAGAATTACTTATACTTAGATGCTTATACTAACATATATATTCAGAAGTACTTTTTATATAGATATACTTATTACTCAGAGATACTTATAACGAAATACTAATACTGAGATACTTATGCTGAGATACTTATACCTAAATACTTACACTTTTATACTCAGAGATACTTATACTGGTACACCTATATTAAGGTATTTATTCTGAGACATTTGTACTGAGTTACTTAAACAGAGATACTTATTTTGAGGTACCTATTCTAAGGTACTTGTACTGATATATATATATATATATTCAGATAGCTCATCCGAGATACTTATTCTGAGATATCTATATTGAGATCTTATTCTGGAATATTTATACTAGGTAACTCAAACAGAGATTCCTTTACAAAAATTCTTATACGGATATACCTCAACACGCCCACCAGCCAAACCCTCGAAACCAAAAGAGAAAGAGGGAGAGGGAAAGGTAGAGGTAGAGAGAGAGAGAGAGGGAGAGAGAGAGAGAGAGAGAAAGAGAGAGAGAGAAAGAGAGAGAGAGAGAGAGAGAGAGAGAGAAAAAGAGGAAGACAGAAGATCTTATTAGTGTAAAGGACATCCTCAAATAAAGTGGAACAGAAAAACAGCCGTAAGTTTGTTGGGTTTCGGCGGCAATGCGGAAGTTAAAGTTGACACAGTTCATCAGGGAGTTCGGAATGGAATGTCCTTATATCCTCGACTGTTGGACTATTTTTAAAAACTGTCGTATTGACGAAAATATATTTTCACTGTTCTTAGAATCGAGGCTACGAAATATCAGTAGGTAAGTCGTCCGTTGACTGTTCATGTGGTCGCAGTCAGAAGCCTCAGAAGCCTCCGAAGCCTCCGAAGCCTCCTTCATAAGATTTCTGGACATCGTTTTTCTATCCTTCAAAGAAGCTCCTTTACAAACTCGATTCCAGTAATTTTGGAAAATCAATTCAATTTTGAGCTCCTCAGCTGGTCAACTCCGGACTTTTGAGTACCCAAACGATAAAAATAAATAATAAAATGAGCTTAAAAGATGATGCAGTTAAAGCCACAGCTGGAAACACGTTAAGTGAATGTTGGAGGGGGTAATGAAACTTGGCTACTTGATATCTAAAAATTTCTTCTAAAACCTGAAGTAAGTTGCTTTTTTTAGAGATACATTTAAATTTGTCATTCGAAAAGTATATCAACTCTTGAATGACCATGACCGCCAAATACGGGTTTAGTTCATAATTAAAAAACTCGGACCAGCGACTTTGGGCACAAACAAAAGTGAATTCTACGCTTCAATTAGTCGATAGAAAGTCGACTGGGTCTTCGATTAGACTTCGACTTCGATATTGACTTTGACTTCGACTTCGACTTCGACGTCGACGTCGACGTCGACTCGAGGTTGATTAACATTTGTTTACATTTATCAAAATCATTTGGGACTATAGAAATTAGTATTTGAATATATTAAACGGGGGTAAGCGAAGTGAATCCCAGATGCTGGAAACAATAACCCAGGGTAGGACCGGTTCCTGTGTGGAAGGCCTATATATTTATTAATGGGAATAAATATAAAATGTGATCGAATCACCTGCGATTCCAGGCAGCCAAATTGTGTATAAATTCACCTGACTTTGGGGCAGAGGAATATGTTCTGAATTTGAATTCCAAGGGTTCGGAAGAGTCTCAAAAATGCGCGCTGTTCTCGTCTTTGTGGTTGTGATTTTCGCGCTGGTCAGCGTCCTGGAGGCGCGTCCTGGTTTCGGCGGGCCGTACGGTGACTTTGACTTTGGTCCACGTCGTCACCATCATCATCATCATCATGGTGGTTACCCTGGTGGTTATCCTGGTGGTTACCCTGGTGGTTACCCTGGTGGCTACCCTGGTGGCTATCCTGGTGGCTACCCTGGCGGTTACCCTGGTGGCTATCCCGGCGGCTATCCTGGTGGCGTTCCTGCTGCCTATCCCGTCTATCAAGCTCCTAATGTTGGAACAAGCTCAGCCACCGCCGTTGCAACAGCCACGGCGACCGCCGGCAACACGGGCTTCGTCGGCTAACGGCACACCATGGATGACCTCCTCCAATTCGGAATCCTCGGATTAAATGTAGCGTATTTTGTAAATATAAATAAATTTTAGTGTAAACAGAAAATTAAATGTTGCCTTTGCTCTTTCTGTGTCCTCTGTCCCCCCCATCCATGGCCAATCCTGGCCGGGGAGGCCATCCCAAGTTGGTGTCAACTTTTGCACTTGAAAACAAAGCCACCGCCTGCATGTGGCTGCATTTAAGTAGCAAAAACTTTTCACTCGCCCCTCGTCCGACGGAAGGAACTGTCACTTCCCCTTCCCCTCCACACCCACTTTTACTTTGACTCCCATTTTCCCCTTCACTGCCACAGCTGACACGCATCTTCAAGCCAAAGGAACAGCTGGCCAATTTGGGCAGAGGAAAATTAAAGCAAGTTTAGCTTTAAATTAAAATAAAATAATTTAATTTAATTAAAATTAAAATAATATAAAAAAAAAATTAAATTAAAAATCTCATTTGGTTGGAAACAAACCTAAAGTAAAGCGCAGCACAATCAGAGTCCTGCTTACAGGACATTTTATTCAAAAAGGAATTTGGTTAAAGTAAGGTAAAAATCCAGAAGGAAATCTAGCAGGAAATCTAGCAGGAAATCTAGCAGGAAATCTAGCAGGAAATCTAATAGGAAGTCTAGCAGGAAATCTAGCAGGAAATCTAGCAGGAAATCTAGCAGGAAATCTAGCAGGAAATCTAGTAGGAAATCTAGCAGGAAATCTGGCAGGAAATCTGGCAGAATTCTGGTGAAAATTTACTTAGAATCTAATCAGATTTTAGCCGAATTTTAAAAGGATTCTAGCAGGACCTAAGTGGATTTTTAGCTACCTTCAGGATACTCTTCATATGTTAGTATGATGATGATAATAAAGGACTTAAAGAGGAAACACTAAAAGAACGATCTAGTTCTTCTTCGTTCAAGTAACTAGTTCATAAAACTTATCTTCTACTTCTACTTCTTCTTCTTCTTCTTTTTCTTCTTCCTCCTCAAATGTAACTGTCAAGTTGGAAATGAAAGGACTTTTCATGTCACTGAAAATGCATAAAGGACTTTCCGTGGCATTTCATGTACTTAAAAAAACTTGGAAGGTGCCACTTTTTTCCCTTGTTATTATTGTCCTTTTTTTTATTTGAGCTCTTGTTAGAAGTTCTTGCTTTGAGAGTTTTTGCTATTGTTGTTGTTGCTCTTGTTTGTCCTTAGTCCTGTTTTTCTGCTTGTTGCAGTTGCAGTTGATTTTTCTTTTTGTTGTTGTTGTTCACGTTGTGATTGCTGGTAATTTTGTTGTTATGTTGTCGTCGATAGACGATCAAGGTTAAAATTTTAATGTCCTTTGATAATGGCTACCAGTCCAAGCCCATTACCTAAGGACTTGCAGGGATCGAAAAGAATATGACTGAAATATGGTGATCGATTTGAGAGCAGTTCGAGAGAGTTTCGAATAGGATACTTTATTTCTCAAATCAATAATAAAGGATATCAGCTACACTCAAGGATTTAGCCACAGTCTTTACTGTGAAGGATACAGCAGATTTTGTGATTTCCAAAAAATTTAATTATAATTATTTTTTAATTATTTTTTGAGACTTTAACGACGATCAATTAATTTACGCACTTTTGAAAAAATTTAAAAGGACTCAAAATAAAAGGACTCGAAGTGAGAGGCCTCCACATGAAAGGCCTGCTTGCGGTGTGCAGTGTCTGAGAACTTAAGTTTTCGATCCTGAAGGATGCTGGGAGACGCTTCAAGAAGTCAAAACACTTGACTGGCTGCCAGCGAGGAGTTTGCCGGGCGCAAACTTTGCATCGATGAAGTGAGCAGAAGGACAGGCGGCAAGTTGGTTCAACGACTTTGCGGCATCATTAAAAGTTTTGTCCTGTCATCTCTTATTGCATTGCTGGGCAAAGTTTGTTCCCTTTCCAGGACTCACATACGCAGCATTCGGCCAGCATTCAGCTCTCATATTGTTATTTTGGAATTTATGTCCTGAGACGCAGGCGACGCTCGCAAAGACGACCGTGTCCAAAGTCCAAGTCCAAGTCCGACCTCCAGTCCAAGTCCAAGTCCGAGTCGCAGTGAAAAATGCAAGTCAGGACCCTTCAGAAATGCTCTTGACTTCAAGCTGCATTGATGGCCACACCCGTGCAAGGACTTCAGCCATTGGGCTGGGCCACCAACAGTGCGGCACTCAAAATGTCCTCCATCCGCCGCTGCCACTGGGCGCCACCGCCAACCATTGTGCGCGTTGGCTACGAATTCCGACCCGGACTCACATTTCAAAATAATAATATCATATCGCGCTTATGTCCTTTTGCCATTTTGAAGGGTCCTGGCTATCCTGTGGCTTCTGCAGTTTCTGGCCATAAGAAAGCCTGACTAATGACGCCTGCCTGGCCAGGATATTGAGCCTCGCCTGCAGCAAATAACGCTACCTTTGTCTCGACAATTCAATGGACAAACGCCAAAGGATGCCATCAATGTCATCGAGTGCAAGGACTTTTATGATTCACTCCATCGCATGGCTGCGAACGGAACTAGTTCACAGCCGCATCCGATGAAACATATTTTATATTTATACACGATTTTTGTTGGCTCCAATCATAGGATATATGCGTACACATATGTGTCATATGTTGGGGATCCTTTGGAGGTGCTGGCATGGGGAGACAACAAGCAAAGGGTGGACCCTTCAATGGGTGGAGCTCCGCAAACAATTCGCCTAAAATATGTCAATCGAAATGTAAATCATTGCGTAATTTGCATTTTGAGCATTTGCTTCAATTGAATGACGATGTTGACTTTGTTGTTGTTGTTGTTATAGTTGTTGTTGTTGTTGTTATTATTCCTATTGCTGTTGTTGTCGCTGCTGTTGTTGTGTCTGTTGCTTTTGCCTCTGTTGCTGGCAACACGTGAATTATTGCGGCAATTTTGACAATTGCCAAGCTCCGGACCACGCCTACCACGCCCTATCGCCCCACCGCCCACTACCAGCCCACCGCCCAACAGTCCTACATCCGTTACGTGTGTGTAGCCGAGCATTGCGTAACTCTGGCCACTCTTCACGTGCACATAAATCGTCGACGCTGTTATCCAACATAATTGTGTTGACATGTGGAAGGCTAATTTAAATGGATTTCCCAGATCTCGAATCGTTTCTAACTGTACATTGACGGCCACTTGTTAAAGTTCAGCATCAATGAAATTTAATCCTGCCCCAATTGACATCCCCTAACAACGGCCCTGGCCAAGGACTTTCGGTCTTTGTTACTCATCTCTATGACTGCAACTGCTTATGAGTCCTCAGACGGTAAACCCCATCGACTCGACTCCTTATAGATGGCAAACTAAGACGCAGCAATGGGCGGCAGCCAAAGTTAGGGGCGGGGCAGCAATGAAAATCATAGTTCAGAAGTGTAACCCAAGGACCGCAAATGGAAATGGGCAAAACAATTTTGAGCACGTTTGGCAGCCAAGAGAATTAGATTTGCATGTGTGTGTGTGTGTGTGTGTGTGTGTGTGTGTGTGTGTGTGTGTGTGTGTGGAGTTTTGTAAAACTGAATTTCTGCTGTGAAAATTATATTTTGATTTATTTTATAAATTCATTCATTTTGCAATACACACGAACACACACACACACACACACGAACACACACGCACCCACCTGCGTTTAGGCAAAATGAAATAAAAATAAAACGATGAACCTTATGGAGATTTATATATATTTTTTTCTATATAAAATATGTAAGCATGTAATATGTATACATGTGTATGTGTGTGTGTGTGTGTGTGTGTGTGTGTGTGCGTTGAGCATAACTTTAGTCGACACGTACGTGCCGAACAGATGTGCATAAGCCAAAAAGTATGCAACAGAAAACGTGATTTCGATTCAAAAATTTCAACGCGTTTTGCGCTGTCAAAGGAAATTTATTTGCGGAACGCATTCATTTGGAAATTATCGAGAACAGGAATTATTGGCTCCTGCAGCGTTCTTATTTTGTTATTGTTATTTATTGTTGTTGTCGCTACTACTTCTGCTCTTTCTGCTCCTTCTGCTGCTCCTGTTGTACTTGATGCAAACGCAAAGAAACAGACACCTCAGGATTTAATACCTCGACCTCAAAATACCCTCTGTCCCTCTCTAAATGCGTCAAGTGTTTGACTCTCTCGGATATCATAAGATATTTTTTAAATTTTTGATTTATGATATTATTTCAATTTTTACGATATTTTTTTTTTTTTGATATTTTTTGAATTATTACTATTCAAGATATTGCTTGAAATATTATTGAAGATATTCCTTTACATATGACACGATACTCCGTCAAGTTATTATAAATAAATTAAATTATTATAATATTTATAAATATAAATTATTATAAATTATTATAATATTTTTTAATCTTTCTTTTTTTAAGATATTTTTTCTTTAAATATTTTAATTATTAATTATTTCAATTATTATTTAAGATACCGCTAGAAATCTTATAGAAAATACCCCTTCACATATGACTGGATACTCCGTCAAGCAAATTATTAAAAATATTTTTTTTATTTCAAAAATTATTATTTCAGAATTTTATTTGAATTCTTGAAGATATTTTTGCTATTATTATATTATTATTATGATATAATTATTGCTTATGATATATTATTTAAAATATTGTTTGAGATACTTTTTGAGATGTTCTCAAAGATACTTTTTCAGTTAGTGTTTTAAATTATTTTTAAATATTACTTAAATTATTATTTGAATTATTTTAAAATTTTAATGAAATTATTATTTGAATTATTTTAAATAATTATTATTTGAAATTTAATTTTAACATTACATTATTATTTGGATTTTTTTTTTTGTAATCATTAAATTAATATTTGAAATTTTGTATACATTATTTAAATTATTATTTGGAATTTTTTATATAATATTTAAATTATTATTTAAAATAATTTAATATTTTAATTTAATTATTATTTGAATTATTTTAAAATATTAATTAATTTGTTATTATTATTTATTTAAATTATTATTTGAAATTTACCATATATTATTTAAATTATTACTTGAATTTTTTTAATATTAATTACATTATTAATTAGATTTTTTTTTTTATAATCATTAAATTATTATTTGAAATTTTTATATATAATATTTAAGTTATTGTTTAAAATATATTTATATATTATTTATATTATTATTTGAAATATATTTATATATTATTTAAATTATTATTTGAAATATTGTTTGAGATACTATTTCAAGGAACTTAAGGAAATTATTTTAATTATTTTTGAAGATACTTTTCAAAATCATTAAGCAATATTTGAGACACTAACTTAAATACTTATTTAAATAATAAAAAAAATGATGGAAATATTGTTAAAGATATTTTTAGAAATAATATTTAAATTAATGTTTGAGAAATTGTTAAAAATATTTCATTAGTTATTTTTTTGCGAAATTTATTGAAATATTATATTTACATTATATTATTTTATATTATATTATATTATATTATATTATATTATATATTTAGAGGTTAAATTCTAACAGATAAAATAAATGATAATTTTTAATTATAGTTAATTCATATATAATAAAGAATTATTTAATAATTAACTTATTGGGGGCCAATAGATTTACATCTTGAATACTTTTTCTGAGCTGATAGTAAATTTTCAATTATTAAGTTCCAGGAGTACGAAGTTTGAATTTATTTCCCATATTGAAAGGATCGACTATAGCCAAAACCCAAGCAGCTTTTATTATATGTTTTTTAATATATTTTAATATAAGATTTGAAACCAATTAAAAATTCCTCTACTTTACTTGAAGAGGCTTGGATATATCAAGGAACTTCAGCTGTTGATTTGAAATAATCTTGAACTATAAATGTCCTGGATCATGCTGATCCCTTAAACCTAATCTGAGTCACACTCTAAAAAAAATTAACACACAAGAAGCGCCATTAAATAACGCCTTCAGAGCCTTAAAAGGATTTCCAGAATGTCTCGGATGTTAAGAAAGGAGGAGCTGTCTCCTGTAGGATAGCCACAGCTTAATAAATAAATATCCATTGATTACAGGGAGTACTTTTCGTTCCGAAGCACATGGAACTGGACCAGCATTATGGCAAAGGTTATGATGGAGACCTGCATGTTGAACCACGTGGAGCGGTTCGACTTGAAGAGTCCGCATACCCAGAGGCTCATCTTCGATGTGCCGGTGTACAATCCATAGGCACTCAGCTATAAATAGAGTGGAGTGAGAGTCGTCATCTCCAAGATGGGAATCCAAGTATTACCTGCTTGTGGCCAGATCCCTCGCTGGCGGAGTGATTCGTATGGTTCTGATACCGAATCATCAGGTCACACATCAGGTCCAGGAGGTAAAAGTCGATTGAGCGTATGATATAGGTGCAGGATCCATATATAATCATGTATATCGGCGTGTGGACACTGAAGGTGAAGAGGAGTCCCCAGTAGATGTCGATGACACTGAAGGTCAGGTGATCAATGCGAGCCGCCAGCAGCAGCAGTTTATAGACATGATTAATCCTTAGGGTGCAGCGTCCCAATATTGTGTGCAGATGCCAAAGCCTCTGAAGTTCATTGATGGTAACATTTGGTGGCTGACTGGGATGCACGGAGTACGTGATGACCTCCAGTCTGTCGTTGATATACTGATAGCAGGACGCAATGTTCCAGAGTGCCAAAAAGAAGCGGTAGCTGGCAACCACAGGAATACTCATGGCGATGCTCAAGAGGAAGGTGTTCAGGAGTATGCTCCGCTTCTCCTCGATGGCCATGATGAAGGGTATTACCAAGCTGGACACACACAGGTATATCATGGTGTAGTACTTGATGGCAAAGATGCAGGATAACTTTTTGTTGCTTTTCGCACTCTGATCAAAGTGTCGATTATCCCGTCGCTTCAGCTTTGCCACCACAAGCTCCATCTCCACCAGGGCGTTATCCCGCCAGCAGCGGGAAAGGATGGTGTAGGTGACAGCCACATAGGATACGCCATACAGCACGTATGTGGTGAAGGGGATTACATTCTGAAGGAGCTTGTTACTCTCAAAGCATTTAACCGATGTCCACAGCAGGAAGGGCATCAGTACCACTTGGCTGGTGTTCACTGTGGAGGCATAGCAACGCGTCCACCATGTCCGACTCCATTTGCCATCCCTCAGCCGATAGGAGGTAACACCGATGAGCAGGGCATAGTTGTAGTACCAACGTAGTAGCCGCTGGTGCAACATGTTCCTCTAATGTCAACGCCAACACGCAACTGAGCTCCAAGCTCTACGTCGACTCCAGTTTTGGGCCAGCCAATCATCTAATGGACGCCTATCGCTGCGTTTCCATCGCCCGATGGGCTTCGATATGAAGTTACATTTTAGCTAATGATAAGCCTGGAACAATTAAATATCCTTTCTCTCCATCTTGGAATATTCCAATGGCAATTCCTATTTTTGATTGCCGAATCCACAGACACGCGTCTGACTTGGCCCATTCGTCCCTTCCGTCGTGTCCACCAATGACGCTTGCTTTAAGGTTGATTTATTGGTTGAAAATTTGAACTATAATCATTGCTGCCAATGGTTGCTCAGTTCCTTCGAAACTCAGTAAATTTTATAATTTTCACATGTAATCCCAAGGAGTTTCCTCTCTCTCTCTCTTTTATGCACCCTGCAGTACAGTCATGTCTTTTGCTTGAGGTCTACCATCGTTACATTTGCAACAGTAAAAGCGTTGCCATTATGACACGTCGCAGCACGATGATCCTGCTGTCATTTTGCATATCCTTGTGACAGCTGGCGTGCACCCTGACGGCAGGTACAACGATCCGCAGACAACAGCTGCAGGCAGAAGCTTATTACCTACCTCTTGGGCCTTTCCAGCAATGCATCCCGTTGCCAGGGGGTGGTATTTTTCGAAGCAAATCACCAGAAAGAAGGAAGATCATTTTTCCAGCATTTACATAATTTTCAAGTTAATTAATATTATTTATTTATTTTAATTAATAATTAATAATTTGATATTATTATATTATATTTTTGCTCCTTTAGTTGGCCAACTTTTTACATGTCTCTGCAGCTTATTGATTGATTCCTGATTCTGTCCCATTTAAGTTTTTTTTTATAAATTAAATTTTATATTTTGTAAATTAAAAATTCTGATATTTATTTAAATAATTAAATGCAATATTTTGAGCTGAGAAACTGCACTAAAAAAATAATAAAGCTCAGATTGAAGTCTGACCCGACGGTGGGAGAATCTTCCGATCGAGGGGCAGAGAGAAGCAGGGTAGGAGAAAGTGAGAAGAGGAGTCCTTGGGTACTGAGAATAATGCAGATAAGAAATCCTTAAATTAATTAACTAGCTATTAATTTAATAATTCATTTAATATTAATCATTTATAGTTAATTAAATATTAATAATTTAATAATTATTTTGATATTAATAATTTATAAGAGAACCCTTGGATATTGATAATAAGGCAGATAAGAAATCCTTAAAATAATTAATTATTAATTAATAAATAATTAATAAATAATTAAATTAATAATTAAATTAATGATTCATTTTATATTAATCATTTATACTTAATTAAATATTAATAGTTTAATAATTATATTGATATTAATGATTTATAATGAATTTAATATCAATAATTTATAGCGAATTTAATATAAATAATTTAATAATTAATTCAATAATAATAATTTATAATAAATCAATCTGAATATTAGAGATTTACAGCTTCTCGGGCTTCAACTGAATAAAAAAGGAGAAAAATTAGAAAACTCTTATTGTACGTTTTAAGGAGCATAAATAAAATAATTATTGTTGTTATTTTAATTATTTTATTTTAGTTCGAGTATTAATAAAAATTGTATTTCGTCTTGTCATAGTTCACTGTACTCTGGTTTGGCCATTAGATTAGCCCACAGTAACAATGGCATTTAGCAGCCTTAAGGCAGTTACTCCCCAATGAGTTTTCATATTTTGAGAGATGAAAAATTGAAAAATTTTAAAAAATTCGGAAAATTGGGAAATAGTTTTTCCTACTGAACAGAATCTAGCTGAGATTTTAACTGCTTTATTCCATTGACTTGGATATTTCCCTTTTCCCATGTTCCCCCTTTTAACAGCCATCTCTTCCCCACTGATCACTTTGATCCCCTGCTCATCTCAAGGATAAAATTATAATTATAAATTTAAAGTATTAAATATTAAATATTAAAAATATTCTTGACTTGAAGCAACGTTAGATGACACGCAAACAATCGTCCCAAGGACATATTAGGATACTATACGAATTGTAGCGACATTTTTTGCCAGGTAACTGATTGACTGAATTACCTGCCGGATCGTGTTGACTTAATGGCTGTCTTACCTAACCAACTGCTAGGGCTAGAGTATAAAGGAGCCACGCTTGCACAAAGGAACATCATTCGTAATTAATAGTCCGAAGTGAAAACATCGAGCGCAATGGAGGAACAATTAATAATTTACCAAACACAAGTCATTTCTGTCGGGCTTTTTGTAATCCTAATCGCAATTATTCCGTACTTGAACAATTTTTATAAATCCCACGTTACTGACAAGACGTTGATAACTCCAGTTTCGGATCGTGTCTATTTATACAGCGCAGCGTATCACAGAGTCATGTGTATACACAATGAAAATAGCCACACATCAAACGACCAACAACCACAGACACCTCTGCAGCACATACCGGAAATGAGACACATGAAGTTACAGCATCGTGCGAAGTTGATGACCGGTGTACGGCGAAGACTCGCCCAGGAGTTTTGAAATTTTGTTTCACTTGTAATTTAAAGATATTGGTGCAAGCAAGAAATCAAGAAATCTTTCAAAATTTATGTAATAACATCAAATCATATAATCACTTAATCAAATTTTTAAATAATAAACTTTTTTTTTTTTTTTTCTATAGTTTAAAGCCCTGCAATTTATTTGGAAACAATACCTAAACCAAACATACCATAAAATGAAGAGCAACTTTTTAGCAAAGACCACAACCAGCACTTTGTAAGCACGCCAAATGTTCTATAGAGACAACTTAAGTTGTCTCTGGCCAACAGTATTTTCTCTGTTAATGGACAGAACGTAAACAGTGCGCGATAACGAAACGAACCAACAACCGCATTAAATATTCAATTTAAATTTCAAATATATATTAAATAAGTGTGGAAAAAATATTTTATTGTTCGTAAAGTAAACAAATTATGTGTTGACTCAGACAATTAAATTTCGCATTTAAATAAAATAAAAAAAAAACTTAATTCGTAGATACTTTACTGGGATTATCAAAAGGAACAGTGGGATAATATTTACAGACTTTCATACCTTTTAAAACACACTTTTAGAAGCGCGCACATTATTTCAAAATTGTTTATTAAAATTAATTGATATTATTTATTATTTGGTATTATTTTTCGTCAAATTAAACTACTTTTCACATGTTTGTAGATTGCTCACAGTATCTTTTCACTTTTATAGTTTAATGAAATATAAATTAAATAATAAATAATAATATTTAAATAAACAAAAAAAAAACAAGTAATTATTCGCAAAAAATATTCGCAACAATTTCTGATTGAAATCATTGAAATTATTTTATTAATTTTATGATAATGATAAGACAACGGAATGGCTTAAATATATAAAATGATTTCGGCAACAAAGCGTTTTATATCAAAGTTTAAACTTAAATATACTCAACTTAAGCTCACTTTCAAATAAAAATATTTGAATTTTTGAATAGTTGTATAAACGCGCCAAATGCATAATAGTATTGAGGGCTGACAACAATTTTAGAGCTCCAACAATATGAGATTGATTTGAATATTTAGACGGCGCCAGGATGCCGTTAAAATGCCGAATTTAAGGGCACTTTAATTTAAATGTTAATCAAATAAAAGATGAACTTAAATCTAAATATGTATGATTAAGCACTGTCAATAAATAATCGAAGCATGCTCTTAAAAATTAAAAGAAACTGAAATTTAAATTTAATTCCTTAATTATTTTAAAATATTTTAGTTTTGTTTTCTTGGCAACTATCGATATATTGACATTTGATAGTTAATCGGTAGAATAACAGAGACAGTATTTTCTATGTTAAATAATCAGAGTATTCTGCTATTCACGTACAAATGTTACTACCTACGGCGGGCTTAGCTGGTGGAGTATTGCGGGTGTGTTGTGTTTTGAAATATAATATGATATGTAAAATAGAAATATAAAATATTATTTATTTTAATGGTTGCAGAAAGTTTTCTCTCGGACGTTGAAGCGCACACAATTAATGGCTAGTTTCTCACAAGTACTCAACCCGATAACAGGGCAAAACACATGGCAAGCTCGGGAAGATGACTATGACTACCACCAGGAAGTGGCGAACGCAGGGTTTGGGGACATGCTACACGACTGGGAACGAAATCAAAAATATTATGCAGCTTTGCGAAAGACTATTGCAGCCATGCGCCAAGCTGGCAAAGAAGTTCATGTTTTGGACATTGGCACCGGTACTGGAATACTGTCCATGATGGCATTGCGCTGCGGCGCAGACAGTGTGACAGCTTGTGAGGCATTCCTGCCAATGGCCGACTGCGCACAACGCATTCTGGCTGCCAATGATGCTGCACAGGTACGACTTATCCGCAAACGATCCACAGACATTCAAATGGGTGTTGACATGCCGCATAAAGCCAATTTGCTTGTTGCAGAGCTTTTGGATACTGAACTAATTGGCGAAGGTGCCATTGGCATATACAATCATGCCCACCGAGAATTACTAACCGAGGACGTCGTATGTATTCCTGCGCGTGCCACTTGCTATGTTCAATTGGCGCAATCACCGCTGGCGGCGCAGTGGAATAGCCTCAAGATATTGGCAAACTTGGATGGCGATATTCTCCTACATCCACCCTCCCAGCTCCAGCAATGTAGTGGCGAAGCCGCTCTACACGACGTGCAACTCTCACAGCTGCCCTCGCATTCATTCAAAGCCCTCACAGATCCCGTGGAAATCTTTAGATTTGACTTTCAACGTAAGGAAACGCGCGAGGAGCAACGAGAGAACCAATTGCGACTTCAGCTTAAACAGCCGGGCAATGTCGAGGTCGTCTTCTACTGGTGGGAGATCGAGATGGATGACGCTGGTGAGATATTGCTAAGCTGTGCACCCTACTGGGCACATCCTGACCTTAAGGAACTACAACTAAAGTCAACTGACGAAAAACAACCCTTGGCCAATATTGTTCCCTGGCGGGATCACTGGATGCAAGCCATTTACTACATTCCTAAGCCACTGCAGGTACATGGCTCTAATGAACACTTATGGCTAAGATGCTATCATGACGAGTACTCGCTTTGGTTTGACGCACATAAGGAAGAACCACCCAAACAGTCCGCACCTCGGCATAGCTGTACTTGTGACCTGCACATGACTTACACGCGCAGTCGCATCGGTCAACTTAATCAGGGTCCCCGAAACAAACGCTACCTGAGCTACCTGGAGCAGACGTTGTTCGAGGCCGAGGCAAAGGGACAGCTAGCGCATGTCTTGGTATTGGGTGATGGGTGTGTGCTTGGGTTAGCCAGTGCGGCACTAGGTGCTAAAAGTGTGCATTGCCTGGAACCGCATCGGTTCTCCCGCCGTCTGATGCAATCCATAGCCCAACACAATAAGCTGGAAAACGTCAATTTCCTGGACAGCCTCGGACAGCTGGAACCCAATGAGCTAGCCAAAGTAACCCACATCTTTGCAGAACCCTACTTTATTAACGCCATTCTGCCATGGGATAACTTTTATTTTGGGACGTTGCTAGTACAGCTTCTGGAGAAGCTACCTGCCTCCGTGCAAATCTCGCCATATGCCGCGCGCATTTATGCGCTTCCCGTGCAGTTCCTCGATTTGCACAAGATACGCGCACCCGTTGGCAGCTGTGAGGGCTTTGATCTTACACTTTTCGACGAAATGGTCAAGGTAATAACCATTAATCCGCATGGAAAATATCATAACGGTTTTTTTGATTTTTACAGCGATCCGCGGAACAGGCGTTGTCCGTCGTGGAGGCCCAGCCGCTTTGGGAATATCCCTGCCGTGCCTTAGCATCGCCACAACAAGTACTCCATGTAAAGTTCGCTGACTTCGGAGCGGTGCAAAACATTCAGGGACAAATGAAGCTAACAGCGTAAGTCCCTGGTTGGGTAACCAATTCAGCAACGAAACATTTCAGGACACATCCTAAATCCTGTACCTTTCTTTACACCTCATAGCAAGGGCGAGTGCAATGGAATCGCCTTATGGGTCGACTGGCAGCTGGCGAACAATGAAAGCCCAAAGTCAATCGTAAGTAGCGGACCACTGGAGTCAGTGGTGCCGGGAGAGTTTGTCAAATGGGACATGTTTGTGCGCCAGGGCGTTCACTTTACCAACCAACCATCGTTGGGCACACATGTGGACTGGACGACAACCTTTAATCCCCTGCAGGGAGAGCTAAACTTCAACTTTTCACTGCACTCAAAACACGACAAACGCGATTAATTATTATTACATCAAATTTAGAATAAATAAAAGAAGAAGAAGAAGAGATGGAAACAAAAATTTCGAAATCTACACTGGAGAAATCTCATCCTCTACATGAGTAAGTGTAATGTCGCGATGGGCAGTGTCGTGATCGTTTCCATTTAGCCGCTTGCGCATATCAAGTGCATGCATGTCCGTTGCCAGGGAGTGCTGCTTGTTTTCCAGATCTATGTCGATCTTTTGGGCATGTTGCGAGAGAAGATTGTAGTTGGTTTTGGACTCATCGATTTTCTCTCTCAGACAATTCCTAATTTCACGTAACTTTTCTATTTCCAAAGTGATCATATCCTGGGCACGGTCCATGCAGAACTCCATGCCGCTTCGATGGTTGCGATTTTCTAGACGAGTTTCGGCCAATTTCAATGCATTCGACTTGTCTCTCATCGTGTCCTCCAACGTCTTTATTTCGGTCTCAAAACTTTGCATCTCAACCTTCATCTTACTCTGCTGCCACTCCAGCTCATTGCGGGCCCGCTGAGTCTCAAATATGCGCTTCCGTAAGCTGTGCTCTGCACGCTCCTGCTGGGCCAATATAATGTTGCGGGCTTTCTCACGGCACACAAAGAGTGCCTCCCGCATGGCAGCCGTATCAGCCAGTTCATTCTCGGCCAACTGCTTCATATTTTTTGTGTACTCCAACCAGGATTCATAGGAGCAAGCGCTGCAATCAGTTATCATTGCAATAAAAAAAATAAGGATATCATCAAAGGTTTATCTCACTCATTGCAGTTCTGCAAGAACTCTGGCTTATAAGTTATACTTGGAGAGTTGCAGTTGAGATCACGTTGCTTGGTGTCCAGATCAATAGCCTTAACCTTGTTTTCAATTTCCAAGCCAATCTTAAAGCGAATCTCCTCAAGACGCGTCAGTTTCTCCCACGCCTTCTGGCAACGGTCCGACAAAAGTCGCTGGTTATTCTCCAAGATGCACAACTCATTTTTAATCTCCTTGTCAGCCTCGTCGTAGGTCATCTCAGAGCCAAAGCGACTATCACGCATTGTTAAGACATCGCTTATCACAGCCAATGGTGAAGCCAGTCGTTCCAGCTCTTGTTCCGTCAATGCCTTCTCCAATTTCAGCATTTCAATCTCACGTCCAATTCGCTCAAAAGTACTCGCAATGGTATCACGCCAGCTGTCCAGCTCGTCAATGCTGCGGCAAGAGGTGCTAGTCTAGAGTCTTCTTTAAGGTGTGGTGGTTTATCATAAAGCTTACCGCTCAGCCAGCGCCTCATTTGTCTCCCGACTTGCCCAATCGCCCTCCAGGCGTGTCTCATTACGCAGCACCCGCGAAGAGTTGCGTATGGCAAAGGCATCAGCGCGCCGAGCATCTGCGACATTCCGCAAGCTGCCCACTCGAGCATTCCAATCAGCCAATGTAATATGCTGCAGAGGCTTCTCCATAGTTACCACCATGCGAAAACCCATTCTGAATTGTAACTTGTATGTAACTCGCAAACAACAAATTGTGTAAAAAACGATATTTTATATTTTGTCCTTGTGCTTTTCACAGAAACTCCAAACGGAAACTGGCAAGAAAATTCTCAGGAATAGGAAAAGTTTTCGATTTGTTTGCTCAATGGTTACTAGATCACCAGGGTGTCGTTTCCTGGCAATTTCCACTGGCAACGCAAAAAACTCAAACTCTTCCCCCATGCCATACACAAATATCCAATTACCCACAAAATTGTAAACTAATTGAAACACTTAAACATAAAATGGGATTTCATAAATTCAAATCAGAAAAACAAAAAATTAATTTACTCATTCAGTCGGCAGACTTCGTGCTGAACACACAATTTGAAATTCAAATAAAATACAAAAATACACTTTATTTTGTGTTCGGTAATTTGTATTTTCTTTGTTTTAAAATAAAAAATAAAAAAAAAATTAAAAAAAAAATTATTGTTGTTTAAAAACGATTGTAAGTACATCATCCCTGTTTGGGCAATCGATGCTTCCCAATACGAGTATCGATAAACAGCTGTTGCCCATCGACAATTGGTAGCCTATGTCTGTGCGATATTTACTTTGGGTCAGCGACTGCTGCCGTTTATAGTGTTATTTTGTTAAAGATAAGCTTAATAAAGACATATACGGCGTTGGATTGTGTGCGGAAAAGAAATTTTAGTATTTTTGGATATAAAAATCGAAGCCTGACATCATTTTTTTGTGCAGTTCGGACTTGAGGCACTTGAGTGTGAGAGGTGGAAAGATTTTGAGAAAAAGGTGAAGGACAGAAAGAGGGCAAGGACGAGAACAAGGACAAGGGCGGGACGCCACACAATGGACACGTGCAATCACAAACTGAAGGACAACTGTGGCAACGCAACAACATGTCCATCGGAGTGCATAGCATCCAATTCTTCAATTACTTTAAATGTGCTGCCTGACGAGATACTCGAATTCATATTTACTTATTTGCCACCATACGGAGACCTGGAGCACTGCAGCCTTGTCTGCAAACGTTGGCAAATGATTGTGAAGAGTAAGTTGCAAGATTTGGATGTGAGAGCATCAAGTTTACCAATCCCACGCTTGAAATCATATTTCTGTAATTTTTTTTTTATAGATCTCATACGTCGGTCGCGATTGAACCTGGAGAAGGGCCTGGCAGATTTTGGGCTGCGATGGGAGGTATTCTCGCAGCAAACTGCAGCTTCTGTGGAGGCGAACAGTCAGACGACATCGAAAGGAACACCTGCACCAATAATTGCAGGCCGGTTCGCGCACTCAGCTGTTCGTCTAGGAAACTCAATGTTTGTCTTTGGAGGTGGTTCATCGTCGGACACGACATTTAATGATCTGTGGCGTTTCGATTTGACGCGCATGTGCTGGTCCCGCCCACTGGCTACAGGCACGTATCCATCTCCAAAGGGCAGCGCTTCCATGGTAGCCTGGCGTGATAACTTGGTGCTCTTTGGTGGCTGGCGATATCCGTCCCTTCATCCACCATATCAGCCGTGGTGCCTTTTTGACGAGCTGCATTATTACGATTTGGCAAAAGATCGCTGGCTAGCACGCAACACGCTACCGTGTCCACCACCAATGGCCGGCCACTCGGCTAGTGTTCATGGCAATCGCATGATTGTATTTGGAGGTTACCAGATAAAGGATGATGTTAATATAAACTCCAATGATACCTGGGTGCTCGATCTGGAGGGACAGCGTTGGTGGCAACCACTCTTTGTTGGAAACACTCGTCCCGCTCCACGCTATGGACAAATCCAGATCGAACTTGATAAGCATCATCTACTCATTTTAGGCGGGTGCGGAGGTACCAATCGTGTCTATACGGATGCATGGCTTCTAGACATGACACGTGAAGCCTGGTGCTGGAAGCAGGTAAATGTGCGAAACAAGCACTTTGGAGCCGTCCACATGTGGTGTAATCCTGGCTGCAGAGTAAACAATTTTTTGGTTGTGGTCGGCCCTTCCCCTAAGATGCCATTGGATTTTCAAATAATGAAACAAAACCGCGTAGCGGTTGTGGGCGGTAACGCCCATCGATTCGCTGGCCTGGGCCATGCTCCGCCTCCACCTCCACCGCTGTACCAGCAGCCACAGGCGGGCTATCGCGTACATTTGCCAGAACGTAGACTGGGAGGTGGTCAAGCGGATCAGCAGCGTGGGCAGAATGCACGTCTGGGAAACGCTGGGTTGGCTCCCCAAGAGCAGTATTTGGCCAATAGACGTGCCATTCTCAACCAGAATATGCAGCAGGCGCAACAGTTCATCCATAACAATAATGTTAACAACAACAATAATAATAACAACAACCACCATCAGCCACGATCCGGGCGACTTAGTGACCTGCACTCACCACCCGTAGTCGCGCCCGCAGCGGGAGCAGCGGCAGCGCCCGATGGCGATGCAGATGCTGCCCAGCGCCTACAGCGTAACCTTGCCTTGCGCTGCCGAGACAACGAACCACTTCTTCCCAAGCGCTTCGACGAACACTTCGAGGTGAGCACCAACCTAACTCTCTCTCTCCCTCCCCTCCTCTCCCTCTCCCTCGCTCTCTCACTTTTTCTTCAGGTTACAATCTTTAAGTAATACATTGAATTTTCCTTAGGATCCTTTTCGCATGGCTGCATTCAATGTGCCAGGACGAACGCGTAGCGCCTCGCGTGATCACAGTGAGCGAATACGTCGCATGGAGGAGAAGATGAATGCAATACGCAACTCCCGGCGCAGTGCACCCGCTCATGTTGAGCCACAAGCATTGAGAGCACCCTCACCGAAGCGTCCCAGATGCAATGTGCAATCATTGTTTGTGTGCGACATTTCCAGCTTACTGAACCATGACAGCAGCTGCGAGCCTGGCCTGGACTGGATTGAGTATAAGAACTTTGGAGTGCTGAGCGGCGCTCCCGATCGCCTTATACTTTCCAGCCTGATAGCCGGCAACGGAGAACTAATTCTATTTGGCGGCGTACACAAGGAGACGCTGACTGACATAACACACCATGTGTCTAATTCCATACACTTCCTAAGTGTACCACGTGATATTATCTAAGGGCAGGGAATAGCCGCATGGCTGCCATACCGAAAGCATATTAAGTTATATTTTTATAAGCCTAAGTTATTATTGACAGCTTTAAGAAGAAGCTGCTGATTCATTTTAACTTTATCAACCATCAACCATCAACCATCATCCATCAGCATCAATCATCAGCGACAGCATCGAAATCATTCGGATCTGTTAACTGCGTTTAAATACCGAACTTGTATTTTATTTAACATGTAAAGATCTTACATATTTTACCTGCGATCATAATTAAACGAAATGAACATCCACTCATACACCTGAGACGTTCTGATCGTGCTTCTACTTTATGGCCCACAGCGTGGCAGGTGCAGAGAGAGTGAGAGAGAGAGGAATGGAGTAGGAGGAACAGAGAGGGGCAGACTATGTTTGGACAGCAGCAGGCGAAGGCAGGCACGTGCACGAGCAGGGGGTCCAGCCTCCTTCAGGGGCATATACCAGTTTCTGAGCCAAAGTCAAAGTCTTGCCAAAGCAGCTGCCAAGAGGAAACGAAAATGAAAAGTCGAAGCTGGAACACTCTTTAATTTCAATTCACCACAGGCTTAAAGTAATTTATTATTTTTTTGAATTAATTTAATTATTTTAATTATTTATATTTTCCAAGTTAAAATTTGGAAGTGAAGGAAATTCGATGATAAAAGCTGCAGGAGCTTACAATTAATTAATTAATTGTTATTTATTCGATAAGTTAAAATGTTTGAAATTTGTTTAAAAATTCTGCAAGCCTTCAAGGCACCCAAAGTACCCCAACTTCTGGATAGGGTATTAATATGAGTTACAGAAATAACTTTGGCCGAAGAAGAGGCCATTGATGGGTTCAAGGCTGCGATCATTGAAAGCATAAGATGAAGCCGCTTACTGTGCTATCTTTGGATCTCGGGAGCGATAACTATCCATAATATATATATATATATACTCGGGTTAAACTTCTAGAATTGGTTTGTTCCTCAACTGACTCTATTGATCGCTTGGTAAGGAACTCATCTAATCAATCTCTTTCCCCCCCGACAGACAAAGTTTATAAATTCGGATGGCATTCAGCGTTTTAGGCAAAATCAAGAGCGTGTAATTGAGAACGAGAACCAAATGCCAAGAGAGCATCGGTCCAGAGAGCGATAGGAGATTGACTTTTGGTCGAGGTGCCGCCGATGTGCTCCAAGCGATCAGTTGAAGGTGGCGCGTCGCGCTCAACGGTTCGTAACTTTGTCCGGGCTTTACTTGCGTTCTTCAAGGGAGAGAGACGGAAAGAGAAAGAGCAGCTGACAATATCGGTCAAGTTCAGCTCCTTTCCAGAATCGGATCAAATGCAGCAGTCAAGTCATTAAGATTTATTTATTCAAGCACTACTTTATTTTATTTATTTCAAAGTCAAAAAAAAAGTAGAAAAAAAACTCAATTTGAAATTCTCAAAAAGTTGACATTGTGCCAAATGTCTGGCTGAGACGCAAAGTGTGCATTATTTTCTGTTTACCCAAAAATGTTTTATTGATCAGGAATGAGACCATATATATATATTTATTTGTATATATATCTAATATCGCAACATTTTGTATAAACTAAAACGATTTTAGTGAGTGTTGAAAATATATAAATCCAAAGTCACGTTCGTCTTATGTAAAGAAATTCTTATTACGATTCGCGTTCGCCAATCGAGTCCCGGGAACAAATAATTTGCGCAGCAGATTAAGGTAAATATTGCATGTCCGGCGAGTGACACCTTCGATGAGGCAACCCGAGATCTTGACAAATCTATAAACATTGAATCAGACCCCCCCCCCACTGCACAGATCAGATACCCAAATATCCCAGCCCCACGCGCCCTGCAATGTCAAATGCCCCGCGAGTCGTGTCTGTGTAAACACCTTAAACCAGTTATTTACTATTTAGAGTCAGAATATGAATAATGAGCGTTACACAAACACACACATAGATTCACACGCACGCACACATACACACAGCAACATAGAAGCACACACGCACGTGAGTTGTTTATCTGCGCCGGCAAAAGACTTTAGGAGCGTAGAACTCGTAAAGTTCTTAACAATTGTTATTGTTTTATTTTAAAACAAAAAATATTTTATCTTTTTTAAGCTTTAACGAGGCACAAACTTCGACGTAATCAACGTCACTTTTCAATTAAAATATACACTGTGTATGGGATGAGATTTTGGTAACATTTCTTTGACGCAAATTAAAAAAAAAAATAAAATCTTTTTAATTGGGAAATTATATAAATAACAAATTTATAAAAAATATCTCAATTAATATATTTTTTAATTAAAATTCCCAGAATCATTCGATGACGAACAAACAATTTATGCCTTGCAGCTGCCCGTTAATAAATGAATACAAAAAATAACAAAACTTATGCCCTTGAAAAAACTTAAAAAAACAGGACGAACTTTATACCTTTTTAAATATAAGCAAAAAAAAAAAGCGATAATTTATGCCTTTACTTTCCCTATGATCTTTGGTGTAGGGCAGCTACTCATTCGGTGTTTTAACAATTTAACAAATTAACTATGCAAACTGAGGGAAAGGCAGATCCCAAAAAATTTCTAAACATTCGCCATTTGATGGATGCTGGCAGAGCTTAGAACTGGTTTCTATTGGCCATTAACTGACATCAGTTTCTCTTAGAAACGCGCCAGCTAAAGACTTTTTGGTTTCAATCATTACAGTACAGATCAGCATGAGCGGTGCTTTGGAAATGGACAATGGCCATCGCAAGGAACAGGCCAGCGGCCCAATGGGCACATTGCTTGGCCGACGGTATGCGGAGCTTTTGCATTCGGAGAAGCATACAGACTGCGTCTTTCATGTATGTGACCAACAATTGAAGGGTCACAAACTCATCCTTAGTGCCGCCAGTCCCGTGTTCGATGCCATGTTCTATGGCCCGTTGCAGGAACTTGAACCGGAAATAGAGATACACGATATAAGCGCTCCAATCTTTAAGGTGCTCCTGGAGTACATATACACTGGCCGTGTGGACTACGAGTGCCTGCAGCTGGAGGCTTGCATCGAACTTTACTATGCGGCCGAGAAGTATCTACTGGATCATCTAAGAGCAGACTCCCTTTTGGCTGTCACACGAAAGCTGCGCTTCTCTAATATCCTGCCGGCGCTGGAGCTGAGTGTTTGCATGGGCATGGATAGTCTGCTAGAAGTTTGTATGTCCTTCTTTATGCGATGTTGCGTTAACAATATCCAGTATATGAACTACCTGAAGGAGCATTACGTCCATGTGTCCAAGGAGTGCGTCAAGTCAATAATTGCAGCCTGCAAGGAGCCGCACAATCTGCTTCCCTGGTACGTCTGCGAGTGGTCGCAACATGAGTGCGATGTCGCCTGGCTTCGCGAGGACACGAACTTGAAAGTCACGAGTCCAGCCGAAACCAAACGTTGCCTCGCCCCTATGCCCGCCACTCTAGTGGAACGCTGTTATTACAAGGCCTGCAGACCGTTTACCGTCGATGCTGACTCCAATGTGTGGCGGATTGGCTTGAAGTGCTCTCGGTTTATTTCTGTGCTGGGTCTGGTACTCAATAGTCGATTGACGCCCAACATAACATGCAACATTGCACACGTTCCGCAGGAATATCGAGAGTCATTACATATCGATCTCTATCCCGATGGCGGCGATCCAGTGTGGACGCACGTCATCAAAAATCAAGTAACAAAATATAATTGTGATCTACATTTGAGCTGGAGTCAGGATGATGCCTTTGTATTAACACCCGAGGTGCATTACATCCTTCAACTGCGATGGGACAGCAACGCCTATGGTGCAGAATATCCATGCAGCTTGCAGTCCTGCCTGGTCGATGGGATACGATTCATTGATGAGGATAGTTTTAGTGGCAGTTTGGTAAGGGGACTGCGTTTTGTGAACTCAGTTTAGGCCTTTTCTTTAGATAAGTTAAATCGTAATAATTTTGTATTTATTGATTTTAAGTTAATGTACGAGCACTCAAGTTCAATAAACTGTGAATTTCGAATGTAAAGATATTCATTTTTAATTAACACAAATCCGGTTTTCCGATCAGCTGATAACTATACTATGAGATCGTCCACACATACATATACGATATTTTTTTTCGTGTACATGTTGAGTTGAGAGTTTTAAAATAAAATTTGAAAATATCGGATTTACGATATAAAGTTAGGTATAAATCGAACAACTTTTGTTTGCAAGGTATTTATGAATCGAGTTATCGGCATTCACACAAAACGCAATCGATAAATCACAATCGTTCAGTTGTCCATCACTAGCGCTGCACCGCTTTTCGTTTGTGGTGATCATAAATATAACAACATAAATATAACAACATAAATATAATAACAAAATGACAATTTTATATAAAGTGGAAGAACGACGGGAATCAGGCAATGGAAAATCAAGTGTATTTCCACACAAAATTGTTTTGTGCTCCGTTTCTGCCCGAAATATTATCGCGTATAGTGCAATACAGAATCTATCCAGTCACGTCTACGTATGCGACATAGTTACGCCCTGGCAATACTACAAGGTTTGCAGCTCCAAATCGTTGGTAAACGTTTTAGAGTGGAACGCTAATGGCGAGCAGCTGGTACTGGGCTATGATGGTGGTCGAGTTGAAATTTGGCACCCTAAAGACCACTCAATTAACGTTTGGCAACTGCAGTACCACGTAAACATTCCCAGCGAAAACATCATCAATGCGAAGTTCTTCCACAATGGCAAAGGTTTTGTATTCAACACACAAAAAAAGGATCATACGTATTATGGCGAGAAGTTTGAACGTTTAGAGCAACGACCCACATTAAGTGGGTTTGGCGGTGTTGCTGCAGAGGGTTGCATTGTGCTTACCTCCTCTGGCCTTTTGGCTGCCTTTACGCTACCTCAGCTACACAAATTGCCAGCAAATGCCACCGCTACAGGCGGTGGTGTGCCGGACCTAGCAAACACTGCCAGCAACAGTGATCAAATTGAACTAATTCCCGCGACACACAGCATTGGAAACTCACGTAGCTACATCGAGCACTGTACCATTGCAACGAGTGCCAATGGTGCCCTCAACATTGCGTACAGTACGGGGTGGCAGCAGCATCAGCAACTGGTTCATTGTTTTAAGGTAGGAAGCGAAGATACATACATTACAATAGATACATAATAACACTTAAATTTTTTTCTCAGGTTTCACTTCAACTTGATGGCGAACGTATTGCCATAAAGTCGGAGTCCTTGGCCAGCATCTTTCTGAACACTATGTCGGCCAGAAGAGAACGCAGACACATAACGCAACTCCTATGGGCGCGCGCGGCGAGCGATAATGTTATATACGTAGTGGTAACAGCACCCGAAGGTGGAAGTATATTAGAGCAGTGGACACTTACCCGTCGACATCACAATGTTCATGCATTGCTGCAGCAGACACCAGGAGCAAATAATAAGGCTATGACCAGTGAGAGCTGGGAACAAGTCGCGAAAATCCAACTAAATTCACAAATTGCACACTTATGTAGCACACGAATTGTTGCCGCTGACTGCGAGCAGCTGTTTGCCATGATGAATGACAACAGTGTTCAAGTCTTGGAACCCGGCACTTTAAAGCAATTGAATCACACACAATTCGAACGCGACGGGGATAACAGATTTGTATGCGGCGATCTGACGCCCACCAGCCAAATGCTGCTTATCTTTGATTGTAAAGCGCAATTGCATGCGATGCAGACTCCCATGTTGAAGCAGAGTCCAGGAGCTATGCAACTGCTTCTAATGCTACTCGAGTACTGTATTGTAACGGGCGTGGATGCCAGTGATATCCTGCTGCTTAACATGGGCAACCTTGAGGTTGTGGTGGAGAAGCTCACAAATAACTTCACACGGCAGCCCTCGTACGTGAGACAATTTTACTATGCCAACTTCTTGGCACTCAAGAGCAACCTGTGCCGAGCGCAACAGCAGGAATTCGACAATCTCATCACATTGCACGCCATTTCTAGCACTTTTAAGAGCTTGTTGCGGCCGTCCGATTTGGGGTGCCAAGATAAAGGACCTGCAGATTACTTGGCTATGAAACTGACCGAATCGTCCCCGGATGTGGACAAAGTGTTGATTATTTTGGACGCTAGAGATTTTACCGTTGAACCAATGATGCTCCAAAGTCTGCAGCAACTTATTCAATGGGTAACAGATTTAGCCCTCAATATGCTCATTCGTTTGCCAGAGGAGGTAATGAAGAGTAAGCTATCTGGCAAAAGACCAACCTACGACATTAGCCGCGATATTGTGGCTATTGATAGTCTGCGGGAGCTGCTTGTCATGATTCGAATTTGGGGACTACTCAATGTTCAGTGTTTGCCCGTGTACACAAAGACGATGGAAAATATTGATGTACTAGCGGTGTTATTCAGACTTCTAACTAGGCTAACACAAAACTCAGCTGAGCCGGACGAGCTACTTTTGGACGAATGCAGCTTGCTGTCCAAGCAATTGCTTATACCACAGCAGTCAAGATACATTCCAACAACACTGCTTAGCGCTCAGGGCTATGCGGCGGTGAAGTCGGGACAGCTCACATTTAAGTCTCTGGTAGAGCCGGCCGGATTAAAGGACGTCGAAATGGAACAGGTCGTATTTTCGAACTGTATTAAAGATGACGTTAGTAACCTGCAGCTGGGTTCTAATCCCAGTACCATTAGACGTTGTGCGCGTTGCGGCTTTGTCAACAGCGCCAATAAAGTAGCCAAAACTTCGGCTCTTAAGGCCTGGTGTAATAAGTGGTTGCACTGTCACTGCGGCGGTTTTTGGAAGCAGATTAATTAATTAATTATAAGATTATTTGATGGTAAGACTTTTAAGGTAATAAATTAATACGCAAATATTAAATTTGTTTCTAGGCATAAACTGCATCTTTTTAAACTTAGTTGATTAAGTTGAATTGTCATTGTAGCGGATTTATTAATTAATTATTACTTAACCGACCGATGTCCGACTATTTTAGTTATTAAGTTAACACACAAATATTAAAATTTGTTATTAAACAGCTGTTCCGCGGCGTTATCACATTTAATAAAGTCATTTTACTGATGATAAGCTCAATGCAACTATCGATTGAAACTTTTATTGAAATGCCCATCACTATGTACGATTTAAGTTCTGTGCTATCGATTAATTGTAACCTTAGCTTTTTATTGGACTATTGATAAATACAAACAATAATTGGTTTGCGAGTAATTTTCGAACGGTTTTATTCTAATTTCGCTTGAAAATGAACATCAATTTACCAAACTTTAACGTTAAGAATCTGGTAAAGGAAGCGGGCAGCACAATATCACGTGTAGTCCAGGTAAATAATGCATAATGATGGGTAGACTTTTCTGTTTTCAGTTTGCGACTGGGGCTGGGGTTGAGGTTTTGGGTGTGGGTGGTTTTTGGAGCTGCGCAGTCGAAATGCTTTTATTGCTTACCCTTGCCCTTTTACAGCTTACGGAGGAAAAGCTGGGCACGACCGAGCGCACCGAATATGATTTACACTTTCAAAGCCTGGCAGAACGAGCGGATGTCACAAAAACATGGACAGAGAAAATAGTGCGCGACACGGAATCGGTACTGATACCAAATCCACAAAATCGGGTTGAAGATTTTATATTCGAAAAGATCGAAAAATCGAAGCCAAAGCGTTTGAGTAACTTGGAGCATCTAGCTCTTGATATGATTGAAGCAGGTGGTGACTTTGGTCAGGATATGCCCTACGGCCAGGCGCTAATAAAAGTGGGTCAGGCTGAACAGAAGTTGGGACAATGTGAACACGACTTTATTGCCACCTCGGGCATTTGTTTCACACAGCCGTTGCGTAAATTTCTTGACGGCGAAATGAAGACCATCAGCAAGGAACGCGGCATTTTGGATACAAAGCGGTAGGTGTACAAAATTAAAAGGTTGATGTCCAATTTAATGATGTATTTTGTTTCAGCTTGGACCTGGATGCTTGTAAGAATCGTGTGAAGAAAGCACGTAGCATGCTTGGTCAGCAGGCGGTAAGTGGGTGAAGAGGTGAATTTTAGAAATAAGCTCATTATGGATTTTTGCCTTTGCTTCTACACTTTTTGTGCTGCTTAAACTAAATGGGGATGTTTGTGCGTGTGTTACTTGATTTGTGGTTTATAGAAAGATGGCATTTCGCCAGAAGCTGTCTTGGAACAGGTATCATCCGTCGTGGCGACCTTCTATTACTCTATAAATTGCATTATAAAATTATTCGGGTTACAGTTTACTAATCAATATTATTTTTTACTCAGGCTGAACGCGATCTGCGTGTGGCACAGGCCGAATTCGATCGGCAGTCAGAGATAACGAAACTATTGTTGGACGGGATCAGTACATCGCAGGCATCTCATTTGCGTCACCTGCACGCCTTCATACAGACTCAAGTGCGATACTACAAGCAATGTGGCGATGTTATGGATCAACTCCAACGGGAGCTGGCCAAGTAAGCAAATAGCTATTGGTGTTGGCATCGATATGTCTTCCAGCAAAAGGAACACATATCCATGGCTACACAAGGGCATCAGGTTGGGCCCTTCATAGTAGATTACTTCATTATTAATTGGTAGCTTAGTTGGCGGCACCCACACACACACACACACACATATAACTTTGCACTCTCGTCTGCTGTTGCGTCTACAAATGTAGCGATTCGTTTGTGTTTTTGACCTTCGGTTTGTATTGTTTTGTGGTCTTACAGAATGCAGCCTGCCAAGCCACGCCTGCGCATCAATAGCGAAGATGTCGATGGGCCTCCCAGCGTAGTATCGATGCAATCATGTGATTCTGATACCAATTCCGCTGCATTAGCACAGACACTAGAAACTGATTGCGATTATGATAACGATAACGATAACGATTTTGATAATGAGGATGGCTTTAAGAGCATTGATATTGGCCGGGCCAAGGCGCTGTCGCATCTGTTGGAAGACTTTGAGATTGAATTTGATACAAGTGCAATATCAACGGTTTAGAAATCCAATCAAATCAATCACAAGACTTGAATCAAAATTGAAGCGAGCTTTAGTTAACATTTTTATAAATGAACAATAGTTAATAGTTTATAAATTATAATTTATAATTAGATATAGTCTGTATGTTGATTGCTTTCAATTGTAATAGTTGTGTAGTTGAGTGCTCCTGTTCTTATCGGTTTCAAGTGCTAGAGTCCATCTAAGTTAAACCCAATCAATTTGAACCACAAACTCATTAAACTCTGCCTCTGCCTCTGCGTCTTTCATCAGCTTGGGAGGCCCAACTCCGTACGCACCCATTGATCTAGACGATGCCGCCAAGTCCAGTGCCGCCGGCGGCATAGGCGGTCACGGATCACGTAATGCCGGCAACAGCAACAGCGGCCATGGCCACAAATCAAATCAGTCCATTCCAATGCAAGTAAACACTGATCAAATGCAACGCGCTCGCGTCCTCTGCTCCTATGATGCCAAGGATCATACCGAATTGAATCTTAGCGCTAACGAGGTAAGTACAAGAGGATTAAACCGAATCTCCTAAATACATTTAAGCACATGCTCTCTCATCTATAGGTCATCTTTGTCACCGAGTGCTCACCAGTTAACGAGGATTACATGTATGGAAAGCAGGGTCTAATGAAGGGCCTGGTGCCACGGGCGTTCGTCGAAATGCTCGACGACGAGACAGATATCACCCTCTAAGCTACCCCAAAAAGACATAATCAACTGCAATTATGATTAATGAAACTTAATCAAAAAAAAAAAAAAACAAAAACAAAAACAAAATCAAAATACTCATAATCAATCAGAGCAAGGCAAATGGACAATTATATAGCTTATACATGATACATATGCAAAGAGTACAATAATTTATCAAAATAGACGTATACATTATATACACGATATTATAGTAGAGCGAAGAAGATAGAGGAGGCGGAGCATTGCTTCATCCTAGCTTAGTCCATGTCCAATGATATGCGTGCCTCGTGTATTCCCAAATACCAAAACCTGCAACACACATTCCAGCTACACTTATCCCTATAGCTAATTCACCTCACTCCTTGCTCAGCTTTTAATGGCCAATGGCCACATTTAGATCTATATATATATACATACATATATATAGGTTGGCTTAAGAAACTCCAATGCAATGCAATTGTTTTAAAAAAAATTCCTTAAACTAAAATTACCGAAAAATAATTAATGTTTACTACTGATTATTCCTATACATAAATATATTTAAATTGATATAGTTGAAAAATGTTAATGCAATCTCAAGGCGATTATTATTGTTGCTATATGTAATCAAAAGAAATTCTTTAATTATTATATTGTTATCCTTAAGCTCTTCAATCTCACACTGAACAAAAGTATTAAATTTGTGTTATTTTCTAGTTTATTAAAATGAGTTAAAACTTCAGAAATTGAGGCGTTGATAACTACGAATTGTATGAACCTGTTACCTATATATAAGTCCTTGATCTATTGTATTTATTTCATCACCTTCCACCCACTCTTCCACCACGAATATGTTCTCCCATTTTACCCCCGCCCACATCCAAGTCAATTAACCGTTGCTTGTAAATGTTAAGAGAAAATCCCAAACACCAAGCCAGCTCATCCCTGGCGATTAGTCAATGAAAATGATTAAACAAACAATTGATAAATGCAATAAAATAAATGTTAAACGTACAATAAAAAAAATATATACATATATATATAAATATATAAAAACTAAAACCAAAACAACGACTTTTAGGTACTCAATATTCAACTGTGTTTATAGATGATTTTTAAATAAGCACTACAAATAAAAATAATAAATTTTATTAAACAAACAAATTATAAATGTAAATGTTCCCAATTAAAAAACTCTTATAAAATATATAAAAAAAAAAAATATACTAACTCTGTTCTATCCTTTCTTTGAAGGACCTTCAAGCATTTGAGTCGTCAATATGAATATTTTGAAAACAGCCAAAGCAAAGTTTATTACCAATCGTCAGTCATTTCATTAATCAGGTCTAAGGAGAAGTTTGACTTGTCGAACGTTACATCGATTATATCCTTGTAGGATAAACACGTGTCCATTATTTTTAAATTTCGATCGATTTTAAATTTGATTGGCAGCGTACGACGAGTGTCCTTTTGACGGATCTGTTGACGCACCTTAAATACTATTTCTGGTAAAAGCCTTTCCATTGGCAGCAACGAATATTCCAGATTCAGGATGTGCAATTTCGGGCAGGCTAATATAAGACCTATCAACGCCTTCTCGCTGATTTTATGGCAACACTTGAGATTGATCTCCTTCAGATTTTGTAGAGTGCTTAATGTCTCTATTCCACTATCAGTAATCGCGAAATTGTTGGGTAAAATCAGTGTTTCCAGTGCGTCCAGTTTTTGTATTTGGCTAAGGACATTGTCGTTTATGCAATTGTGGCCACGCACCTCAAAGTGAAGAAGCTGGTTTGATTTGTGCTCCACCAATAGTTTTAAAAGCTCTGGACGTAAGGTTGTATGTACTCTGTTTGTGTGAACTATTATGTTCCTGAGGCTGGGCAATAAGGCGATATACTCGTACGAACCTGAGCCCGTGTTGAAGGAAACAGTTTCCAGTGCGGAGCATATTTGAAAATTAAATAACTTTTCAAAACAGTCTCTCGAATCTGTCCTTAACAAATGCAGTTCCTTAAGATGTGTCAGTGGCTTTAAAATATCGGGTAAGTTCAACGCTTCTATTCCAGAGCAACCCGTAAGTGTCAGGGACTCAAGGCTGGACGGCAGAAAGCCCGAAAATTTGCCTTTACAATTTTCATTGCTTATTATCTTAAGTGATTTGAGCTCGGACAAATGGTTCAGCGTCATAAGATCCTCATCATTAAACAGGCAGCGGTGCAACTCTACATTCCGAAGCCGAGGCAGTTTTTCAAACATCTGTCTCATTTTGTCCGCCTTTAGCTTTGCACATCCAATTTCAAGTGATGTCAAGTTTTCGCAATATTTTCCAATGAGCTTATACAACCATTTAAAATACTTTGATTGAACTCGTATTTCCAATATATGGGAGCCGGACAAAACAAAGAAATCACGTAAGTCCCATTGTGTCATTTCGTGAAACGCTGATGAATTTACTGACTTGT
This sequence comes from Zaprionus lineosus, assembly GCA_035044505.1. Lineage (NCBI taxonomy): Eukaryota > Metazoa > Arthropoda > Insecta > Diptera > Drosophilidae > Zaprionus > Zaprionus lineosus. The sequence continues at coordinate 398,322 of JAWNNX010000064.1, forward strand.
ACAGAGGCGAGATTTGCATATAGACGTTTCGGAAGCGGATGCACGTACGGGCAAACCGCATACGATCGGGCAGTGGTAACATGCGAACTATATACATCAGGCAATAGTCATTCAGATTCATAATGTAAGCAGGAGAGTTGTTGTCTTCAGAAGGATCTGGTTGCTCCACATCGGAAAACAACGACGACTCACAGGCAGCTGGCTGTTCCCAGCTCCAGCTAGCGGTAACGCCTATGTTAGATTCGTTAACATAATGATATGTTCTCATTAAAGCTCTGTGGAAAGTAAAAGAATGCAAATCAAACTTAAATATTATTAAAACAATTATAATTAGTTACTTGGCCGCGCTGGACGAGTCTGCAAAACAAACATAACCAGTTGTGAACGTGTCATTTTTGTGAGGACTATGAATCTTCAAGAGAACGACTTGTCCGAAATTAGAGAAATATAAGTTTAAGTCCTCAAACTTCACCTATAATTTTAAAATTTATATTTATTTTTTTATGATTCACATTCACTGTCGCTTACCGTCGAATCAATACCGAACAAGTGCAACTTCTGTACCAATATACGATCCTCGGTGTAGGCCAAACCATTATTAAAGTAGTAGTTCAATTTCGGTAGGTATTTTTTTATTATTCGGCGTTTAGAAGGGTGCCCGATTATTTTTCGGGGAGATACAGCGAACATCTTTCAAAAGTGCAACTTTTCTATTCCGAAATACAAGTGTAAGCTTAAAGCGACATAAACAAATCACATATGATGCACGCTTTTTCTAATATCGATACTTTTAAGTTACATACAAAGCTATCGATTAATGGTATCATTTGTTGAGGGTAGTCTTCCAGTCGCCAAACAAACGATTTTAAAATACTTTCAATATTTGTTCAAGACTTGAAAAGAAATATACTATTATTTAATAATAAATCATAATTAATAATGAATATATTGCATCTACTTGTACTTTCAATGGGTCTTTATTTGATGTTTTTTCATGATATTTGAGTTGGTTTTGGATTCAAAATTTCCTGGAATGAATTATTTCAATATTCTACATATAATGCACTTGCCTTAGCACAAAATTACCCTAGCCTTTTCCATATTGAAGAGTAGATATTTATTTCTTGTTCTAATATTCTTAAATATATAATTGAAAAAGTGTAAAGTACATATGTTGAGTAATTTCAATAAAATTTTAAATAATTTCTCATAGTGCATCTTTGTACATTATTTCTCTTGTAACGGATTGATTGATGATCGCCATGCTGTGGCTTACTATCCTTAAATATATATGAGATGAAAGATAAAATTCTATATTAGATTTAATTAATCAATAAAATAATATTTTTCAGCATTATCCTGCTATAGGTCTACCTTACCCACTAATAACTCTCGGCGTCGTTTTGTCTCTAAATATTTATTAATATTTCTTTAATATTTCTCCTCAACGGAATTCGTCGAAAGTTCTTCAATAATACGTAATACGTGGCTTAGGGACTGTAACGGAGGATAAGTTGACTCTTAAGTTCCCATTTTTTTACGTATTTGTATTATTTTAATCGTATTTTCCTTTTATTTTATATTTTATAATTTCAATCAGTGTTTCGCAGTCACACAAGTTCTGTTTACGAATATTAAATAAACATCTTATTCCACTTACAGACTTTGAGTCTTTAAAAAGAAACGATCATTTCACCTACATATTTAAAATTTGTATCCATTTGCTTATTATAGCAAATATTTTAGCTTACCTTCAAATCAATATCGAACAAGTGCAACTTCTCCTAAGACCGATATCTATCTGCTATCGAAATACTCTGAGCAGCTATCGCAGAATGTTAATATTTGCTCAAAATGTTATTAGCATAAAGTCGCAGCACAGTTTTAAATAAATGTTCCTGAAGTACCTTCGGGATTTACACAAGAGATAAATATGAAAATGCTGATCATTCATTTATATTCTTTCATAAATATTGAAATAGGGAAAACAAAATAAACATAAATCTTGTTGCTATTTATATAAAAATCTATTATAACTGATTTTCTTTTATATTTACATTATGTACATAATAAACAATTAAAATTTACTATTTAACAAATGTTCCACTAAGAAGTCTTGGCTCTTAAAGTCAGTAATTCAATAAAATATCATAATTAATATTTAATATATCGCATCTACTTATACACGAAAATTGCTGCCCGCAGCGTCTAAGTTTCCGTTAATAATTACAAAAGCGAATTAATTATTTTAGCTTATACGAGAAACGCATAGGAGATGCGTGTGTTGTATATAGGCTCTATTTCTTTAAAGTGGTCCGGACTGTCACGAAAGTATCCAGGAGTGTATAATACCTACAAGAATAAAAAAAAATAATATTAAAGGATGCTAAAAAATTTGAATAATTGAAGCTCTTACGATTTTCACCAGGTGAGAGCGTTATATGGATGTCCTCACGGCTCAGCATCGGGGCTGTAAGTAAATTGTTGCAATAAATTTATATAGAAAGGAAGAAAAAATAAACAAAAAAAAAAAGGAGCAGCGGGCAGCAACAACAACAAAGCGTGTAAGTATTTAATTAACAACTTCTTTATTTATACAAGCAACTTAGACTAATATTAAACTGTCTCTTAATATTAAAGCGGTACGGATAAAACAGGTATTGAGGCATTTGCAAAATACGTACAAATTAATTAAATGTTTATTTTGCTTCATACATAAATGTATTGTTAATAATATATATAAATATATATAATAAAATATATATAAAATATATATATATATATATTTCAATTGTCTACTACGTTTTTCATTCATTTTATTTTTTGTATATGTAAATTCATATATTTTAAATGAGCAAATGGTTGGGGGGTTCGAAACACGCATTAAATGTACACATTTCCACATGTGGAGACAGTGCACACAGTCCTGACTTTTGGATTTGCTTAACCGGAAACTAAATAAAATGCTATCACAGGTTCAAAGTTACCAACATGCACATACAACATACGTTCCATATAAGACATGCATGGAACTCATTCATTAGGGAACGTTATACACACTTAGCTCTGAACGGAACAATGCCTGGGTGGGATTGCTAACATGAGGCACAGGTGCGTGGTTACCACTAATCTGCGTTAGAAACGGGCAAGCGCCAGTGAGCAATGAGACAGTCGGTTAATTGTTCGCCTAGCTGATTAATGGATCACGTATGCAAAGCGTATGAATGCTGCCGATTGGAATCAGTCTCTAAGCCCGAGCCAGCTGCGGATGTGGAAGCCATTGGATTGGTGCTATCACCGCCTCTAGGTATAATGCGTATAATACCCGGTTGAATCCTAACATTTTCACAGGCCTCGCAAATGTTTAGTTGTGGATGGTTTTGGAATGTACACATGTTGCAGGCCCACACCTCCAGTGGTTCTTCGCCGTCATCACCATCCGATTCGGACAACGATTCCTCCTCCTCTTCATGGGCATTGGGACGTAATATGGATGGTGAGCGTGCCGCTGAGGCAGCGGCAGCTGCAGCCGCTTCCGCTGCTGCCTGCTCGGCCGCCCTTTGCCGCAGAAACATTTGAAACTGATAGTATTCCGCGTAGGTTGGTGGCGGCTGTTGCAGATTCATTTGATATTGCTGCTGAGGCGACGCTCCATGGGTGACTGGAGCAACGCTCGGATGCATCACAAAATCTTGTTGCGGCTGCCGAAACGTTGCCGGCACCGAGTTCAATCTGGGTGGAGCACGGTTTCGATTGTTGCCAGCTGGAGATCGCTGGTTTGCACCTAACTGACCACCGCTGCTGTCGGCTGGCGCGGAGAACTGACGATTCATGGAATTTGGTGCCGCCACAGCAGTGCCATTCAGCTGAGGGTCTGCAATGAAATGAGAGCGTCACGATAAACAAGAATCCAATCATTGCATTGATTTTAAGCACTTACCATTTATCATATTGATCAGCCGTTGACATTCCTCAGTCAAACTCTTGATATCTCTATCCAGTCTTTCGGATTCGCCCAGCGGCACAGGCTCCCCCAGTATATTGATCTCCATGTTCAGGTTAAGCAGTCGCTTCTTATTGTCCCTCAGCACATTCGCCAGCCTATCCCGTCGCGCCTTCTGGCGCTCGATGGTTGCTGCATGGGCTATAAATTTTACAAAAAATTATCGATTAGCTATCGATTGGCTAAAAATGATCAAATCTTTATAAATATTTGCACATTCGTATATTATATTTATATAAATTATTGTTGCTCTATTTTTAAGGATTAATACCTCACATTTTATTACTCTGTTTGTTGCTAAAAATAATGGCGCGCATCGCTGCGCTCGCTAAAAGTTCATAAACAAATTTAAATTTAGTCAAAATGCGCAAACACACAAAAAATCAATCTAATAATAACAAATTTTTTTTTCTTTCTGAAAATAAGCAAAAAAATTGAAAAAAAAAATAGTAAAAATCGAAATAAATAAAATAAAAAACAAAGCAAAAAAAAACTAAAAAAAAATTTAAAAAAAAAACTAAAACAAATTTAAAAAAAAAACAACAAACTTAAATCAAAAAACAATAACAATAAAAAAAAAAGTGTGCAAAACTTTAAGAACAATAAATAAAATAAAATAAAATCTAAGAAATATTTTTAGACACTTTGATAGATTTCTAGCGGAAATAGAAAACAGGGCAATGGGCCAAGGGAGGAAATCAACGCTCAATCACACACACACATATATCATACCACATGTATGTGTGTGTGTGTCGCAAAGCATAAAATTTAAATAAAATTTGTACGTCATTCATTAATTGAATTTTGAATTCATTAATGGCAAAAGTAGATGAGAAGTTCCAAAATTGTATTATTTTGAGTTGATTGACGTGTCGCGTCTGAAATTCAAAAATTCTTGGCTAAAAGCAAATGGCTTAAAGGTAACGCCCACAAAAACCCAACGAAGCCAAATGAAAAATTGCTTCTAAGTGTTTTTATAAGCGAACCTCGTGATTAAATGTCAACCAAATGAATTTCCATCATTAGAAAAATTTCTCAAGTTCTTGAGAAAAAAAAACCCTCTTTCTTCCATCCCCTTCCGAACAAAAACATCGCGGGTCCACGCTGCGTATGCTCAACGTGTCAAGTGGATCGCCTTATACGATCTAACAAACTTTTCGATGCGACTCGCTCGACTCGCGGTTCGCCCTGAACTTGAACGCGTCGCAACAACGACAACAACAACAACAACAACAACAAAAACAAAATAAATAAAAATAAAGAAAGAAAAAGAAAACACAAAATAATAATAGAAGAAAGCAACAACAAAAGAAAAAAGAGAAAGACAAAAAAAAAAGAAAGACGAAAAAAAAAGAGAGCGAGGAAAATTGTTGTATAAATAAAATGCGATAAGCTGAGGGCCGGAGGAAATTGCAGGCGCGGACGGGGATTGAAAAGAAAGGAAAAATTATTGAAAGGCGTCGACGAGGAAAACCACAAAAATGAAACGAAAATCGAACGAAGAAGAAATGCGAAATGTGCAAAGGCCAAAGAAAAACCAGACAGGAGACAATTTCGACAGCAAATAATGTGCCGGGAATCGTATATAGATCGAAGTGTGGGCGATGTTTCTACAGATATACACATATATATATATATATATAAGCATATCGAATAGGTAGCTTTGATATATATACAAGGCTAGGTAGATACACACACACACACACACACACATATATGTATATATATATAGTCTCAAACATAATGCAGAACGCAAAAGCAATACGAATCGTAATTGGAATATGCATCAAGAGATTATAGCGATTAGAAGGATTACTATAATTTATAATTCCTATTTTTATCAGTCTATATATATATACACACATATATATATATATGTCTCGGATAGATAATAAAATATAAAATACTTATTCCCCTGGCTAGAACGAACGAGCGTGCAAATTAAATTGAATGTTTGCTAATTTTTCAACAATTAAGAGTGAAAATATTTCAAATTTCCAAAAATGCAGAAACGAAGGTGAAAATTTATCGACCGATTCACTTTTTTCCACCAATCAATAATTTGTTGATTTTGGTATATAAGATAAAAATAATTTCTAATCAAATAATATATAATAAAATGATTTGAATGGAATTTCAAATTCTTTAAAAATTATGTTTATCGATAAATTCACAGCAAAAAACTATCACAGTTATCCATATAGATTTTTAGGTAATTTTTTTGTTATCGATCAATTTCATTATTTTTAATTATTTATTTATTATCGATTTTATCGATCAGACCCTTCAATGAAACGTCTACCCACAGCAATGGATCGATGCAGGTGTTTGCCTCAAATGCAGCTGATAAACCATTTCTTAGAACTGAAGTGTTGGCCGTTAAGTAGAGTTTATTTTTAAATTTAACACCGCCTTTTCGATTTCACAACAATACATTTAAAATCGTTCCCCGTGAATATAACACTTTTCGGGGCGTAATTCAATTTGTTATCAACTGTAAACAGAACAGAACTGATAACACTTCGCAATGGGACTTGCACGAGCGATTGGGCCACCTCGACTGAGTATTGGCAACTCCAGCGAGAGACTAAGGAAAAAAACAGCGAGACACACACATCTGCACTCTTTCACACACACACACACACACACACACACACACACACACACACACACATGCATGCAAGGCTTAAGTAAAAAGAAACTGATAAGAGACCAGACATGATACGACTACGACGACTCAAGCAGCTGCAGGCTGTATAAAATATACTATACTTAATATATGTACTAATGTGAACATAATATATTTAATATATATACTATGTATATATATAAAATATAAACTAATGTAAATATATTTTATCATTTATATATATTATATCTGATTAGACCAACTTTCAGCTGTTCAAAAGACCAGCAACTGAGCTTCAGATCTCCTCTATTTATAGGCAGTACGTCAGAAGTTTTGACGTCAAAAACGCAATTAAATATTTTATATATTTATCAATAATTAATTAACGCACATAACGGTTTAAGCAAGTCAAGATCGAGTTAATAAAAAAAAACCCATATCTCTTCTGGCTTGTTCACCTTATGATCATTTGCTCCAAAAAGCATCGATAATTTATCGATTGTTCTTATCAGAAATATATAAATATAATAATATATAAAGGTAGCTGCTCTTGAAACTCGTTTGGAACACAATCAGCAAATGGCCAAGTGACGCTTCGTTCTAATCGCCGATTAGTAGTTTCCGATAAGTAATACCCGATAACTATTATCTATGAATTTTATCGAGGAATCTGCTGGGGCACGATATCTCTTTGCAATAATTGCGATTTATGAGCTTTTAAAGTTGACATATTAACTTATTGGACTTGATTCGGAAACGTAGTTGAGTTTGTGGGCAAAAGGCAAAAAACAATAAAAAAAAATAAAAAAATTCCATTTATGACGTGATCACGAGACACGAGAAGAGAACCGATGAACCGATTAATCGGTTTCATTACCTCAACACCCAACGATAAGCTTAAAGCGACGCACTCTGATGACGCCCTTTCAAAATGTAATAAACATATTTATAATAATAATAATAATAAATATATTTATTTTTTTTTATTTAATATATTTATTTTTATTATATTAATATATATATAATAAAAATAAATATTTAAAAAAAAAAATTAATGTATTAATTATTATTATTATTTATTATTATTATTATTTATTATTATTATATTATTTATTATTTATTATATATATTTTTTTATTTTATATATATATTTTTTTATATTATATTATTTATTATTTTTTTTTTTAATTGATTATCATTTTTTTTTTAATTTTATATATATATTTTTTTGCTTTTTTGGGGGGGTGGTCTGAGACACTCACCTTCACGATCGCATTCGGGTACAACGCCCTCATAGAGGGGCATGTGGGTGACACTGGGGCTGCTTTCGGCGCTGCTGTTGTTGTTCATGTGGTTGATGTTGTAGTTGGAGGTGACGACGTGGTTCTGTGCCTGTGTGGGATATGGAAATACATCGGCTCTTGATGCTGCTTCCCGCTCCTGCAGTTGTTGCTGCTGCTGCTGCAGTTGTTGTTGTTGTTGTTGTTGTTGCTGCTGCTGGAGCAGCAGCTGTTGCTGTGATAAAGACATAGGGAAAGGCGTGGGTGGCATTGGTCCATCGGTGTCCAGCACTGGTGGCGGTGGACAGGGCGCATACAGCGGCGCTTGAGGCCGCACACAGCCGGCAGTGAAGACGCTGCCCTCGTCGGTGACCGTAAGCTGGAAATTCTTATGGGTGCCGCGTCGAGCATCGAAGCTAATGCTCGAGTAGGTGATGCTGCTGCTACCGTTGCCACTGGCCGCCGGTCCGGCCGTAATGTCAATGGTCGATGGGGCGGCGCCTCCGTTGGTTGATTGTGGCGGCCGCAGCGTGAGATTCAGCGACGTAAAGCTCTTGCGGCCACTGGGCGTGCTTGCGCCTGACGTCGGTGATGGAGGCGTGGGCGATATTCCGACGGCGTTACTTAAAAACTCCCGGGCGTACGGCGGCTCCGGCTGAAGCGTTATAACTGATCGGTGACGTATAGGGGAACGTATCGGGGCGGCTCTGACTGCTGTTGACGTTGGCGGCGCTGCTGCCGTTGACGCCGCTGTCGACGTCGTTGGTGATGATAAGGGAACGCTGAGCGAAAGCTCCGACTCGCTGGAGCTGAGCGGACTCGTTAGACAGGAGGAATCATTAGAGAAACTATTCGTCAACTGCTGCTGCTGCTGCTGTTGCTGCTGCTGTTGTTGCTGTGCGAGCGAGATAGAAGATGCAGTGCCACTGAGAGCTGCCAGCGGCTTTGGTGGCAGCGGTGGCAACGGCGCAGCTCGACGCAGCGGTTTAGGCAGCGCCGCTGACGCTTGCTGCTGCTCTCGCTGCAGTTGCAGTTGCTGCTGTTCTCGCTGCTGCTGCTGCTGCTGCAGTTGCCGTTGCTGTATCGTCTGTTCCAATTGCGCTTTCAGCTGACGTTGCAAATTTAAAGTTGTGGGTCGCGGACGTGCCGGCGGTTTGACGACGGGCGTCGCTTCCGCATTGACATTGAGATTGCCATTGATGTGGCCGCTGGCAATGGGTGGCTGCGTGGGTGCTGGTCGTGATGGTTTGAGGGGTGTGGGTGGTTTTTGATGCCGCTGCTGTTGCTGTTGCTGCTGCAGCACCTTGGAGGGATACGACTGCACAGGTATTGGATGCAGTACCAGCTCCTTCTTCAACATTTCTATGCAATTGTCCCGCTGATGGCAATTCTCATTGACGCATTGCGTAACCAAAGCATCCGGCAACGTGGGAAACTCCTGCTTCATCTCGTGGAACAGATGCATAATACTAATATTGGTGCATTGACAGTTTAGCTTTGCTTTCGTCCTGTTTGTGGTTGCCTCTTCCAGCTGCTCATTGCTGCTGCTTCTGCTGATGTTGTTGCTGTTGTTGTTGTTGCTATTGTTGTTATGGTTATGGTGGTTACTGCTGTCTTGATGGTTGATGCTTCTTTGCAGCTCCTCCTCCTCCTGGTCAGCCTCCAGTAGCGCCCTAAAGTGAAAGTTTTGCTGCAGTTCCTCAGCTATGTTTGGCGTATTGTTGTTGCTGTTGTTGTTGTTGGTGTTGTGTGTTTGTTCTCGTTGCTGTTGCTGGTGTTGATTGTCGTGTTGCTGTTGCTGTTGCTGTTGCTGCTGCTGTTGCTTCGCAGAGTTGCCATTTAATTGAAAATTCTGTGCTCCGGCCGGCATTGGTGGTGTTGCCGCCATCTTAGGCCATCATTTGTCCAAGCAGAAGACCTGAAAGACACAATGTACAGAGCAATGAGAAAATCAGTCAACGCATTTCATAAGAATTCCAAGTGCTAATTAAATTAAGAGTGGAAATGCAGGAAATAAAAAGAAAATAAAAGGAAAGGAAGGCCATGAATGGAAAGCCACAATGAGACAATGGCAGAAATACCTCAAACACCCCCGAGGATTAGTTCATGGCCACATTTAGAACATTGAGTAAGTCGGCAATTGGGAAAAGATTGAGGCGATCAAAGAGCTTTCAAATAATTTGGATAAACACCGAGAACAATAAACAAATGACAGGGAATTTAAAAATATTCATGACACAATCCTATGCACGGCATAAAAAAATCTCAGGTTTTCGCAAGTAACAACATTAACAATAGCAACAAATGTTTAAATATTAAAAGAGATAAATATTATTTTATTTATTTTTTTAATAATTATAGTAAACTCATATCTCGTGCAGCCGTTGCTAGGGCAAAGTCAAGGATGACACCTTTGATGAATGGAAGGCCAGACACATTGGCGTATTGATGTATGGGCGGAACATGAGAAGAACAATGCTTTTAGCTGACGAAAGCAGAAAACAAAAAAAAAAAAAAAAATTAAATAAAAAAAAATAAAATAAAAACAAAAAAAAAAAATAAAATGAAAACAAAAAAAAATAAAAGCAAAAAAAATTATAACAATAAAAATAATAATAAATAATAAATATAATAAACTAGTATTTCGCTGCTTTTTTAATGTCTCGACTTACATGTTGATTTAAATAAATTATTTGTATTTAAAACTGTTTAAGTTTTTAACTTTTATTAAAGTAATTAAATTTGTAGTTTAAATTTATATTTTTATTTATTTATTTTTTTTTTATTTAGAAAAAAACAATTGCTTCAAATAATTTTATTTAATTAGTTTTATTTTTTTAGTTTGCAACTTTTAACTTTTTATTTTCTTTTTTTTAATATTTTCCTTTTTTTATTATGATTTATTGAACTGTTTTCTTTTTATTGTGCCTTTTGAAATTTTGTTAACTCTTTTTTTTTTGTATTTTTGAAATAATTTTAATTGATTAAAAACTTTCTCGATTTTTCCACAAATATTTCAGTCACGATTTTGATCGGTATTTTCATTTATTTATAAGTATATATATATATATAAATATATATAATTAAACTTTTACTGTATAGAAATTCCTAAGGAAAATCTCGGAATCTCCCGCCGTAGGTAGAATTCAGAGACGCGTTCGGACGCTTTAAATGCCAGCGAAAAACTGAAAACAATTTTGAAAACATTTTCAAATAGGCAGCAAAAAAAAAACCAAAAAAAAAAAACAAATAAATATAAATTTTAATATATATTTTCACACACACACAAATCATAATATGTGTGTATGTGTGTGTGTGTGTGTGTGTGGGTGTCTGTCTGTGTGTTGAAATGAACGAATGCCCTCAAATAACATAACAAATTGTAATTTCCTCTAGAAGCCCGACAGAGCAACGTGACGTATGCGCAATAAAAATAACTAAAAATATCAGTTATTATCACTTTTAAAGTCGTCAAAATTTGAAGGGCTTGGCTTTAGACTCGTAAGAGCTTCAAGGTGAAGATTGAAGATGGCATGAGGAATTCTTGTAGTTACCCTGAACTCTCCTCGCAACTGAGACGAATCAATAAAATATTTTAATAAATTTTAAATGCGAAGTAAAAGAAATTATATTCTTTTTGATCTTTCTCTCTCTCTCTCTCTCTCCCGCTCTCTCTTATGCACACACATATATAGTTTGTATTTCTCTCTCTCCCTTGCGCTTTTTCCCCTTTTATTCTTTTTGTGTTGTTCCCTTCCCTTCCATTTATCTATATGTATTTTCTTTTTTTTTTTAAATTTCTTAAAAATAAATTTTTGTGTGGGTGTTGCACAAAAGCATCGAAAATTGAATGAAATATTTTAAAGATGGCAAAACAACAACAACCACAAAAATAACAACAACACTAACGGTGAGAAAATAAAAGAAAAACGAACGCGAAAAATAAACTAGAGGGAAAATAAATGATATGCTAAGGTGAAAGAGATGTTTCAAAATGAAATTAATTCAAAATCCAAATAACATATCTCAAAAAACTATCAAAAAGATATAGATCTAAATGTCAGACACTTAATTAATCGTTCACATCATCAAGGGGATTAAGTGTATACAAACTGCCAACTATTGAAGCAGCCCTCGTAAAAATAAAATAAAAACTAACTAAACTTTTGCGAACGACTTCCACCCAGCCGGGTTCCCCTTTAGAATCGATCGCTGCATACAGTAAGAACTTCTAATTAAGAAGGTAATAAAGCCCAATTATAAAGTATAAAGTAGCTGCCAAGCACATACGCAATTTATAAGCAATCTATAAAAATAATAAAATCACAGATATTAATGCAGGGAAAGACACAATTAAAATGAAGCATTGGCATTAAAATTTCGATGGCACATTTAACATGGCGCCATTCGACTGGTCGCGGGCATAAATAAAATTTATGTTTGTATATTTGTTTGCTGTGTATATTTTATTAATTTTTGATTTTTGATTTTTTATTTTTTATTTTTTAACATTTTTTATAAAGAAGAAAGCAAACAAAAATGAACAGGACTAAAAGATACCCAGAGACAAACTTAAATGCAACTCAAAGCTTTCCCTACGCTGCACTTATGTTAGCATAACAGCGGCTTAACAGTAAGCGGGCATCTCTGTAAAAGACGAAGTTAATTATCGCCGATAAGCAAACAATCGATTTGTGTGGCTGTGAAGTGCGAGCGAGTGCGATAAATTATTTAAAATCAGATCAATTAATATACCCTTCTTAAATGCCATCTTTGTACAGGGTATTAAAACAACTAGCAAAATTTGTTTTCATATATAAATACCCACACATATATATAAATATTTGCTGTGTGTGTGTGTGTATGTACATGTGAAAATATGTATGTAAATATTCCAGTTTGTTTATTTGAAAGTCTGCCCAAAAGCTAACATGATAACAACATTCCATGAATTGCAAGAGAGCTCAAAGTTAAGCAGCAATTAAAAGGCAGCAAAACAAGAAGAAAATTATTAAGCAAAAGTTATGAAAACATTTCTTTATTTTTCTTCCATTAAATTCCATCACAAATTCTAGAGGATTTATGTTTGTATATAAACAGACCGCTAACTGAAACTGATTTTATGTTTGAAAATAGAGTATTTCTCTTCAAACCGAAATTTACATTCCCTTTTGTGGTTTAAAGCCATTGATAATTTTATAAAATGTTATTAATGTTTAAAATTAACCAAATAACAAAGTAAATAAATAAATATTATATTTAAAAATATAAAAGATGTTTGATCAATCTGAATGCGGCCCGAAGGCTTTCCTTGCCTGAGGTGCATTATTGGCGGTAATGAAAAATTGTTTCATTCCAATTATTTCTAGTCTCGTTTACGTTCGGTTTGCCAGATACACTTGCCTTAGAGCGAGGGTGTAGGTGTATGGCACAAACAAACAACCGATCGACTACAGGCCGACAGACGTAAACGACCTTCACGATTAGCGGGATAAATTTGTGTATGCAACAGATATACGAGATGTGCACGAGTTTTCGTCTCGGAAAGGAAATCGACGTCAAAATTAAAACAAAAATCAAAATAAGAATAATAATAAAAGAAATGAAAAGAAAATAAAATGCAGCCAGTATATAGAAGAAACTGAGAGTACTCGTGGATAGCCGATATATATATATATATGTGTGTGTGTGTGTGTGTGTGTGTGTGTGTGTGTGCAGGTGATTTGTATATAGCTATAAAAATACTGGGGAGTATTATAACATATGCTCTCAGGTAAATGGATGGATATATATGTACATATATATATATATATATATTTCGATATATTTTTGTTGTTTTCATGGACGACACACGCAAAACTTGTTAACAATTTTCGCGTTGTATTTCAAAATAAGAAAATGAAAACAAACAAAACAAAATTTTACAATGTAATTCATTTTATAGCAGCGCATATAAATTTTATGGTACATGCGGTTCACGAATGGAAAATATCTGCTTGTAATTGGACGGAAAATACAAAAAAAAAACAATTTCCATTCATTAAATATTTTTGTGAAAAACTTTGGCATTCATTTGCGTAATTTTCATTACAGAAACGGAAAAAAATAGATTTGCATTTTATAATTGCCACTGGGTTTTCCGAGCTGTCGGTCAGCGGATCATCTCTTTTGCATGACCAACAAATTTGATTAGGATTTTCCACCATTTCCTTTTTTTTTTATTTATTTTTTTCTTTTTTTTTTGTAAGTTACGACATTGTTTTTCGATAGTAAATCAAATGTAACAAACAACTTGAACCCGGAAATGTTTTTTTTTAATTATTCCTTTGAAATTGAAACTGTTAAGCTATAAACGTCGTCTAGTAACTGATAATTATTCTTATCAAAAGGTTGAATGTCTATAAAAAGCAATTCCACTTTTATTTTTATCAATTAACTAATCGTGAAATCGATTAATTAGATATGTAAAGAGCTAACGGTGGTGTCTGGCGCTCTCCGGGGACCGACAAGCTGAAGTATCAATGCATTGACCGGAAATCTCGCTGTCTGCCATGTCAAAAAGAAAATAAAATAAATAAATAAATAAATATGGAACAAAAATGTGTGTACACAAATCTGTGTGAAAAACAAGGATGATCCATGGGCAGTTGTTCGACTAACAGATACCCTACCCACTCAGTCAAAAGCTCAACTCGATATGAACTGAGATGTAAACAAACTTGTGGATTAATTAACATTAATTGAATGTTTAAAATAAAATAATACTTTTCGAAAGTTTAAAAAACGTAGCTTTCAACATTTAAAACACATTTTAAAATAAAAAATTTTATTTATATTAATATTTGAATATTTAAGATTATTATTTTAAAATAATAAATAAATTTGTAGAAATATTTAAAATGTAATTGAAATTAATACAAATAATTCAATAAAAAAAATTCAGATATTAATATATCAGATATCCTTTTAAATAATAAAACTAATTTATAGATATACTTCAAATGTATTTTAATATAAAATAATAAATATTATAATGAAATTTATATAAATATTTCAATACTTAAAAAAATAAAATAATTTATAAAAATATTAAAAATGTTTTTTAAACCAGTTGATTAAAATATTTAAAACAATATTTAAAAAATTCAAAAATAAAATTAAAAAAAATTGTTCGGAAATTTAAAATTATTTTGAAATAGTTAAAATAATTTAAAGAAATATTAAAATTGTTTTTTTTTATAAATATAACTATTTTATAGAAATATTTTAATATTTGAAATGTATTTTTAAATCATAGCAATAAATAAAACAAATGTTCAGATATTTAAAATGTATTTTAAAATAATTTAATTTAAAATTAATTTGAAAATCTACATTTAACTGCAAATATGATAACCTTCGTTTCTATCCCTCCCAAGGAACTAAAGTATACCCTTTGCATTTACATTTTAATGGTTTCTCGGCAAAGAGAAAGAAAATAATGTGACATGAAGCTCCCCATTCTCCTTACTATGCGATCGGACATTTAATTCTGAAATAGAAAACATACGGAACGCCAGTACAATGCGTAGGAAAACTAAAAAGAAAGAAAGAAACCTAAATAACTGTGCAATACAACATGGAAAACAACTTTCACTTTGTGTAGGGAACAATATATGAACATATCTGTATACGTGTGTGTGTGAGTGTGTGTGCGTGTGTTTGTACGTATGTGTGAGTATAAACCAAATATTATAAATCAAAGCCAAAGACATGAAATGAAATGGAAACAACACGCAAAATGGAACAAAAATAATTTAATTTTATTTTATATTTTGTATTTTCTTTTTTTCAATATTTTTTGTTTTTGGATTTTTGTATTTTTTTTTTTCTTTTTGTATCTAGTATTTTTTTGCGCCCGCTGCTTGCCAATAATTTGAAGAGGCGTTTGCGGAATTTTCTGCAGACGTCAGGCCTTGACTGACGTCATTAGCGCAAATTTCATATTGGAAGAAAGAAAAAAAAAACAAAAAAAAAATTAAAAATAAAAAAAAAAACAAGAGTCGTGAAATACTTCTCCCGGCTGAAAATTACTTTGCCATTGCCGAGTACAAAAATAAAAACCATAATATTACATACCGAACATTGATGCGGGATATTTATTTATTTATTTATAAACATTTTACAACTCTTTATACGCTGCATTCGCTCTGAACTTCGTCTTTACACACACACACACATATGTATGTAAAGTTGCGGTTTACCATATAAGAATACCGTTAGAGTAAGTCAATGGTTAATCATCATCTTGAAGTACTGGTTTCATTTCAAAAATTACACTGGTGTGTGTATGTGTGAAATGTGAAGTAAATACGTGTAAGTGACTACTTAAAATGACAACCCTGTAATCTATATAATATATGTATCTATATTATAGGTCCATATTAGTAGCAGGTAAGTAGTTGAAATGTCAACATGGTTATTCATGGTGTAAAAATAACAATCTTGATATTTACTTAAATGTTAAAACAGCTGCTACTATTTACAATTAACGGTTCAATGTATTAAGTGTATTTAAGTCACCATAAACCCAATTACAGGGTATCCCCGTGTGGATAATTTCCTCTTGTCTCTTTAGCTCTTTATAAAATCGCAAATAATCAAATCGGAGTCAAAGGCAATAACGAAACAAGAACAAGAAAATATGTGGGGTATTTTCGGAAATTGTGCTCATTGTGGGCTTTCAAAAATTATAAACGGCAATCAGTAAGGTGTGTTTGTTTGTGTGTGGGTGGGGAAGGGGGAGGGGGTGTAAAGAGGCGGCGCCATGGGTGCGTGCAATCACCGCTTATCACGAAATGCTTTTCATGCCTGGTGACAATTATAATATTTATTTTGCTATTTTAACAATTTCAATGCCTGCTGACTGATAAAACAACAACTGAGATATGACAACCGCAAAATGGATAATATCCCCCCCACCGCCTTACAAACGTACGTATGTAGCTCAAAATATCAACTGTACGTAAGCACTTAGGGAAATTCCCGCAATAAGAACAACTGCTCAGGCGCGCGAGCAATCGCAGCGACGCAACAAACGGGGCAACAACAAAGAATTTAAACAAAGCAAAGACCGTACAATGTAAGTAAAACAAAAAGAGCAGCTTAAATACTGGAAAACAAAAACTTCCACTATTTAGTGGCTAGAGGCGACATTCAATTTGTTACTATTCCCTAATTTTGTTTACAAAGCTGGAACTTAATTTGCAGTGTAGTTGAAACAGGTAAAGTCTATTTTTGACATTGAGACAGGTGTACTAGCCACTTACATTGCATTCAAATACAATTTTGTTATAGTATTGGTTTCAGTTAGTAAAGTTAGGTATATCGCAAACCATCTCTATTTATAACTGGCATATGCGGAACCTGTCCGAAAAAAAAGGTTGAGCCAAAAACAATGGCACAATTGATAATAACGTGTATACAAAAAACCCCCCATCTCTTGCACTAAGTTTGTACATAGAAAATCAATATTTGCAGATTAGAAATTATGTGGAAAAATAAAAACCAACACACATTCAATAGGCACACACACACACACACACACACACACACTGATATATTGAAACGAATTAAGGCCATAATGGCAAATAGGCAAAACGCCGCGCCCGGACCGACGTTTCCAAGCTCTGGAGCTGTCACAGTTTGTGTGTTGTGTGTTATCATTTTCTGACAGGGAGGGGGAGATAAATATTCATATAAAAATTCACTCACACATAGCCCTGTTAAGTACATACGTGCACTTCAACACATAAGCAACCAAAATCCCACAAAGTGTGAGTGTGCGAAAGAGACGCGAAGAGCGACAGCAACGTCGACGCTGCTGTGTTAACGGCAAAAAATCAACGACATAACAAAAACAACACAGCACGACTACGATAAAAACCAGCAAGATCAATGTATGTGTATATTAAAGTAGGTGCGAGAGGGAGAGCATGTGCATAAAAACAGGTGACATTGGCAGCAGCGCTACGCAATAATAGATAAAAAATACATAATTCAAATAAAATGTTAAACGCCAACTGGGCTACCAAATTACATAGCAAGTTTGGAAAACAAGCGTAAATGACCAAATAGCGAATGTGCCCATAATGTCTGAAATGCACAAACACACAGAAAATTCACATAGGTGTTTGCTGATCCAGCAGCGGGGTTGGGGCGCAACTTGTTGCACATATGTGTAATATTTGTACATTATTTAAAATATATAAATGTATTTAAACTTTTTACTTACCAAGTAATTAGAGAAATTATATGCTAGGCGCCCTTTTGTTGTGTTTTTTTTTGTTCAGCACTTTCGTATTGCAACAACTTTTCACTTCCCACTTTTTATTGCCGTTTTCTTTTTTTCTTGTTTGGCTTTCACTAATGCATTTATTTGCATAAAACGCACTTGCACTCGCGCGTTTTTTTCCGTACCGTTATCGCAATTCGTTTAAATATTACTCGATGTTTTCTTTTGATTTCTTTTGAAATTGCTTCGAGGTTTACGCGACCCGTTTGATCCGCGAACTGAGTGGCAAATGAAACAGCTGAGATAACAGTAAAGAAAATTTAACATTAAGTGTTACTTACAGCGATCACTTAGTTTTTTACATTTACTACGAGACATTTTCAATGCTCAAAACAATTATTTAAATTATTTGATCAATTATTGTATTGTTTTCAGAAGCGTAAATAAGGTATTTGATGTCGTTTCTTAAAGTAATGACGCCGAGACTGGAAAAAACTAACTAACTCGTTATCAGAACCATTTGAGTACAAATGTTAATTATTTTATCGAAAAGCAACACTACCAAATGTTATATTAATTAATTTTAAAATAAGCAATGAATGTTATATTTTGTTTCAAATATTTTTAAAGGAAATAATATAATGAATACTTAATTCAATATCCATATTATAAGAGCGATCGGCCTTAAATGTATATCGATACTTCTGTAACTGAAAAACGATTTTATTCCCATTACTTTGATTATTCTATTTTGTACTTCCCAAACAGCTGTGGCGCCTGACTCACACACTGTGAAACCAATTCCGCAGATAAACTGATTAAAACTGGATTTTTTATTATGTCAAAGAAATTAAGGAAATAATTTATTTAATCACAAGCAAGAACAGAGTTTGTTTGTCCCATAATTGTGCTCTAAAGAAATCAATAGATGTTACCAAACCATAAATATTATTGAAAAGATTGTAATCTAGATTAAAAATACATTTCAAGATGTAAAATTGTTCTAAATCAGTCCAAAAAGATAATAGAAGATTGGCAAGATAAGAGCCGCCTTAGCACTGGACACACCAGTTACTCCAACAATCAGCTTAAACACACCATAGTAAAACAAGAGTTGTAGTGCCACATGGAATCCCAGAAGTCTGCAAGACAAATTGTAAATATCAAATATTTGAAATCACTTCCCATTGATAATGTGTTTACTAACATTTTATCTTTACGACGTGCCTTCTCCAGATTCTTGGGCGATTCTTTGCTCAGATACTGACGAACTCCTCGAATTGTATTGGCAAAGTATTCGTCCCATGTCAGTTCACCAATGTCAATAAAGAAGGTCTTTCTGTCCAGCGGGTTTAAGCTCTTTGAAAGGGCTAATAGACGTTTACTATCGAAGTGCCACTCCGTAAATATGAAACGTTCCAACGTATTCAAAGAATTCCAGACATTCTTGTGCAGGCGCATTAAGCTGGAAGGAAGTGTGCAAAAAAGTCCAGATTAATTGTGACTGGCATAAGTTAAAAGGATTTGTTACGTACATTGGTTTGCCACCAGCAACTTTGGTAACCAAGTCAAGGAAGAAGCCAGGAATGAAGTGGAACAATATTGCGCCTAAACGAAACAGCAACAAGCTCTTCACCAGGCGGAGATTTGGATACCAAACAGCGCTATTTAGAGGATAATCATGCAAATAGCCATTGATCTTGTCTGCCAAAAACTCAAACCGGAACGGTTTGTAAGTGCTCGAAGTCAAGTGGAAAATTTGCAGGTCAGCAGGCCGATTACCATTCTTCACCCTATAGGGATGCAAAATTATAAGTTAGTGGTTTGCATATCGAATGCCACAAACACTCACTTAAGGGAGTTGACGTAGTAGCCGGTAGTTATGATGCCATTAACCACAACGTCAATTGGTATGTAGTCCATGATGATTGTTGGATCCAAAGGAAGACGCCGCAGAATGCCTTTGGAGGCGCCCATGAAGAAGCCTTGAGGTCCGTTCTTGGAAATGGTCCAGCCGGGAATGGGCTCCTTCCAAGCAGCCGTGACTGCAATAATTGATTAACATAATGATTCTTGGAATTTATGCTGAACTTACTCATGCTGGGGCGTACAATGCCACATGGGAATTTGGAGGAAACATTGGCCACCTCGTGCTCCGCCAAGTGCTTGGTGAAGGTGTAAGTATTTGGGTGGTCTTTAAGCAATCTGTAAGACGTTTTTCATAACTATCGATTTATAGATTGCGACTGAAAGCTTCAACTTACTTGGGTTCCAGCTCTTTGAGTGCTTCATCGTTGAGGGTTTCGGCCAGCTGAATAATCTTTTCGGGATCGTCGGGCGACGGATATAATTTCTCTTCCACCTCGGTAATGTATGCATTGACATACGCACTGGACACGTGCACCAAGGCGTCCAGTTGGCGCAACTGTTGGCACAACTCCACAACGCGACGTGTGCCACGCAAGTTGATGTTTGTTGTCTCTTTAAGGGATTGGAAAAAGTCCAATGTGGCAGCCGAGTGAAATACAACATTCACATTGTTAATAAGCGTTTCACGATCCTTCGCCGAGATACCCAATTGATCAAGTCCAACATCGCCTTCAATGGGCACAATCTTGGACATGCGAGATTCAAGTTTCATTTCCCTGAACCGATCAAATACCGAGTTCTTCTTAAGTTCCTCCAGACGTTCATCGACGCTCTTGCCCTTCTTGGCGCGCATCAACACATAAATCGTGCCCACATTGGGTACATCCCGGAGCAGCTTCTCCACAATGGTAACGCCCACAAAACCAGTGGCGCCCGTTATAAAAACATTTCGTCCCGCATAAAACTCTGTGACTGGCGTGCTACAAGAGAGAGAAATATATAAAAAAAAAACAACCGTTAAACTATAACTATTTTTTTTTTTTTTTTTTTTTGTTTTTTGTCGTTATGTAAAAATAAGTTACAACATTCACACATGTCATTCATTTTACAGATTCTGCTTTGTGCGGATGATCATCAAAAACTTTCCCTACTCTTCATTCCATCGCTGGCCCCTTGGCTCCAATTATCGCGAGCTGAAATTGAATCTGAGGCTGAGGCTGAGACTGAGGCTGAAGCTGAAGCTGCGTTCGGGCTGGGAGTGTGCCTAACAAGTTTGCCCGTGTCCAAAGTTCAAAACCAGTTTGTGTGTTGTCTCAGGTGTAAGTTGTTCTCCCTGTTCCAGAGATTTAGCGTTTATGCAATTAACAAACACTTCTCCAGGTGATGGCCCCCTTTGGCGAATGCTAACGAGTTGTGGGTGCATTGATTTGACACCGAGTGGCTCTTGGTCTTTGGTCATGAGACGGAAACGCAAATAAGTTAAGTGCTTGCGAAAATAGCTACGCCATCTCCCTGGCCCGATCTTCTGGTCAAAGTCGCACACAAAATGGCAGCCAGAACTGGGATAAGTCACAGACGACAGATGACAATTGCATCACAAGTTAAACAATTCCCTCAATTGCGTTTAATTAACAAGTGGAGATCGGGCTCCGTTGGGAGTGGGTAGTAGGTAGCACTTGGTAGTTGGTAGTTGGTAGTTGGTAGTCAGTCATCTGTAAGTAGGTTACGTCCCATGTGTTGCTCCGTCACGAGGCACGCAACAGGTGGGACAATTAGACTATTCCGCATCTCGCCTAATGATGGTCCGCCCGTTGGCTGTGCTTCGCCTTCCGTCTCCGTGCTCACATCTTGGTTCCTCATGTGGTCATGGCAAATAATTTTATAATGAACACCGCTGATGATTGGTGCGTAATTTTCCATACAATTTTTTTTTATTTTTTTATTGCCAATTGCTCCGCCAATGGAAGATTGATGTTGTTGAAAGTTTTGACTTAACCCCACCTCCCAATAGGAGGGGTTGCATGGGAGCCACGCTTAAATAAATATGATGGATTTGCATATTTGCATATTCAGGCCCTTGAGGTCACAGCTCCTGGTCATGTGCATAATGTATGCAACTGCTGCGTCATTGGCATCTCCATCTCCATCTCCGCCATCCGCGGCTCTTGGCAAGCTTTCCAACTTAATTGAGCTTTCACTTTGTGCAAAACTAGAGATCAGCTAAGCGGTTAATAGGGCCGCGCGTCGTCTTCCAATAACGTGGCAATGATTTTACATAAATTAGTCAAAGCATTCGTTTTGGCCACCTCATTTTGCCAATAGCTGAGAGTTGGCAAATCAGCCCGCAGTATTGCCAATTTCCTACACTTGGCCAAGACTTAAGTGCGAGCTGCTTCCATTGGGCATAAATTAAGCGGTTTCTTGTCTCTATTTATCTCTGAGATTATATAAGAAATCATCTAGGGTATCTGCCAGTCGTGTACTACACCCAACCGTCTAACTTGGACGTGCTTTATTTTTACGATGTCTACTGTCGCCCCTCAGTAAATTATATTTTTATCTTGAGAGGTTGAGCACTACGTTTTTTGTGGGTTGCAGTGATTAGCTTTTGGGCTGAACTCTCGTTAGCCACTCGAGTGGAGCGAGAGGCTTATCTATGGGGTAATTAATTGGAAATTGTGGCCAAAAGTGTGAAGCAACTGGAGGCCAGTGAATCGCAGCAGGAAGTAAAGTAGCTGCGATCCTGCCTCCACACCAAATATTCGATTTAATTCGTTTCCTTATGATTCGACTCGCTCATTGATAGGTGTAATAACAGGCTGGAGTCGAGTGGACGGACCCAACCTTGCGGTGGATCGTAAAACTTAACATTTGTGTACTAACTGAAATTAATAACTATTTGTAGTTTCAGATGCCGACATAATTGCTTCTGATGAGGCTCGTTTTGACGACGGAACTGCCATGTGGGATCACTGAGATGGCACTCATTGTGTGTGTATGTGTGTGTGTGTGTGACTGCCGCTTTGTACTTTTCCACTTGAGCTCCTCCGTAACACTCATATGAACGCCTCCAAGCAGCTTCTGGGCAACTATGGAGGCTGTCAAGGTAAAAGCTTTATACCCAGCAATTAACGTCGTTCCGAATGCAACAAAAATCGCAATGTATGAAGAGTGTAAAATGAAGCCCAAACAAAAGGGGATCTGCGGGTTCAAAGTTCAAGAGGCGTGTGTTTATCCTAAGCACTTCGCTTCTCTAATTAGTGCCCAAATATACATTAATATTAATATTAATAATTAATGGAAATAAGTTATTAATTTACTGCTTAGTAAAAGTTACTTGGCCAACTGCCTTAACCCCCCATTATTATTATTCCTGTAGCCCGTTTTATTTTTTTGGTCGATAAGTAAATATGTATGCCCGAATATAATATATGTATATATAGTACAAGGGATTACATTTAGTAACATTCACTAACTCGTTTTTGGAACTCACAGGCAGCACATATTTGTATCTCGTTTTTGAACTTCGTTTCATTTCATTCAACCCAAATACTGGGCCGCATCCAAACGCACACACACACACACGCACACAAAGATACACACTCGCACTTACAGACATAAGTACATATGTAAACAAGCGACAAGCAGTCAAACTAGACGTTAAATATTTATTAGATGGACCAATATCCAGGTCTACTTACTTGGCCATTATATTGGATCAGGTGCTAAATAAGTGCGCGAAAAAAAGGCCCGAACTGCAGCTGAAATTGATGGTTGATACACAGTGTGTGTATCTGGAGTTGCCCTTATTTAGAAGATTGCTTAGTTTTGTCAAGACAGACGATACGAAAATTTCTCTTTTCGTTGACTTCTCCAAATGTCTCTAAACTAAACTTCTTTCGTTGCTGATTCCCTCTTTCACTTGGATGTTTGTTTTAGCAGTAAACAAAATGCACAGCCACATATACACGTAGGGCATATATATATAAATATTTTATATATGAGTGTATGTGTGTATTCCTGAACAGTTACGTTGCTTTATATGCCAGCCACTCTGTTCACTTAAAACTTTGCATAGAACGCGCACTCACAAACTTACAACTTCCACGTTTGCCGGCCGAAGCGAAACTGTTCGATCGTTTGCTGGCTTCGGTCTTTCGTGCCTCGGAATTTCACGACGATCATCATCTTTGTAAGCATTATGATGAACACACTGTGTGAGTGTGTGTGAGTGTGCGTGAGTCAAACCTGTTATACAGTGGCGTTCTATTAAAGGGGTTATCTGCTATCGTTGGTGAACCGTAACAGTCCGTTATGTTTCCATGTAAACATTAATACAACTGTGTAGGTGTGTGTGTGTGTGTGCATGTTTGGGTGTGTGTGTGTATCTATGTAAGCAACGCTTCGGATGTTTGCATAATACAAATGTATTAGACCGTTAGGCATTGGCTGTTCAAAAATAGTTTTATAGTGCAAGAAAATTATAGATTGCACCAGTCTCCACCTCAATTCAAAATTTATATACACCGTTCATTTAGTAAGGAAGTAAAAAAAGGTGATTTATTTCTGGGGTGAAATTAATTTTGGCGCTGTCTAAGTTGAATTACCAAAAACCAAATTAATAACAATTTTTATTGATATGTAGTTAATGTCATTGGAAAAATAATTTTATGTGTATGTGTAAAATATTAAAATATTTTTATTTTTTTTCCAAATTCAAAAATAAATTGTTTCTAACAATTTTTGTGTATTTTTAAATTTTAGTTTTTCAAATGTGCTTTTTTTAAGGCAGAAATTGAAACCTATGGCAGCGGTTACTTGATTTGTAATTTATTTAAAAAAACGTAGCATACTTTTCGGCAAAATGAAAAATTATTTATTTTTCTGCAAATTTCGTGCAGAGCAAAACTTATTTATAGATTGCACTTATATTCTAATAAATAAATACTCATCTTCGTGGTTATGCTTAATAATATATTTGATCGTATTTATTTCATTAACAGTTACATAGTTAAAGTTTATAGTTAACGCTTAGTTTTGTTTGTAATTTACAAGTGGACAAAAATTGACTATTTGACTATGTACCAAGACTATTATATTAAGTGTGACTAACATTTGATCTAACTTTTGGACTGGATTGCATTGCTGTGTATTGACATCGTTTTGTATTAATTATTATTGTTTATTAAATCATTTATTTCTACAATATAACACACTCGTACATTCGTATGGAGCTCGAAAGTTGACTTGTACTCAAGTGAGAGCTTAAAGTAAAAAATATTATATATCTTATGAAGAACAACTACGACAATGAAAAGACGACTGAGTTACAAGGTGAGTGATAGGTGTGCGGATATTTTGGAATTAATTATTGCACATTATGAGCCACTCGGGATTCCATGCCCAGCACTACAACCACACCAGGAATCCCCAGATAAGTACCGAAAGTGTCAGACCAATTTGCAGGCCCAAGAAGGGAGTCAATATAAAGAAGAGGATTGCAAAGATCGCACCAAAGCCAGCGTAATGCAGGACATTAAATCTAAAAGTAAAAAAAAAAACAAATTATGCCAATCATCTTCATAAATTCATAGTTAACTGAATCCTTGTATTAACTTACACCTTCCAGTAGTTGCGATGCCATTGCGTGGTCACTGCCGACTCCTTGAAGTAGAAGCGCCGAATGCCGATGAGGCAGCGATCGATGAACTCGGACCAATCGCAGTGACTGGCATCGAAGTTGTAACGTTTTCGGTCGCTTTCGTGCATTAGGGAGGAGACGCGCAGGGCGTTCTTTAATGAATACCGAAAGTCCTTGTCCAGGAAGTAGTCAAAAGCCTTAGTACCGTTTTGGAACACTCGCATGTACTCGTAGGCGCTGAAAAAATGAGATTTTGAGATTTATGAGTTTCAACTTGTCCCTCGATGTGTCCTTCCTTCTCCACTTACGTGTGCTGCGGCATTCCAATCCCGAAGAGCTTCTCCGGTATATAGAAGATCATAGCGGGCACCAAATGGAACAGATAGAAGAAGAGATTATAGCGCCAGCCATTGCGGAGCTTCGTCGCTGGTTTCCATACGAAACTGTTGGGCGGATGACGTTCGACGCTGTCGTTGATTATGTCACAAAACTGCGACAAGGTTAAGGGATTCACATCGCCGGATGTGCAGTGTATAATCTCGGGCTTCTCCATGTGACGGGTGCCCACATACCAGCCCATAACAAGGGAGCTGTTGATCACATAGTCGCATGGAATGATGTCAATCACGGCATTGGCCCGACCGCACATTGTACGGAAGATGCCCTTCACAAAGCCAGCCAAGAAGCCCAAATGTCCTGAGTTTGCGTTGCCCACCCAACCCTTCATCGGGTGCTCCAGTGTGCCATAAACTGAAATGCGATTTGTTGATGAAGGATGTGAAGCATTCCGGGATGAAGGATCGATCACTTACCAATGGATGGCCTAACTATGGCTGCCGGCAGACCGGACATCTCTGCCATGAGTAGATTCTCTGACAGATTCTTGGTGAACGTATACGTGTTGGGATGATCCTTTAGGTATCCCTTACACTTCTGTTCTGTAAAGTCCAACCATGCATCATCATTCTCCGCCATCTTCATCATCTCGTACGGATCGAATTGCGACTTGTAGACATCCTCAGTGATCAGGCCACGATTGTTGCTATTGCAGAACGCCGTGGAGCAGTAGATGTAAGCGGATAGCTGCTTCAGCTGTTTGGCCAGCTCAATGGTCCGCATTGTGCCCGTGAGGTTGGTAAAGATTGCGGTACGCAGCGGCGAGTTGAATCTGATGGTTGCCGCACTGTGGTAGATCACATTCACACTCTCGAGCAGCTCCTGCAGCAATTCCGGACTGAATCCAAAGTTCGGCTCCGTCAGCTCCCCCACCACCGGCACAACCTTGGCCAGGGTCTTCTCATTGTACTTCTTGAAGATCTGTGGAATCGCAAAATAGATAAATAATTGAATAAAGACTCGATTTCGGAGGGAGAGTTTGAGTTGGGGGTGTGGAAGGAATATTTTCAAAAGTCTCTAATTTCATGGGTAACTCGATTTGAGGCCTGTGCCTAAGAGGCGCTAATCCTTACCCAATCCTTGTCTAATATGTCTGTATAAAGTGTTCACTCGGGCTGAATAAAAGCTGCTTGAGTAATGAAGAGTCATCATGGAGGACATTATGATCGCTACGTAGTTAAAAGCGCGTATAAAACTTTAACGACGTAGACGACGGTTCAGACAGAGAAGACGGAACAGACGGAGGGGACGGAACAGACGGGGGGATGGAACAGACGGAGGCGACGGAACAGACGGAGTCGATGGAAAAGACGGAGGGGACGGAACAGACGGAGGCGACGGAACAGACGGAGGCGACGGAACAGACGGAGGGGACAGCAAAGACGGAGACGTCGGCAAAGACGGTTGAGCAGGTGAGTACTTAAGATCGCGGTGGAAAGAGGAGCGGGTTGGTTAGGCGAGGGATAGGGTGGGGAGGGAAGGGAGAGGGGGGTAGATATAAAATTGGTTAGGAACTGAAGCGGAAGAGATTACAGTTTCGACAAATTAAGGGGTCATTAAGTGAGTCGTAATAGTTTCTTGGGTGGAACTGGGTCACGCCCAGACTTGGGCTGGGGGTCGGCGTAGAGTTACCAGTGGAAGGTGCAAGAGGTGGTTCGGAGGTCTTGACACAAGGTGTTAATGGATGACTTACCGGTTTCTGTAGCAAACGACTGATACGTTCGTTGGGATCAAAGTTCCGTTTGCCGCGGACCAGGACGTAGATGGTACCAATGTCGGGATGTGTGTCCAGCAAGGCCTCGATCAGGACTGTGCCCAGGAATCCGGTGCCGCCCGTAACGAATACGTTCTTATGGGCAAAGAACTCCGGCACCGTCAGGGCAGTGCTTATCTGACGCTGGACAGGATGCGGCGCTTCAGTTCCAGCCTTACTGATGCCGATCTTGTTGTTGTTGTCGCTGTGCTCACTGCTGCCATGCTCCGTAATGACGGCCATGGTGTAGGGCTCTAGATTTGTGGGTGGCGCCAACTTGGAGCTGGTTCTGTGAACGTTTGGAAGCTGTGAAAAAGGAGGGAGATGAAATTTGGAGGTTATTAAGGCTACACATGGATTTCTGCTTCGAAGGACGAGTAAGAGTTAAGTTCGGGCAACGAAGAAAGCCAGAAGGGAGAAGAGATGAGTATTGGGCGAATCTGGGATGTTTTACAATCCAGAAAGAAGCACTGAGTTCCAGGAAGAAAATATCATTTTCGGGAGTTCAGCTCTTTTCTGGGAGAATCGGGGGTAAATTATGCTTCAGGAGGAAGTTCATGGAGAAGAGGGTAATTTATAGATAGACTATGGGCAACTAACGATCCTATAAAATAAGTAAATTATAGATAGATCCTTTTGCCATGCAGAAGAACCCCAGAAGATAAATTAAGTTCCTAAAGGGAAGATGGTCTTGGGATCTTCGCGTCTCAGAATCCAAGGGAGAAGCTCGAAGAGGAAAGCCGCTTAGATGGAAGGAGGTAATATCTGAATGAGTCTTGGGAAATTTTGATCCAAGGATAAAAGTAGGGTAAAGTGTTTATGGGAGAAGCTAATTTAAAATTTGATCCCTAAGGTCCTGCAGTCCGAGGGAGAAGCCAGAAAAGAAAAAGATAAGGTAATTTCCTAGAGGCAAATTCTTTTAGAAGGAGGTAATACTTTAATAGATCTTAAGGGATCTAGGATTGAGTAAGAGGAAAGGGTAAGCTTACAGGAGGGAAAGTAATATATGGATGAATCTGGGATAACTCCAAGGAAGGATTAAAGAAAAGTCAAATGGGCTTAAAGGAAGGAAACATTCTCCATGTGCAATGCACTTCGCTGTGTCTTAGGGGAAGAAACATACATAGATAGGAGTTCCTTTGATGGGCCAATTTAAGGATAACTATATTAGGGTGACAACCCTGGAAACCCTACGGAGCTGTCAGAATATATAAAGAAATGAGTAACCAACTTAGTTAAACTGACTAAATAACTTAGTAGCCCGGAGACTGAGTCAGCCTCAGTTGGGAATGATTTGTTTCATTCTTTGTGTAGCTCCCAGGGTATTTAGTCTACAAAATTTCGGTCCCCAGTTTTTTGGTAAATTCTTAAAAAAAAAAAAATATAAAAAAATTGATTAAATTCAAATAAAATTGAAACCTGCCACATAAACCATTTTTTTTGTTGTTTTTTGAAACCGTTTTTAAATTTTTTTTGTACGAAGATGAACTTTGGCAGGAGCTTTAAGCTGTGCGTGCAGACGATTCGCCACAAGAGCCTGACAAGGGTATTCAGTGGAGTTGGGAATGTTGTCCTTGACCAAAGGCGAAGCTATCATGACGACGATCGATATGAGCGTTTCGGCAGAACCGCAGACTCTGAACGGGGTGTGCCGGAGGGTTCAGATAGTCGCTATAATAAGCGCTACGATGATCGTTACTATAGGACGAGCCAGATAAGTGATCCATATGTGTCACCGGATGGCAGAATTCATCGGAACAGTTCGTTGAGGGAGATCGAGTCGCGACGCCGCATAACACAGGACACCTACGATCATAAGCGACGTCAGGAGCAGATCATTCAAGAAAACAAGCTTAGGTGGCAGCAGCGTATGGAGCCAAAGGTTGAGAGTGTTAATTACTATATGAATTTGGAAAAACCACCACACAAGTCTGAAGAGGAAAAGATTGCCGAGGAGTACAGTAAGGTGCGTCGCGAGCCGCGACTGAAGATTTTAAGGGAGCAGGAGCGGGAGCTCCGTAAGGCGCGCGAAAAGTTGCAGAGGGAGCGCGACATGCGTCCATTGGCTCCATGTCAAACACATGAAGATCTTGAAACAACGAGCAAGGCTGATACATCGGAACAAGATTGGTTGGAGGCCAAAACGCGTCAGGAGGAATCTCAGTACTGGCACACGTGGCACACCTGTCCCCGTCAGCGAGACACCTCCGAGGCTAACGCCGATGTTGAAGCAAGCGCTGATGACTTTGAGGAGCGATCACCTGGCTATGACCGTAGCTCACGTCGTGGCTTAGTCAAGCCCCCTCCATACTATGATGGTAGCACTCGCAGTTATCAAACCGATGCAATCAAAGAAAACCCAGCAAATCCTTTGCCATTCGCAACGCCCAAGTCGGCAAGGAATTTTGTACTCCGTCGCCGGCCAACGGGATTGGAAAAGCAATTTCGGTATGCCAAAAATCTTATGAAGGACAAATCACCGAAGTGCCTGAACAGTTCCGTATTGGCGGAACACTTGATGCCGATCCGTCTGGGTACGGCGGAGGCCCGCAATCTGCAGATGGAGGAAGTTTCATTGCCAAAGCGGACGTTGGAAAAGTTTCAATTGTGGAAGGGATTACCCATGCCCATCTACAAGCGATTGGAAGATGCTAACGCTACTCCATATGTCCGCCGAAAGTCTGACCATAAAGTGAAGCCACCACGCTTTACGATGACTCTCAACAAGCGCCGGCGCACCCCCGTCAAGTGCTTCTCCCAGATGCTGAGAGTCAACACAAGGCACACGCCACGCAGTGAGTACACTGGATATGGACGCAGGTCCTTATGTGACATGTGGAATGGCTTTGGCTACTTTAATGGATGTCATAGCAAGTGAAGCTAACAATTCGATTTAAGATCTGTTTACCGGATAAGAGGAGAGCAGAAAAGTAGAAGAAGAAGCTGGAGAAGGGGGAGGAGGAGGAAGTGCTTACTTTGATGCAAATCAAATTCTTTTAAAGTGAATCAAATTCCAAGTAACATCACTTTTCCGGCGAGTCCATTTAAATACACCTAATTCAGGTTTAATACAGGAAATATATACTTTTAATAAATTCCTAGCCAACAGATTAAAGCTTATAAATGTGTTTGGTATTTATTTGAGTATTT
The DNA here is from genome assembly GCA_035044505.1 of Zaprionus lineosus. NCBI lineage: Eukaryota > Metazoa > Arthropoda > Insecta > Diptera > Drosophilidae > Zaprionus > Zaprionus lineosus. The sequence goes on from JAWNNX010000064.1 coordinate 429,316, forward strand.
TTTTGACATATAAAAAAATGATAGACTGCTTCCATTCTTCACTCAACTTACAACTTTTATTAGTACACTTTTATTTAGTACAAAAATATACTGACGAATATACCAAATATATATTTATCTCCTACATCACAATTTAAAAATATTTTCAATTATTTCAAAGCTTTGCCCCCGCCTTTTAAATCATATGTCTACTATTTCATACCGATATTTATACTAATATGCGCACCTTTAAATATATACTGAAAAATATACCAAATATATATTTATCTTCTACATCGCAATTTAAAAATATTTCCAATCACTTCAAAGGTTTGCCTCCGCCTTTTAAATCATTTTTATACCGATATATATACCAATATGCGCACCTTTAAATATATACTGAAAAATATACCAAATATACATTTATCTCCTACATCGCAATTTAAAAATATTTCCAATCACTTCAAAGGTTTGCCTCCGCCTTTAACTCGTTTCTTTCTTTTTTTTTTGAAAATTTGTGTCAAGGCCGCGATGCGAGAGCTGAAGTTAAAAAATGTTTGAAGTTTTTGAAGTTTCAATTTTTTAGTTTTTTTTTTTTTTGGTTAGGGTTTTTGGATGTTTATAAGAAATTCAATAGACAGACTGATGATCGAAATCCTTAACACCAAACGCGCGGTCACGGCCGATTTGATCTTTCATCTGCGACTGTGCATATTTTCAAAGAGAAACATTTAAAAAAAAAAAACAAAATAGAAAAAAAAATAGTTAAATCCGAAATGCAGTTAAGTCTTTGGGTCTCTCAAGATGTTAAATCTCGGAGATAGGAAATACCTTAAGCTGAGTTGAGGTCTTAAAAAATGTTGTCTGGGGTCGTTTTTATTTGCGTATTTGGGCTAATTGAAAGTCTTGTGAGGTTTCGGTAAATTGCGGTCAAATTTATTAAATTTATTTAATTAAGCAACTAATTTCTGACACACAAACACACACACACACACACACACAGATGTGTGCATTGGGAGGCGGCAAAGGGGCGTGAGTCAGTGATTTGCCAACAATCAAAAGGCGAACAACAGCCTTCGCTTACTTTTCGGCTTCAACTCTCCAGTCTTAAGTTTAAACTTCAGTTTCAGTTTCAGTTTGAAGTCTCCAATTGAAATTTCAGTTTCAGTTTTCACATATGAAAAACCCGTCAAAAACTTAATTGTTGGCCAACGTCAACGCATTGGCTAATTGACCAATGACTCGCTTTTGAATTTTTCTCTTATTTCTTTTTTTTATTGTTTTTGATTTTGATTTTGATTTGTTTTCAAGGCACTCGCTGCTATTTTGACATTGAGATCAAAATTATGCAAGTCTAAGGCCCCACAACCTACCCGCCCCCCTTCCCATTCCCCGCCAACTATCCAATTCATTGCATTGCATTGGCAGAGAGCATCTCGCACAGAATGCCGCCTCATGCTGACTCTTCGATGGGTTTCCGCTTGGATTTTGAAGTCTTTGATATTTGAAACTGGTTTCCATTGGAGCTCTTAACGTGGTCTAGGTCTTGGCTCGCCACGAGCTCGACCCGCATTATAATTTAAGCTGACCCAAAGCCCAATCGACTGAGTCAATGAACTTGTTCGAGAATCCTAAATATTTTCACATTTCGTTCTGAAATGCGACGATTTCCGTTATGAGCCTCGATATTTATTGATTTTATGGGCACTCAATGCACCGCCAACGGTGCCCATTGGCAGCCAATGGCAGTTACTGGGATTTCGATTGATCGTTAATAAACGTTAATCCGCCACAAGTACTAAAAAAAAAATAGGAAAGGCGCTTGAATTTAGTGGCTCTTTTATTGCCTTTAAAATCATTGAGTTCGGTATTCAACTTTTGGTTGTGAACTTCGCTATTTTTTTTTTTTGCTTCGCAGCATCAGAGACAAGCTGCAGTGGGTTGCCTGTGGTAAAACGGACTGAGGCAGGAATTTGGTGGTTTTTTCGAAATCCTTCGAAATTATTGAATTTGCAATAAAATTAATTTTAATAAATTTGACATTTAATTCTTTCACTTTACAGGCCTGACATATTTCATTTCTTTTTCAAAAATGAATTCAACTTTTGGTTGTGAACTTTGCTATTTTTTTATAGCTTCTTTTTGCTTCGTAGATTGTCTCTGGTAGGACTGACTGAGGCTGGAATTCGGTGGTTTCTTATAATTTTTCAAAATTATTAATCTTGCAATTAAATTTGTATATAAAATTTGACATTTAATTCTTTAACTTCACAGGCCTGACAATTCTTTATTTTTTAAGAATTTTATTTTATTTTTCTTTAACATGATTAAGTTTAACTCTGATAGCACGGACTGAGGCTGGAATTTGGTGGTTTTTATTTTTAAATTCTTTTAATTAATTGCAATTAAAACTATTATTATTAAAATTTTTATAAATTTTGACATTAAATGCTTTATTTTTTTTTTATAAATTTTTATTTAATTTAATTTAATTTAACTTCAGAGGCCTGACAGTTTTTTTTCGATAATTTCATTTATTTTTTTTTTCAATTATTACAAATATGCGAGTTGCTGCCAACGATCGCTTCTAGAAGACTTGCATTTTTTAGCCGGAAAATTGCCTGAAATTTCCCAACAAAAATTTCTACAACTTTTAATTTTAATTCAAATAAAAAATCTTTTAAAATTAAAAGAAATGTTCAACGTCTTAAAGATGAAGCTTAAAAATCAGTAGGATTTTTTTTTAAAGTTCTGAGCTCTTTTAAGCAAACTTACTTTACGCTTAATGTCCTTACAACTGGGGGATGACATTAAAGAAGTTTTTAAAATTTCTCTAAGATTGCCTTAAATTCTCCCAAAACTCAGCTTAAAGTAGTTTGAGCTATATTTTCCCTGTAAGGATCTCAAGTTTTTTAATTCCCTACAGATTTCGATATTTACTTCGTGTTTAAGGCACCTAATGAAAAGTTATCCAGAGTTATCCAGAGTTATCCAGAGTTATCTCGAGTAATCCAGAATTATCCAGAGCTATCTGAAGTTCTCAATTTGTTGACCAAGTTTCATTAAACTTTTTCATTTATCTAAAACTCAGAACTGAGATATTTCTAGAAATCGAATTTCTTATATCTCAAAATCACATGCAATTCAAAGTCTTTTTAAATCCACTGCGTTTTACTTCCTTCAGACACACAACCCTCTAAATCTTTGTTTTTCAACACTTAGGCTATTTATTTTAATTAGTCCAAGCTTAATTATAAATTATTTAATTATTTAATTATTAGCAACAAAGGAACTTGAATGCCTTTGTTTCTGCTCCTCAAGTTCAAATTTGTAGCGCGGTTAAAGACAAGACTAAAACTTTCCGTAGCAGAAAAATGCATGTTCTTTTATGAGATGATCTTTGGAAAGAAAAAAGATTGAAATCCAAATTCTTGAAGATTCTCCTAGAAATAAGCGGGGCCCCAAGAAGATTTGCATTCATTGGCAAAACAAAGCGCAATGAAGCGTAAGGAACGACGATGCGATTCATTTTTGGTCTGTGGGGCTAGACAAATAGCAGGTAGGAGGGGTGTATGGGGTATGAGAGAGGTATGAGTGGTGTATGGCTTGAAGGGGTGGTGGGTGGGGGGTATGGGGGAATTCTCATAGACAAAGCTGAACATGTGCATCTGCTCAGGTGTCTGAATATACAGATCGGTATGTTTATTATACAGATATACAAAAGACCATGTGCTGGTTATATTTTAAAATATATATACATGCACGCACACATATGTATCTGAGTCTGTATATAAGTATATATATATATATATAAATAAATTTATGTATTTTTTTTGTGTTGTTAAGATTTGCATAATTTTGCTACGTTTGCGTTTCGCTTGCTAATTTTGTTTTCAACAAATTGGAAGAGCGCGACTCTTGAGACGATGTGTCTATAACTGTACATATATATGTATGTATATGTATGTGTGTGCTTGTGTGTCTATTGATGGTTATCTTTACGAGAGCAAAGCCGTTTATGCATATTACAGCTTTTGAAATTTTCTCATAACTATTTGGCCTATTTCATAAAATCCCATGACCAATCGAAACTTTGGTGACGTTTCTAAGGGCTAGCAAAAAAAAACAACAAAAAAATGATATTTTTGAACAAAAAATTAAAAAAAAAATAAATGAAAAAGTGATGTAAAAAATAGTCAAAAATTATAATAAAATTGAAAAAAAAAATATATATAACTGTGACGGACAAAATTATGATAAAAAATGCCATAGACATTTTGGCACTTTCTTTTTTATAAATAAACCTTAACTCTTCTCCGACTCGAATCTCTCTTTTCACTGTGTGTGTGTGTGTGTGTGTGTGTGTGTGTGTATCTATGCATATTTATAAATGAATTGTTGTTGTTGCTTTACAGCTTCCGCCATAGCAACAAATGTGTAACAATCGATTTGTTTATGCGGGACATGCGTTTAACTGAACTTGATGGACGCTTTTGGAGAGGGAAGCTTCCATAAAAATTGGCAATGGAAGCGACTGACAGTGGAGGCCGGACGAAGCGGGATTGGAGGCGGAAGGCGGGTGGTGGGAGTAAGTGATGAACCTAAGGATGCCCTGTTCTTTGCTAAACTGTAATATTTTAACATATATCATATATATCTTATATATATTATATGTATCATATATATCATATATATCATATATATATTATATATATCACATATATCATATATATCTTATATATCTTATATGTTTCATATATATCATATATATCATATATATCATATATATATTATATATATCACATATATCATATATATCATATATATCATATATATCATATATATCATATATATCATATCTATCATATATATCACATATATCATATATATCATATCTATCATATATATCATATATATCATATATATCATATATATCATATATATATTATATATATCACATATATCATATATATCATATATATCATATCTATCATATATATCATATATATCATATATATCATATATATCATATATATCTTATATATCTTATATGTTTCATATATATCACATATATCATATATATCACATATATCATATATATCATATATATCATATCTATCATATATATCATATATATCATATATATCATATATATCATATATATCTTATATATCTTATATGTTTCATATATATCACATATATCATATATATCATATATATCATATATATCATATATATCATATATATCATATATATCATATATATCATATATATCATATATATCATATATATCACATATATCATATATATTATATATAAGTCATATATATCTCCCCCACAGCAGGGCTTCACCTCAGCCTCTGCCTGTAATTCAGTTATATGCATGTCCTTTAAAAGCTCCTTTTAATCCTTCGATTAATCCTTAAGTTAATTCCTAGTTCATTTCAACTTTTCGCTTGTTCCCTTTGACTTTTTTATTGCCGCAGCATCAGTCGACTTTTTTCCCCGCTGTCCGCGCTGCCTCTGCAGTCGCTCATACCCAATGGCATGCGTCTTTGCAGGGTATCCAAATATTATGTAGTGCGTATTAAAAGTGCGCGCTGCGATTGATTCGATGTCGCACTTTAGTTTCGGGGCTGCGCCTTTCCGTCATTTCTGTGTTTTGTTTTTTTGTTGTTGTTGCTATGGCTTTTATTTTTATTTTTATTGTTATTGTTGATTGTCGATTGTTGTTGTTATTGTTGTTGTTGTTGGTATTGGCATTAGCATATGCTTGTCGGACCTTAACATTGAAACAACAAAACGTTGACGTCGAGTTCAATCAAAAATTGTTGCCTGCTCGCATAGCCGAGGCTCTCAATGTCGCGTGCGGAACGTAGCTAAAACAAATGACTTAGGCAGCGAACTTGCTGCGCCCAAATCACGCCAATTCACACAAATTGAACACCCCCCCATGCCCATGGCTAGCGGTTCTTCAACCAAGACATCTTACATCAGCGCACAATTGGCTCTTATTGTCGCGTTGTCGGGCCCAAGTCCGAAGAAATTATAGATAAATAAATAAATAAATAATAAATTTGATGGAGATTTTATTATCCATTTTTTTCATTTTTTTTTTTTTGGTTTTGGCCAACCGGTTTTAGCCATCAATTTATAGCCGTTGGGCAAAAATGAAATAAATCTTTTAAATGATGAGGAAGAAGAAGACAAACAACAGCAACACTTACAACAACAACAACGACATCCACACTTACAACAACAAGAACAACAAATTGGCCACGCTGTCGAAAATGTGTGTAGAGAGACTCAAAAGTGGAAACCTTCAAAAACCTCGAAAACAACCAAAACCGAAATCCAAATTAAAAACAAAAAAAAAAATAAAGAAACAGCAAAAAAAAAAAATCAAAGCCCAAACGCACAACCAATGAATTTTCCAGCAGAGCGCGAGAAAAACGTGAAAAATAAAACTTACTCAGACTTTGCGATGCGAGAAAACTCTATGGAAACACAGACTTACGCACAGCTACACACACAGTACACACACTCACTCACACACACACTCACACACTCACACACACACACACAGCATGTCAAGTGAAGAGCCAGGAAAATCGAGACTTTTCAATAGTTCAGTAGATCAATGGATCAGTTAATTTAATGGGAAGAAGCAAAGTGGTGAAGTGTGGACGGAGGGAGGGAGGAGGGGGCGGGGAGGAAGGCAGACAACGGGGCGAGGCAGTGGCTTGTCAGGTGATGGATTTTCAACAGAGTGTGTTTCCGTTTCTCATCGATTCCGTTTGGCAATCGTCGGATTCTTAATTCGATTTCTAATCGTTTTTCACTATGAACAAATTTTATTCGATTATTTCAAGGCTTCGGCACGGATTTCACTTTATTTTGTTATTATTATTTTAATTATTATTATTATTTTATTTATTTATTTATTTATTTATTTACACTTATTACGATTTTGAGGCAAGAAACTAACCAAAATACTTTGGATTCGATTGAATCCAAGAAAACAACAAATATTTCAATACGCTGGAAAAACCGCTGTCTATAGCTTTTTTCTCTTCTATCTATATATATATATAGATAGATATATATAGATATATAATCCACAAGCTGCTGCCAAAGCCGACGGACGCTCAACTCGAACTGAAACTGAAATTGAAACTGAAACTGACTGAAACTGAGCGACGACGAAATGAGGAAATTTGTGGCTGCTGTTGTTGTTGTTGTTGCTGTTGTTGTGGCTGCCTTACCTTCTTATAATACCAACCAAGCAGCTCCACAACAACAACAACAACAACAACAACTCAAAGACGTCCGCATGGCAAACGAAACCACGTAATGGAAATCGGAACACAAATAATCAGCTCCAAAGACAGAGACACAGAGACACAGAGACACAGAGACATGGAGACAGAGAGACATGGAGACACGGAGACGTAGAGCGTGGCGAGAGCTAGTGAGTGCCAGAGAGTGGGAGAGAGAGTAAACGTTTGGTTGGCAATAACAGTGTGGGCTGGCGGGGGGTGGTGCGAAAGAGATGGCTATATAAAAGCCAACAAAATCAAAAGCAAACTCAGCAGATATCAAACATTTATAAACAGACATTGGAGAGCTCAAAGCCTATGGGGCCAGCCGAAAAAACAACAACAACAACAACAGCTAGACAATAACTAGACAACAACAAGAAACTCTCAAAGTGCCGCTAAGTCGTAAAGCCCGTGGTATTCGGTGGCTGCGAAAGCTTCCAAAAAACTTGCCTGCGTCTATGGAGATTTGAGTGGGAATTGAGTGGAAGGCAGGACATGGGCGGGGGGTTACAAAGCAGGGGGCAGGTGTGGTGCGGCAAAAGTGATCAAAACAAAGAGACAGACAGGGAGAGAGAGAGAGAGAGAGAGAGTGAAAGAGAGGCGCAGAGAGTGAGAGAGAGTGAGAGAGAGAGAGGGAGAGAGAGAAGCGGGGATCTTGAAATTTCTAGGCGTTCGATATTTTTATATTAAACTATAAAAATAAACCAGAAATAAAATAAAAAAAAAATTATAAAAAATAATAAAATAAAATAAATTAATAAAATTAAATTGAATTGTATTATTTTTAAATTGCATAATATAAATTGTAAAACTAAGCCAAATAATTAATTATATTGAAATTGGATTCATTGCCGCCAAATAAAAAACAGAAGTCAGCGTTTTTATTGGTGACATAAAAAATACAAAAAAAAAAAATAACTGTAAAATTGGCCAAAAGCTCAAAGCGCATTCGCGGGAAATTTCAATGGAGAATCTCGTCTTACTCTTGGCCAAATTCTGTTAACTGCTGCATTTCCACGCCAAATCAGGCCAAAACTATGACAAGTGCTGACCATTGGATTTATTCGGGTCAAAGTTGTCAGTCCGCCCGTCCGCCCGTTCGACCATCCCCCACCCTCTCTTTCAACACTATCTGCCTTTACACCCCTGATCCACCACCCCTTCCCATTTTCCACTCCATCCACCTATCCCACTACCCTACCTACGCCCCACCCATTCCCTTTGCCCATCGCCCTTTGCATGCCCCCCCTCCCCGACCATTCCCCTCACCCCTTCCAGCTTCATCTATGCTGTGTGTGCCCTCGAAAAAGGAAAACCCACACACGATCATTAATTTTGCTGTTCGGCTTACACACATCGAGTGGTCGTGGGTGTATCATAATTTCTGGGCCGTAGGCATAAAAGAAATGTGAAAAAAATTATCCAGTAATTTGTGTGACACGCAATATGAAAAAAAAAAAAAAATATACCTAAATAAAGGTGCGTGTGTGTGCTTGAGTGTGCGTGCGTGTGTGTGTGTGTGTGTGTGTGATTGGTGGGCGTGTGTGTGAATTGTGGGGGTCTATTCACAGCTCTTTGAGTCTTTCAATTGTGACCGACCCAAGGCCCCATTCATTAGGAGATCCGCGGCAGGCCCGAGTCTCGAGGCAGCTCAATGGAAGCCACGTAATTTCCAAGTTGTATCGATCATTGTGCCTGTTTAGCAGATAAAATCACATATTTAATTATTATATTATATAGAAATAATTTATTTTATTTTATAATATATTTTTATATTTATAGTCGCTTGTTTTTTTTCCAGCTTTCCTTTACATGAACTCGAAAATTTCCATTTCTCAATTTCCATCCAATTATACGGATTAATTAATCATTGAGTCTAGTGGCTATTACTTATATAGCGATAATTAATATATCATAGACTCCCTATATAATTAGCATTCGTGGAAAAAATAATATAATTAAAGAACAAATCAATTTGCCCTTAAAGACCGTTGGGATTACGTAATGGCCTTACAATTAATGTAAGTTAAAAGTTGGGATAATTTTATATATGAAAAACAGATGTAATATTCGGCGTATACTTAACTTTGTCCCAACATAACAGACTGTTAACTAACAGTACGTTAATACAGCGTTTAAAAAAGTCTCAACTTGAAAATGATGTTTAATCAAATTTAAAATACATTTTAACAGCAAATTTGGTTAATATGAAGCTATGTTAATAACAGCTATAAGACCTCATAAATAACATAAACCAACTACAAGGTGAGTCCATTTTTTTTTAAGTTAACAGAATCACAGTCCAAAACCCAGAGGCTTAGACTTCTCAAGACTCGATTAACATTTAAGACTCATTTGTGGAATAAGTGAGTGACTTCAATAAACTGCAACATGTGTTATTATCCATAATGTTACTTAACATTATGCTATCTACTGGCCTTTAAGCCTACTCCATAATCATCTGGAGCTAAGATAAATTTAGATATATTTACTTCTTCGATCAACAAGTATCTGAATTTTCGACCTCTTCTCATAGCTGAAAAAATGAGTTTTAACAGCTTAAAATGTTCGTTAACATTTCTAATTTAAATAAACATTATGTTAGGTAGCGTAATGTTAAACGAAGCTTAGAGGCTGTAAGTCCTCATACTCATTTGTCTCATCTGTGAAACGAATCACTGACTCAAAAGAAATGCAATGTACATTATTTAGTATTCTGTTACTTAACATTATGTTATCTACGTATCCTCAAGCTTTTCCCAATTGCAGCTCAATTATCTTTGAACAAAATCCATATTTATATCCATGGCATTATCCAACTTGATTTCCTCCTTTGATCAGCAAGTATCTGAAGTCTAGGTCTTTTCTGATCGCTGAACAAATGGACTGTAACAGCTTTAAGTGCCCGTTAACATAATTAATTTAGATTAACATAATGTTAGGTAGCTCTTGCAAAATGCATTTTCATTATAACAATTTGAAGAAACGCCAAACCACAGGCCACAAAAATGTGTTTAAATTTAATCGAGTTTTCACCGAGTCGCCGGCTCTTTCCGGCGCGTCTCAATGTTGGTTAACAGCTTTTGGCCAACTGCAGGCCTCCCCTCTGGCCCCTCCCACTAACCACTGCTGCTGGCTGCGAGACGCGCTGTGATCTGCCAAGTCACGTTTCCTACTGCCACTTGCATTCCGAGACGGACAGCGGGACGGACGACAGCCGCAAAGATTCAAAGCTCCAAAGATCCAAAGCCCCAAAGACCCACAGCTCCACCGCCCCATCCCCCACTTATCCCATTGTCAGCCAAGACGACGTCACACAAACTGCATGAGTAATGAGTGTGGTTTTTGTTGTTGTCGTTGTTTTTTTTTCAATTTTTTTTTTTTGGTTTTGTTTTGTTAGTTTTTTAATTTGTTTATTTATTTGTTCATTTGCTTTTGTTTTCCCTCAGTTGCCGCAACTTGTTTAAAGTTGATTCATTTCAGAAATCACTCTGTGAATGCAACCGTAAATCTTATTTTAATTTCGAGTCGTTAACGTCGTTATTTAAGTCTATAAAAGCGTTTATCCCGAATTCTCTTCATCTCAGACCCGGAGACCCGGAGCTATTAAGGGTCTCCATCTGGAAGATAGAAGAATAAGAGACTTTTAATTCATTTATTTATTATGTTTTTCAGTTTCCGCAACGGAATCCTAGGAAGAAGTTTAAGATTTAAGTCACAATTTGAGGTACGCTTTTTTAAGCCTTCGGAAGGTTTGAAAAATAATAAATATTTTTTTTAGTAAATATTTAAAATTAGCTTAAATATTAAATAAAAAAAAATATATATATAGAAGCTTTGTTATTTACATAATTATAAAATACTTTATTTTCTTTAAAACGCAGTTAAAATTCTGTTAGAAAAAATGTTTCTTGATTTTAAAATAATCATATAGCTAGATAATAAAATAATTAAATAATTATATTAATTTTATAATATTTAATAAACATATTTCACGTTTAAAATATTTTATACGATTTTATAATTTTGTTTATTTTATTCAATTACATTTTTAAGTAAAATCCGATTAACTTCCACATAACTTTCTTGAATTAAAATAAAATATTAATAAATTAATCAATGATAATAATTTAAAAATAAAATATTTAAAAAATAAAATTAATAAATTAATGCAATTCAAGGAAATAAATAAACAATAATCATATTTATAAAAATAACAATTATTAAAAAAAATAAATAAATGATAACCAAGCATTAAAAAAATAAATCAATAATAATAATCAAATATTAAAAACATTGAATTAATGAATTAAATTAAATAAATAAATTTTCAAAGGGAAATAAATTAACAATAATTTAATATTTATTAAAATTAAAAATACTAAAAATTAATCAAATAAAAATAAACAAATAATAACTAAGCATTAATAATAGTTAAAAATGTTTTAAATAAAAAAATAAAATAATAATTTTAAAATAAAAAAACAATAATCTTTATAATAAATATTAAATATATTTAAATTAATAAATATTAATTATTATTAAAATGATAATTAAAATAAATTAATTAAATTTTCTCAATTTCAAAGCTCATTTAATCCGAAGACTGAAGACTCAACCTGAAGATCGCCTCAGACTGAAACGTGGGATTTGACAAGGCAACTTTGGTGGGGAAATGTACTGGGACTTAAAGAGTATCCAAGCTTCGAGGTGTGTTATTATTTTTTGTTAATTTATTATTATTTAACTTTAGCTTGTTTAAACTAAAAGAAAATTGATTACTAAGTCAAGTGAGACAATTAACGGGGTCTCCGAAGGGCCCCAACGCTGACAATGCACTTGCTTGTTATTGCATGTGGTGCGGCCCGAGACCTTCGGCTTTGTCCAAATACTTGACGAAGTCATCGAAGGTTATCCAAAAATGTGCCTTGTCGTGGGGATTAAGTCAAATTGATGATGATGATGAAATGATGACAATGTGATGACACCCAGCGACTCAATTTGAATGCGGAACAAAGATTTGTGTGTGCGTGTGTGTGTGTGTGTGTAGCTGGGGGGAAGCTGATAGATTCAACTGACAGCTGACTATCTGGCAACGCCAGCGAATCTTACATCTGCCATCGGGCATCTGGCAGCGCTGGTCTCTAGCAAAAATTCTAATCGCAGCATGCGCCCGGTGAGCTTTCAAATTATTGAGATCCGAATTCATATATATCGAACCAAAAAGTCGCAGAGAAAAATAAAAAAATTTTTTTTTAATTTTCCGCTCGAATCGCATAAATTTTCCTCGAGGTTCTCTTCTCTTCTCTCTGTGTCCGCTGAGAGACGCATGCGCCGGGCAGAAGCGGCGCCAGCAACAAAATCAAATTCAAAAACCAAAAAGCAAATACAAAAACAAAAACAAAGCAAAAGCAAAACTGTGAAGAGCAGGAACCATAGCAAAAGGCGAGAGCAACTGCAAACAACAACAACCACAACCACAACAACAACAACAACAACAGCGTGAAAAGTGTATTTCATTCAATAGGAAAATCCTCAAGCAACGGTGGTGGAAAATTCAGGCATTGCCGACCCCAAACGTAAGCGACGGGCGCGGCGCAAGCTGCCAACTGCCAGCAAACAACCAACAACAACAACAACAACAAAAACAACAGCAACAACAGCAACAACAGCAACAACAGCAACAACAACAACAAATACAAAATACGAAGGAAAGCGAGAGAAAAATTCATAATCAAGGCGACTTTTGAAGGGTGTGTGAGTAAGTGTGTGTTAACGTTAGTGTGCGTGTGTGTATGTGTGTGTGTGTGTGTGTGTGTGTGTTTGTTGTTTTTGTTATTGTTATTTTTGTTGTTGCTGTGGGACCAAAACTCACCACCAAGGCGCGAAAAGAGGGTGGAGTTGCCCTTAGTGTGCCTCAGAACGTGTGCGTGTGCCTGTGTGTCTCTGTGCTTGCGTGTGTGTGTGTGAGTGTGTGCGCACAGCCAGCCCCCTGAATTTGTTGGTGAAAATTGCTAGCGGCCCGGTTTTCGGCCAGCAGTTGCCTAGTCGCCCAGTTGCCTGTCGCCAGTCGCTAGTCGCATTCGGAGCTGTGCTGCTCAAGCGCCTGCCGCCATTCAAATTTTTAACAACAACAACAACAGTTATATTAATACAACAAAAAATTATTAACAAATTTTATTAACAACAACAACAACAACAACAACGTGAGATATATATTTACCGATTTAATCCCTTCAAGTCTGGGCAGGGCGCAGCTTTCAAAATTTTAAATCGTGCATCGCGTGTGTGAATTTCTCGCTACTTGTGCGTGTGTGTGAGTGTGTGTGCGTGTGTGTTATTAAACTACACAAAAAATAAAAAAGAAGGAAAAGAATTAGAAAAAGAAGAAGAAATACAAGTGATTCCGCCGCATCCTTTGAACATCTTCATCTAGCCTTCCTTTAGTCCCTCCCCCGCACCCAGCGCCATCTACAGTTCAGTTCCGTTCAGTTCCATTTAACTCAGCATCCAGAGACCAGCATCCAGCATCCAGCGGCGGATCTAACCTCACTTTAGTGCCGGTATGTACAACGCCCCTTGCTCCAAACTTTTCTACTGTATATATATATGATTTTAAACAAACCTCCCCCTCCCCCTACCCCCATTCTCACAACCCCCACAACCAAACACACAATTTCCTATGTACACACACACACACACACACACACATACACGTGTACATAGTATTTATAGCATAATTTTGTGCCCAGTTTGTTGTCAGATTTGTTGTCAACAACAGCAAAGCCAAAAAAAGGGAAAAACAAGAAACGAAGAAAAACATTTATCGAGGGAAAACACATGAAAAACTAACAGAAGGCATTTATTTATAGAGACCCGAGACACCTTTGCCCCAGCACGCCCCAGCCGCTAGGAGAGTGCGGCTGAGAGTTGCTGACGATGGAAGGGAAAGGGGTGAGAGGGTGACAGGGTGACGGTGTGACAGTGTGGCGGGGTGACGGTGTAACGGGGTGAAGGGTTGACGAGGTGCAGGAGCGGAGAGGAGGGGAGAGGTAAGGGCATGTGTCTCATACCGCCTCAGGCGGAATATATATGTCGCTGGGTTTATTATCTCATCGGCAATCGGTCGGAGTCGCTATTGGAAACGGCGGCGGTCGTAAAAAATTTAGCGCAAAATCTGGCATTTCCGCTGCTTCCGCAAACACGCGTAGCAAGTGCAAGAGACAAGAGTATAGCAGCCGCAGAGAGATCGAGAGAGAGAGAAAGAGAGGGAGAGAGAGAGAGAGTGAGAAAAAAGAGCAGATAGCGAGAGAATCAATGGGTGAAATGGGAAAGAGTAAAATGTATGAAAATCTGTTCTGTTATTGAGAAAATAAGAGCAGCAGCAACGGCAGCAGCAGCAGCTTTGGCAGCAGCAGCAGCAGTGGCGGCAGCGGCGACAGCTTCTTCATCCTCGGCAGCGCAGTGTTGCCGTGCGCACATTTTATGCCCTCAGCCCGAAAGTATGTGACAGAAAATTGCTTGTGAAAATTTGATTACATCAAAAGCCATTCGCAGTTTTTGTATGCGTCGTACACCTTTTGAATAATTAATGAATACTTATCACATTTTAGGGTCCCGTTTGGGCTATCATCTGAGGGAGCGATAAGATAATTAAGACACGTGCAGATAACGGGCTAAATCAATCAATAGATAGATATATTATATAACTGGTAGTTGAGTTGCCACCCTCATGCGGCGAGCAAAAGCCGGCAGCAATTTTTGGGGCGAGCGAGTGAGAGCTGCAAAATAGTAGTAGATTGTGGATTTGGCATGAATTAAGAGTAGTAGAAAATATGGTAGTGGGTTGCCAGCTGCGCGAGAGCCACTCTCCGTGTGGGTGTTTTTTTCTTTTTTTTTTTTTTTCATTGTGTAAGTGTATCAATGTCTGCGTGTGTGTGTGTGTGTGTGTGTGTCCTTTCGTGTATTGGTGAGAGCAGGCGCGTGAAAATCTTACAAAGCAAAGGAGCAAGTAGAATGAATACCAAAAAAAAAAAAAAGAAAAAAAATAGAAAAATAAAAAAAAAATCAAATAAAATAAAACAGACATTTTCCCAATTGATTTTCAAGGCGGTCGGTCGACGTTGTGTGCACACACAGAAACGAAGTATTTATGTTTGTATATAGATGTGCAGTGCCGTTAAATAATAAATAATTAACCAAACAACACCTCAAATAATAGCATAAATAAATCAACAAAAATAAAATGTTTAATTAATATTTAAAATAAAAAAAAAAATCAAGAATTTCGTTCGGTTGTGAAAAATGCATGCAAATAACTGTGACAATTATTTGGCAAGCCTTGAGAGTGGCCAATACCAATGGCTGGTGCTTGGGCTAGTTATTGCATAAAAATGTGTGAGTACGCCAAGAGACTGACCCACCGACCCAACGACCCACCAACCAACCAAACCATCAAACAGCCCAACACAACCCAACGCCTCGTTGCTTCATTGAACAAACAACTTGCCGTTTCAATATGTTTGATATGTCCGATGGGTTGGCTGAGTGCACACGATGCACACACGGAAAGTGCTCCGATTTATATTGATTGGTATCGAGTGTGTTGTTGTGGTTGCTTAACTGATCGAATAATTAATTGATTAACGGTGAAACTGTAGTCGGCCTGCATAAGTGAAAAGCTGCACTCTGTGCGCCTCTGTGCGCCTCTGTGCGAGGCGATAACATTTCAAGTGCATTATGTCATTTTCTTCCCTTTTTGTTGTCTACCTGCCGCACACGTTGTACGTCTGTGTGTGTGTGTGTGTGTGTGTGAGAATGATGTGTGCTTATGTCCATGAATGTGTATGAGTGTACGAGTGTATGAGTGTATGGGTGTGTGCGAGTGTATGAGTGTATGGGTGTATGGGTGAGTGTGAGTGTTTGAGTGTATGAGTGTGTTTGCCATTTTGCTAGTCGAGGACGAGGACACAGCGCTCGTTGTCTGTCAACAGGGCGCCATTTAATGCCGTAACTTTGTGTAATTAAAAAAAGAGAACAAGCAACAAGGCAGGATTATGACGACCTACCCATCCACCCACACACTCACACTCACACATACACACCCACACTCACACTCACACTCACACTCAGAGTCATACTGCTACACATTCTCAAGTGTGTCACTGGATGTACCTACGTGTATGTGTGTGTGTGTGCCTTGGTGTGAGTGCCGATATTAATACACATACAAAGCGTGTACAAGAAAAGTAACTGTAATTTCCGGACCAGCGACCAACTGAAAACCGATGTAAGGCAGAAATTGAAATTTCCGTCCACGTTATTCGAGCTGTGGAGTCGTCCTAATGATTTAAATGACTTGACCACATAACCAGTAACTGTATACGTCTGTATATATATATGGGTGTGTGTGTGTGTGTTACAGCTAAAATATGACTTGTGTGGTTGCGCCTTGACGCTTCAATGATTGTGGGTTAAAAGGGTCACAGCTTGTGGTGGGAGCAAATGCCGCATTTAATAAACATATACACAACATTTACACATACATACAAACAAATAAGTGCGGACAGGACAACGAGTAACACACACATATATATATATATATATATATGGGTATAAATGTTCAGTTGGGCGAATCACAAAAGGAAGAAGCAATTCGATGCTCGGCCTACTTCCGGTTTGATTGGAATTTATGCGCGCTGCCTGAAAGTAGGCAATACTTTTTTTGCTTTCTCATACCTTGACTCCGCTGGGGCACTGGTGGGGGACTGAGAGAGAGAGAGAGATGTTTCCATTCATTTATGCGGATGTACACTGCACGAATTTTGGTGTGGCCATCTATTAGTGAGAACACACCTAGAGACCCATTGAGTTCCAAGTCAGTCAATTGGCTAGGTAAACTAAACAGTTACGGACGATTTCCGTTTAGTTTTTATTGTTGTTGTTTTTTATGTTTTTTTTTTAAATATATATATTTTTTTTTTTTGGGATAACGTGTTTGCAAATTCAATTATCAAGTCAAATATTAACCAACAGATTAGCATCGCTTCGGCACGTGTCCGTCCAGTCGTTCAGCTCGTAGACTCTGCTCTGTGGTTCACTAGAATTACAAAGGAAAAAAAAAAACCAAAGTTTTCAAATTTCCAAGCTTGACGCATTTTTGAAGCTGTCGTGTCCTTGAGTTGCATTCAGATGGGTAAACACGGTTACAAGTGAATTCTCGTCGAATTGTGATTTCTGTGATTCACAATTTTAGGTGTGATTTCTATGCCAAGTTTTGAGTTTTTGTTGTTGTTGTGGTTGTTGTTGTGGTTGTTGTTGTTGTTTTGGATGTTGTTATTTACCAAAGCAACGGCATGCACAACGTTCAAGAATCCATAGTCCATGACTCCACTGTCTCCCCTCCACTTAGCCAGGCTTTACTTCTGCCTTTGACTTTGCCTCTGCCTCTGCCGCTGCCCCTGCCTCTGCCGCTGCCCCTGCCTCTTCCTCTGCCCCTGTTACTGGCACTGCCTGCGCCTCTGCCTCAGCCGGCATCCAACAATGCGCTCTCAAGTCCAAGTGTTGTTGTCCGTGCCACTGTTGACAAATAAACTATGCACAATTGTGGACCGTCAATTGGTATAAGAGCAAATGCAAAAAATTCTCCACTGAGAATTCTCAAAGTGCAGTAGTCGATTATTATTTATTTAAAGATGAGGTCAGCCTTGTTGTTGCTGTTGTCAGCAGCCACAGTTACACAGTTACTCAACAGCTGGAATGTTGAGTGGGGTCAAAATATAAAAGATCGCATAGGTAATCAGAGGCCCCAAAGTCGATTCCCTTATGAATTTTTTTTTTTTTTTACTCACTGAAATCGACACTTGATTAATTCGTCGCATTCCGTGCATTTCTATCACTTATCCGAGTTGTTGTTGTTGTTGTTGTTGTTGTTATCAATCACCTGTGCTTAAGCACTTTTAATTGGCTCATTAATTCATTACAATGTCTAAAGTCGCACTCACCGAGCCACCGACTGATGGCTCTCTTGGGGACAGTCTCTCCCTCTCCCTCTCTCTCTCTCTCTCTCTCTCCCTTTTCCCCCGCCTCCTTCCACATGTGCCGTGACTTTTAATTAGCCAGTTACAAACATTTCTGGTCGTCTTTCGGCGAAAACCGTTACCAAGTGCAACGCACACACACACACACACACATATATACACATACGCACGCATATCCACGCACACAACACATCTCGCCCATACATATTAGGTAAAAGCTTCTGTGTGTGTACTTTGACCCCTTTGAACGCGAGCGCCGCTGCGTTGCGTCGCTGCGTGGCTGCGTCGCTGCCTCGTGGTCAATGTCAGTGGCTGGCCACCAGTCACCAGCCACCAGCCACCAGCCACCAGCCACCAGCCACCAGCCACTAGCCGCCAAACCACCAAACCAGCAGCCACTTGCTTTGGTCTTGGACTTGGACTTGTCGCTCTTGGTCTCAGTGCAGCAGATTGAATTTCTTTGCATGGACAGAGGCAGAGGCAGAGGCAGAGGTAGAGGCACAGGCAGAGGCACAGGCAGAGGCACAGGCAGAGGCAGAGGCACAGGCAGTGGCAGAGGCACAGGCAGTGGCAGAGGCACAGGCAGTGGCAGAGGCACAGGCAGTCAGGTTTTTCCACACACGCGCTGCTGCCTCACATCATTTCCACGACTCGTTTTTCACAGTTCTTTGCGGCATTTTCAATTAAAGCTTGTTGCATGCCACCGTCGCTCTTTACAGCCCAGCTGCTCGTTTGCCCGTTTGCTGGCTGCCCCAACCGGCAGCACCTCTGCCGCCCCTAAAGCCGTGGCTTTCTTTTATTCGCTTTGTGGCTGCCTTTCTTGTCCGCTGCCGCTGCCACAGCCGCTGCCACAGCCGCTGCCACAGCCACTGCTGCCGCTGCCGCTGCTACGGCCACAGCTGATGTCTCTGTCTCTGTCTCTGTTGCTGCCGCGGTCGTCGCCGACGGCGGGCGACGCTGCATAAAGTCTTTCACTTCTTTGCCATCCAAGTTTAGTTCAGTTTCAGTCGGCGTACGTAACGCACGCGTCTTGTGAGATCGATCCGAATTTCGGGATACACCAAAGCAGCGATAAACCGAAAGACCGATAAAAGTAACGATTAATCCGATAAGCGATAGAACAAAACGCGCTCTTTACACTCTCTTTTTCTCTGTCTCTCGCTCTCGCTCTCTCTCTCTCTCTTTTTCTCCCTCTCTCTCTCTCCGTTACTTTCGCAGTGAATGTGAGTGTGCGTTGCTCTCTTTCTCCTACTCTTTATCTCTTTGGAATCTCTCTCTCTCTCTCACGTTTTCTCCCCCCTCCTGCACCAACCAACACACACACACACACACACACACACGCCGAAACGTATCGTTCGATTTCTTTGCGCATGCGCGCAGCGCCGAAGACAAACACACGCATGCGACGTCTCCGCGCAAAAGTGAAAATATTTGGAGAAATTTCTTGAGCAGAATTTCGGTCGCAAGTTTTTTGTGTGTCAACCCGATGAGTAACCAAAAGCGTACACCCGATTAATCAGAATCGATTGCCAGCGATATCCAAAGATCGGACAACCGTACAACCGCCCCCTCCATCGCCATCGCCCTCCCCCCCACCCATCGCTCCCACAAAACGAAAGTGTTACCCATCAATGTCATTGACCTAAATCTTAAAATCGCGCGCGTTCGCAGCCGGAACAACAACTGCAAGACGAACTTCCATCAATCCATCAATCCAACAATCCAATAATCCATCAATCGAACAGTTCATCAATCGAATCGAAAATAGAGCCCCAACAACCCAACAACCCAACGACCCAAAAGTCCCAACCCAAGCAACTTGCAACAGTCGATCGCATCCCAAGGGCTCAGTTTGGCGGCGATCCGTTCATTTCTTTCCTGCTTCTTACCTTATTTTCTGACAAGTAAGTGTAAAGCCGCCTGCGTGGCTAAAAATATGCGAACTCTGGCAAATATTTGACTTTTGTTGATGGCTTAGCGCAGAGGGGCGGGGCTGGGGCAGGGACACGGATGGGGGCAGGGGAAGGTTTAACCGGGCGGCAGGGAATTATGCAACGTTGACGTAATATTTAGTCTAAAACTAAAGACGTCAACAACGAGAAAGTTGTTATAGCAGCAGCAACAACAACAACAACAACAACAGCAACAGCAACAGCAACAGAAACAACAACAAAAATAACACCGCGAACAGCAAGAAATATCTTTTCGAAACCTTTATGTATTTGTAATATTAATCACAGTATATTTACAAATAAAATTTGCACACACACACATACACACACACTCGCACACACACACACACACACACACACACACATACAGAGACACGCACTGGCATCGCTGACATAAAACGAAAATGAAGACGCAGCATAATAAATAAACATGGATCACGGTCAGATACAGAGAGCTAGAGACCGTAACAGATACACAGACTACAAGATACACAGTAACAGACACCAGATACACGTTACCAGATACCCAGATACAGATACCTATATATAATATATATATATAGATATAGATAATTATGTTCATAGATATATGAAGATACAGGAAAATATATAGATACAGATACAGATACATCTTTAGGTAAATACATAGATAGATTTAGATACATAAACAAAAGCCGATATATCTATATAGAGACACAGATAGAAATACAGATACATGTATATATAAGTATACAGATACAAATGCGGATTTCTATATACACATAGATATAGATACGAAATGTAGACCTAAATATATATGTATATACGGATACAGACACAGATACTTGTTAAGATGAAGAGACGTATATTTATATCTATATACTATATCTATATACTAGACACATTAACAGATACATTTTTATATATGTAGCTATAGATAGAGATACATTTACAGATGCAGATACAGATACATTATGTAGGTAAAGATACATTATTTAGATACAGCTACATTATGTAGATATAGATACATTATATAGATACAGATACATCTTATACATACAGATACATTTTATACATACAGATACTTATATAGGTATGTATAAATGCACACTTGTAGATACATCTTTAGATACAGATACATTTATAGATACAGATACATTCACATTTCCAGATACAGATACATTTACATTTACAGATACAGGTACATTTTGAGAAACAGATAAAGACACATTATATAGATACAGATACTTATGAAGATACAAATATATTCACACTTATAGATACATTATATATTTACAGATACTTTTTAGATACAGATACAGATACATTGTATATATATAGATACATTATATATATACAGATACATTTTATAGATACAGATATTTATATATATACACAGATACATTTTATAGATACAGTCACTTATATAGATAAAGATACATTTACAGAAACAGATACAGATACTTAAATATATACAGATACATTCACACTTACAGATATATATGTAGATACAGATATATTATATAGATAAATATATTTATATAGATACAATTACATTACTTAAAGATACATTATAAAGATACAGATACATTCACACTTGCAGATACAGATACATTCACACTTGCAGATACATTTTTAGATACGGATACATAACCATAGCTATGGCCATTGCTGTAGATTGCAATTCCGTTTTCGTCGGTTGCGAAAAGTTTTTTGTTTTTGTTTTCCTCCTCTTCTTCTTCATTGTTAATATTTCTCTCTTTTTCTTTCTTCTTTTTTTTTTGGCTATTTACTTTTATCGTTTATCGCTTATCGCGTCGTTTCGCTGACGTCTCGTCATAACACCTTTTTGGAGGCTGACATTACAACAATTTGAATTCATATATCGGACAGTGTCCGTCAATGTGGCGTGCGACGAGGGGGGTTGTAGGCAGCGAGGGAGGTGTAGGGGAGAGAGGGTAGGGGGAGGGATCCATTAACCAACGCACCGCATTGACCCACTTAACGGCGGCGCATGCGTAAATGCAGTTGAAATTCCGGGGCTTTCCACTTTTGACTTCACTTCTCGGCCATCCCAGACAGGTTCAAAGTGACACACACATGCACACACGCACACACACACACACATATATATATATAAATATAATGTATATATATATTTACTTCGATATCTTTAACTATTTCTATTGATTACGTGACTTGAGTTTGGGATCACGTTTAGGCGAAATTTTCTTTTGGTTCTTTCAAACACTTTCGCAATTATGAATACGGAATCAGAATTTTTAATGGCGCTTTCTTTAAAATGGGTTGGCAGCACTATAAAAGTGGACAGTGCGCTGCTCCAATGGAATTACTGATGACCCACTTGAACGCCAAATTGGCTGCTTTATTGGGGGAAGCAAATGGATATATGGAGATGCCTGCGGGCTGGGATAGAGATCATTAGATCATTATATGTGATCGGATGTATCACTATATTATTATAGTATATAGAATCTGATAAATATATGAATATAGATAAATACATATATATATCTAATATTATCTTATATAACTTTCATCCCAATCTGAATAGTTCCGAGATCTTTCCCTTCAGTCTTTATGCTTGAGTTCGGTGTGATCGTCAGCTCAAATAATTCATATTATAAACTGTATAATGTGATTGGATATATCAATATATATTATATATATGTCTTTAAGAATCTCATATATATATAATTATATATATATAGATCTTATATACCATTCATTTCACTCTGGATTGTCCCTAGATCTCTCTCTAGATCTCTTCCTAGATTTCTCCCTTCAGTCTGGATGCTTAACTTTGCCTTTGGTCGGTTATATGTGGTATCAAATGACTAAGTATATATTATATATATTTTATATAGAATCTGATAAATATATATCATATATATATCTATTATTCCACTCTGGATCTCCCCTTAGATCTCTCCTTTTAGTCTGGATGCTTGACTTTGTCTTTGGTCGTCCACTTAGACAGTTCATATATCATTATATGTGGTATTAAATGACCAACTATATATTATATATATTTTATATAGAATCTGATAAATATATATATCATATATATAACTTTCATTCCACTCTGGATCTCTCCCTAGATCTCTCCCCAGATCTCTCCTTTCAGGCTTGGCGTTTGACTTTGTCTTTGGTCGTCCACTTAGACAATTCATATATCATTATATGTGATCGGATATAGGACTATATATAAAATATATATTTTATATAGAACCTGATAAATATATATATCATATATATAGCTTTCATTCCACTCTGGATTCTTTCTATATCTCCCTCTTCGGTCTGAACTCATGACTTTGTCTTTGATCGTAATTCAGCTCTGATCTATATAGATGTGTGTGTGTGTCTATCCATATATCTGTGTGTGTGTGTGTGTGTGTTGTTGATGTTTTTGATGATCATCGCCTCGATAAGCAGCCGAGTTCCTGTCGCCTCTAATTAATCTCACGTGCTGTCGCGCAATTCATAAATCTTCATACTGCGAAAATTGCAACGCAATTCCATAAATCAGATGAAATTGGGGAAAACGCCTAAAAGGAAGGTCCGAGTTGTGGGGCACGATGTGTGTGTGTGTGTGTAGTATTTAATCGGTTAATTAGTGCAGCTTTTATCTTAATTGATGCTCTAGACATTGTTTTTGGCTCGATGAGAGCATATGATTTAAGTCTTAGCTCATGTGTGGCTCGGCTTGCTATAAATAAATTTATATTGTATAAAAATTCTAATTGTAAATTATTTAATATCTAACTTTGAGAGGCCGTCGGAGGCTGGATTTCAATTGGACAGCTGAAATGTTGTTGCTACTGGAGACGATGGGATGGGATGTCCAGGGGGCCACTCAGTACAGCGGGGAGTGGATGGTGTAGCGGTGGAGATGCTGATGGTTGACGGAGAATGGTGAATGGTGAATGGAGAGGAGGATGGTGGATGATGAATGGGAAATGATGGTGGGGTAGGCGGTGGGTGGTTGGTTGGGGGTCGGTGGTTGGTGGTTGGACACAGCGACAACACAGTTTCACTCTGGCGGGGGCCCCATTATACACACTTAAATTTAACTTTTATGCTGTAAACTGCGAAGCGCTTTGTTTGTTAATCTAAACGCAAATTATGGGCTTCGGCAGTGTTAGACAGGAGGGTGGGAGGGGGTCGCCGAAGGAGGGGCTGGTGAAGAGGGCGGAGATGACGAGGGCAGTGCCAGTAAGAGAGAGAGACAGGTATAGAGATAGTAATAGCGATAGAAATAGAGATGCTGCAGGCACATGATGGAAGGAGATGATGAAGGGAGAGATGGAGGGAGAGATGGAGGGAGGGGTGTAGGTAGGGATAGACGTGAACGTGGACGTTGCCGCTGAGGTAAATGTAGCGGCGCACACATTCAGAGATTTGGACTGCGGCACAAACTGCAGAGATCTGTGGGCATAGTCAGAGCAAAGCAGAGAAGCGATGACGATGGGAGAGGGGGGAGCAGAGCAGAGCAGAGCAAAGCTGAACAGAGTAGAGCAGGGCAGAACCGGGCAGAGTCCGTTCCAGATTTATTCAATTACACACAAAGCATAGATAACTTACGATAACTGTAAAAGCAGATGATGATGATGATGATGATGATGATGATGATGATGATGATGGTGATGATGATGATGAGAAGGTGAAGGAAGGGGGGATGAGGTGTAACATTGCTGCTCTGTAGGAGAGAGAGAGAGGTGTAACATGCAGCTATGAAGGAGAGAGAGAGAGAGAGAGGTGGTGAGTGGGAGAGGGTGGAAGGGGGGGGAGACTACAGCAGACATCACAACTCGACCAGCGAGACGAACACTCGAAAAGGTTCAATAGAATAGAGGGCACAGACCCATTATGAATTGTGGCCCAGCATCCGCTGTAGACTTACATTTACATAATGAGGGGCCATCGCCATCGCCATCGCCATCATCATAGCAATCACCATAGCCATAGCCATCACCATAGCCATCACCATTGCCATCGCCATCGCCGTCGCCATCGTCGTCATTGTAGAAAAGTGAAAATTGTGTATTTGAACTTTCGTTTGGCCGCCGTTTGTTGCCTTCGATTGAAACAATCTTTGAAAATTGCTAAAACAAACAGGTGCAACCATTAGAATGAAGGCGACTGCATCTGTGTGCGTGTGTATGTGTGTTCGTGTGTGTGTGTGTGTGTGTCTCAGAGTACGTACCAAAAGTTAGGCAACGCTTCCGCATGGCCCACATAGCCCCAAAGTCTTGTAATCCGACGATGAGCATAGAACAAGGTCTCCAAGAGAGAATCACGAATGAAAAGAACACAAGGAATGAGGCGATGACGAGTAGAAGATGGCTTAAAATGCAATCGAAAAGAATCAACCATCAGTTTCTTAAGGCAACAACGAATTTCGAATGCCCTACATTTGCCCAGGGGAAGTTCATTGCGATAGAAACAAATGGGAGAGAATTGGGGGGAGTTTTTTTTAATTAATTATTTCATCAGTTTGCAGTAGACAAATTTTAATTTAAATGAGGCAAATATTTAAATTATTTAAATATTTAAATCTTTATTTTTGAATTTATTTGAAACAGTTTTTTAAATACTTATTAAACTCGCTTTTCAATTTAAATGTAGCAATTTCGAAAATATATTTTTTGTTCTTTTGAATTTGCATTTTAAATGCAGCAATTTTTTAAATATTTTTTTAACTTTTTTTTTTTAATTTTAAATGAATCAAAAACTGAAATATTTGTTTTAATTAGTATTCAATTTTAATGAAGTACTTTTTTATTGTTGCTATTTTTTATTTATATTTAATGAATCAATTTAAAAAATACTTTTTTTATTTTTTATTTTTTATTTAAAGAAATTAATCACTCAAGATTCAATTTTATTCATTTTTGAATTTAAATAAAGTAATTACTTTAATAATTAATTTTTTTTTTTTTTGAATTTAAATAAATCAATCAATTTTTTTAATATTGACAAAGTATTATTCTGTTTGTTAATGAATCAGTTCTTTAATATTTGATATTTTTTATTTTTGAATTTAAATAATGCAATTACTCAACTTAAAATTGAAATGATGCGATTTTTCAAAATTTTCAATCTTTTATTAATTATGAATACAAATGAAGTAATTTTTTGAATATTGATAACAATTTTTTGTTCTACTTAAATAAATGTATTTTTAAAGTTATGATAATTATTTTTTATTTAATTTTCAATTTCAAAGAATCCAAAATAAACTTATTTATATTTAAATATTAACTTTATGAATTATTTATTTGAATATAAATAAAAAAAAATGCTTAAACATTTCAATACATAATTTATGTAAATTATATATATAAATAATATATATAAATAACATATACAAATAATGTATATAAATAATATATTTAAATAATATATATACATACAAAAAAAAATTAAATATTAAAAGAATTAAATGAGGAATAGTTTGAAATTTAAAAGTTGAATAATATTTATTGAATATTAATATTTTGTTCAATTTTAATTTTAATTTTGATATTATATTTTTTTATAATTTTTAATTTTGAGTATAATAAAACATATAGCAGTATAGGAAAATTAAAATTATTAAATTAATTTTAAAAATTTTAAAAATATTTAAGTATTGAAAAATGTTACAACTTTTTTAAAATTTATATTATTTTAAATTAAAAAAAATATGTTAAGGGTTGACAACTTATAAAAAACATTTAAAATAATGTAACTTTTAAATTCCTTTAAAATTATTATTTTAAATATTTTTTAAACGTAGCTTAAAATATTTCTTTATATTAAAGTTGATTTTACGAGCTGATCTCTAAAAATGTAATTAATAATTTTAATTTATTAAATGAAATTTGAATTAAATCAATTTTAATATTAAATGTTGTGCCATGGAGCGTGAGCCGCGTCAGACGCAGACACGCTGGCCAAGCAGTTATAGCCATGTTTTCGCAAAGGGTATTGGCCTGAAACGTAACCCGTAATGGTCAGGGGGAAGACAGAGAGACGGACAGAGAGATGGACAGAGGGACGGACCGGGGGGACGGACGTATAAGAGACCAGGGCCAGTTGTGTCGTCGTTGTCGTTATTGTTGTTACTGTTGTTGTTGTTGTGGTGGTCATTGTTGTTGCTGCTGTTGTTGTTGTTGTTGTTGCTGCTGTCGAAGACGATGACGCTGACGATGATGATGTGCGGCACGATTATAGGAAATGGGTCAGATAATACACACAGGCACAACAAAGTAACTACCTTGTCAAGGCAGGTTGAATGTTTACCGTTTAACAGCAATACAGACACTTACACACACACACACACACACACACACACACACACACACATACACGCATACACATGCAGGTATGCATGCCTGACTGTAGTAACAGATTGGTCTTCATGTTTGGTTAACACGCGCAGAGGCGTGGCTCGATTCGGTGGTGCAGTGGTGCGGCGGTACATGGTGGGTCTTTGCTTTGCTATGCCTCCGCTTAGGCGCGCAAATTTTTATATCGTCTCGGCGAGAAGAGAGTGTACAAAGAGTACAAAGGTAAAAGAGTGTGGAGACAGAGAGAGAGAGAGAGAGAGAGAGAGAGAACGAGAGGGATGGGGGGCAGAGCGAGAGCGCAATAATTACAATGAAAAAGTTGATTTTCAAGAAATTTCACTTTAGAATGAGGCGTCCAGTGCGGTGGCTCTCGAAGTTGAAAGAAGTTGCTGACCGAAAAACTGGATTCCCTGGGAAGCTCCATTGATAAATTTACAGTTACGTGATGAGGCGGACCGCTTGCTGCCAGATGATAGTCAGATAGCCAGATACTCTGATACTCTGATACTCCGATGGTCCAATGGTCCAATGGTCACTCGGCTGGCGTTGAGCCATTTTAGCTTTAATTATCCGACTGCTAGTGGTTCACCCCTCACCATCCCCTCCCGTTCATCTTATCATTCACTCATTCGTTCATCCAGCGGATGAACCACGATTCGATAATATCATGAAAGAGTTGTGCCAATTTCTTGGACATCATTTAACACATCTCCATCCGCGTCCCAAGTGAAAGAAACTTTGGAGTGGATAATAGGCAAAAGCTTAATTGAAATCTTCGTATCTCCATGTGGTATCTATTTGCTCTCCAACGCAACGCATTGGCTCTCTGGAAAAAATATAGATTTTCGTCGTTGTTCGCTTCTCTCTGCTCCTTCCCCTCCCCAGCCCATCGTTGTTTGTGCCCTTCTGCTCGTAGTCCAAATGAAAACGAAAGTTTGAACATTTTGGTTAAAAATTCAAATAATAAAATAAAAAAAAAAACTAAAGAGTAGACAGAAAAATAAGGAGAGAAAAAAACGCACACACACACACGCACACACACACACGCACACACACACATGCATATACAAAAATAACCAAATTTAAATACGACAGAAATAATATTGCGGAATTTAGATATTTAAAAGTGAAAGTCATGGGCTGGCCCAAGACCTGGACTTGAATTTTTGAGACGTAAATCGTCGGAGCATCAGAGCATCGGAGCATCGGTCCAATGGACCAACAGACCAACGGAGCATTGGAGATGCTGTGAGATGATGTGAGATGTTCCCTACACATCATCCGATGAGCACGTCGCGTCGCAGTCGCAGTCGCAGTCGCAGTCACAGTTTCAGTCTCAGTTTCCTGTCTACGACTTTGTTCAATATTTGGACAGTTTCTTTAATTTCCTACATTGTTGTTGTAGTCGTTGCTTTTCTGGTTGTTGTTGTTGTTGTTGTTGTTTCTATTTTTTTATTTTTAATGGTAATTAGCTACGATTGCGACGATCGCAACGATTGCTACTGCGTCGGTCAGTAGGGAAGTAGCGTAATGGTGAGAGGGGGCTGGGAGGGGGCAGAGGAAATCACAGATGATGTTTACAGGGCCTCAACTTGAACTCTGATCAACGCAAATTCCTTAAAAGCCTCGGAAGGTGTGTTCTTGGTCAAAGGGCTATACAGGTGGCTCTTGTTATTGTAGTAGTAGTGGTTGTTGTTGTTGTTGTAATTGTTGTTGTTGTCCAATTGTTTTTATTGCATTTATTGCTATTGCTTTTTCGACTATTTTCTTTGTAATTTTCATTGTTTGTGCTCGTCGTTGGCATAAAACAAAGAAAAATAAACACCTAACAATATTTGCATTTAATATTTCTTTTTGTTGTTGCTGCTGTTATTGCTGTTGTTGCTGTTGTTGTTGTTGCCTTACGATTTGTTGACAAACTCATTCGATTTGCCCCGCCGCCTGCCACCTGTCTCATTTCTACTTCCTCTCGCACTTCATCCTCTGCCACTGCCTTTCCTTTTGCCTTTTGCCTTTCCCATTCCCATTCACATTCACCTTCTATTCTCTTTCTCTTTCTATTTCACTATTTGTTGCTGTCTCGCGTCTCCCTCTGGCCAGCGTCGCGCACTCGATAGGTTCTATTTGTTTTATTCCCAAATGCGCTTTGTCGTTAGACTTCGGCATTTGGATTGTTGGGTGAACTTAACGAAAAGATT
The DNA here is from genome assembly GCA_035044505.1 of Zaprionus lineosus. Classification (NCBI taxonomy): domain Eukaryota; kingdom Metazoa; phylum Arthropoda; class Insecta; order Diptera; family Drosophilidae; genus Zaprionus; species Zaprionus lineosus. The sequence goes on from JAWNNX010000064.1 coordinate 459,143, forward strand.
TAACTAATTCTCATTAATTTAAGTGTACTTCCTGCCTCCATGCAAATTACGGGTATTACTATAAGTGAGCTTTTCAACTGCCTCGCGCTTGGGCAATCCCCAAGCTTCGGCCTGTGCGTGTAAAGCTCTGCCATTTGGTATTGGTGTGTGTGTGTGTGTCTTTTTTTCGGTTGATTTATTATAGCGCTTGGATTTGTCTGTGTGTGTGTGTGTGTGGATACTTTCATTAGTATTGGTGATTTGTTCGATCCTGCCTCTGGCCTTAGTAAGCTTTTCAGGCACCGATCGGCAGCTCAAATGAACATCAAGTAAGCTTTTGCTTGTAAATCACTTGAAGTTTTTTCTTTCTTTTATTTCTTTCAGACTTTGAGTTTGTTATAAAATAATTTTTCTTAAATTTTCGAAATAAGTTGGCTTTATATATAACTTCAAAAGTTCAGTTGTTGAATTATTATTATTTCTTTACTCTTAATTTCAAAAAGCTTAAATTATTTTTTTTTTCAAATACATCAACTTTTGCGTTCGCTGTATGTCAGGCAAGTAGATGCAAGCCTCAGACCTTATCTCATTTTCTTATCTCTAAATCTACGCGAAGCTCATCCGTACGAAGATTTTGTTCAGACTTTTTAAACGGTACATTTCAAATTTGGCAAATATTTGGCTTATCTCTTGACTGAATATTGCATTGGTATTGGTGAGCTTTATGTACATGGACGTTTCGGGCATATCTCATGTAAGTTGCTTAAGTGTATGGGTGGCGTGGTGTGTAGGGCATGCGGACGGTCGTGTAGGCCGATCAACGGTCTTTCGGAAGTCAGTCCCTAGTCGTTCCGCCAGTCAGAAGATGTGTGAAAAGCGGTTAAGCATCGGCTTCGCTCTCAGCGGTTGGGAAAAAGTTGTTGACTTCCAGTCGGGGACATTTCGATATAGAATGCCTAGGCACTGATGGCAGAGTGCGCATTCGTTGTCTGTCAACGATATCGACAGCAGTGTCTCCGTGTGCCGCTATACCGCCGCTCTACCGTTATATCGTTAAAGGTATTCCCATTGTTGGTTCCGGTTCCTCGTCTTGTTCGTCTTGCTCGCGGTGCTTAAGCGGCTTAAAGTCTTAAAGAGCTTTACATATTTTGTTCTATTGTGCGTTAAATTGAATTGCGGTTGAGCTCATGAATGTCCCTGCGTGCGCGTGTGCTTCTGCCTGTGTGTCTGTGTGTGTGTGTGAGAGTTTATCCGTGTAAGCTCACATATATGTAGATAATGTGTGCATGCGTGTGACTCTGCGACAGTGCGTATTTATATCTACGAAAGGATATGTACTCTGGTTGCTCACTCAGTCAGTCAGTCAGTTTAGTCTCGTCACAGGACAGACATTGCATGTGAGTCCTTGCTGGCTGCAATCCAAGGACGAATCTGAGCCCCAAAGACGTCACTGGGCTTTCAGTTGGCCAAAAATTGATGGTCGACCATTTTAAGAACATTTTTACATCCGCCTAGGGCCTTCCTTATACGCATACACGCATACACGCATACACGCATACACACATACACATACGGATACGCACACGCATTTGGCATGTCAAAGGGATCTATTTTTAGATGCGCTCTCGCCTGATGATCCGGAAGATTGGCAGCAGCGGCTGACAGTCTCCATGAGGGGCAATCTATCCGTGATTTGATGTCGCTCTCTCTGCCACCCACATCCCCCCCTTCCCACCACCCACTTCTCCTCAGCAGCTCGAGTTTCATTTAAAAATAAATTATTCCAGTTCCTTCTATCAAATTCCAGTGAAAAGTTAATTAAAACTTTTCATTTCCAAACAAAAAAAAAAAAACTTCGCTCAGCTTTGGACCCGAAAATATGAGATATTTTCCATTCAGTAGTTTCTCGGAATATACATATCCAGAGAGAATTTCCAGGGCTTGAGATTCTATAAAAAAAAAACAGATTCTAATTATAAATTATGTGAATCTCCCCAACACTACCCCACCCCCCCTCCTCCTCTCATGGCTTATTTTTAGTAAAAATTTGACTAATAAAATTTTCATATTTTTTTTTCTTTTCCAATTTTACAGCTAAGCATCTGAAGGAAACTTAGCAGGATTCCTGCCACTGTCGCTGTCCCCACACATACACACACATACACACCAATATTGAGCGGACTTTTTCTATTCTCCATAAATATATATGTATATGTATATGTATATGTATATGTATATATCGTAGGCATCCAAAATTTCGAACGCGCTAACAGCTCGACGGCAATACGAAAATGGAAAAACATTTGATGACCACAAAATCATTTCTAGAAAATTTCTGTGAAAATTAAATACAACGTTTTATGCAGAAATCGGAAAATTCAAGCAGGAACAGAAGGAACTTCCCCCAAAAGAAAAAAAAAACACTTCCATAAATAAAGAGTAAGAATTATAAAAAAGAAGAAAGAGAAGATATAGAAATAGAAGTAGAAATAGAAATAGAAGGGAATTCAGAAAACGGAGGAAAACTCATTTAAAGCGCACACTGCAAATGACGGAACTGCTTCCTAAGTAACGTAAGGATACAACAGGGGAAAAAAAGTAAAAGGAATAAAAAAAAATAAGAGACAGAAACAGAAACAGGCAGGACACAAAGCAACCAGAAGGGAAGTAGAGAAACAAGAACAACATAACGGCAATAAGAAGAACACAACGAACATGTCTCACGTCGCCACCATTAAGACAGAAACGGAAAGCTACATCAGCGGCAGCAGCAGCAGCAGCAGCAACAGCCACAAACAATCGCCACAGCCCGCACAGCAATCGCACAATATCAACAGCAGCAGCAGCAGCAGCGGCAGCAACAGTAACAACAGCAGCGGCAGCAGCACAAGCAACAACAACAGTAATAGCAACAACAACAGCAACAACAACAGCAACCCCAACAGCAACCCCAACAACAGCAACCCCAACAACAACAACAGCGATGGAGGATACTCATTGCTGAACGGCAACCACTCATCGCATCAGCCACGCAGCAATGGACTCACTGCAGCAGCAGCAGCACATGCTGCGGCCGCCAGCTTTGGCAACGCCGGCAGCGGAAGTGCTACCGGCAATACTGTTGGCGGTGCAGCCGCTGTTGGTTACAATGCCGCAAATCTTAACTCCGCGCCGGCCACAGCCCTGACGAGCAACGGCGGCCTGCAATCACCCTACGAGCACTACAGAGCCGAGGATACCAGCTACGTGCCCATCGCACAATTCTATGCCGGACGTAGTGTATTCATTACCGGCGGTACCGGCTTCATGGGCAAGGTGAGTAATCGAATAGTGTGGCAATCAAGTAATCGATTTATCGTTTAGCTAAGCGCTTCAATAGAAGCCACTAAGAGGGTATCGCATTTCCACAGACACAGAGACACACCATATACACACACACACACAAGCAAACAGGATATATTCAGATATTTAGTGCACTGACACATTAGGACTAAGAGGGCGGGGGCTGGGAAGGAAGTTACCTTAGTTTCTCATGCCGACGACTGCGTCGTTTGTTCCACTGACAGTCGGTTTCTTGCTAGTAAAATTTTTGTTGCCTACTTTTGCGGGCAGCTGACATCACGCATACCGCACGTGGGTTTCAATGGAATTTTTGCATAATTTGCATTATGAACTGTTGAAATGTGGAACTTGGAGGCCACGCCTAGCAACGACACTCAGCTGAAATTAGGTTGTTCCATTGGGATTGGAATTGTTTAAGTCAGCGCTGTGTGATGGGGGTGGCGAGTGGGGAGGGGGGTACGACATCTTCTGCCTGACGACGACGCAACCAACAGATGTGAGGGTGAAGTTTCCTACAAACGAAGTGCAAAGCGACGTCTGAGCCGGAAGCTCAGCTGCTGCTTCTGCTGCTGCTGCTGCTGTTTGTTGACTCATCGTTGTGGCGTGTTCTGTAACACACACACACACACACACACGCGCACACGCTCATGTATTGTCAAAGCTACAGTGTGTGTCCCACATCAGCTTTAATTGTTCTTCAAGTGGGTGCATACAGTCAGACACAAACACACACACACACATACACGCACACATACGCGTAGTTACGACTTCTAATACGTCCTGTGGCTTTTGTTCCACTTTCTGGCATTGTTTTGCATATGTGTGCGTGCGAGTAGTTGCTTTGTATGTGTGACTTGTGCATGCCTCCTGCCTCTACGTTGTTATGACATGTAATCGCTGGCGCCGGCGCCGCTCAGACTGCGACACGATTGGGCACAGTGTGGCAAACGCAATTTGTAATGTTGTTGGCTCCTTTTCGTCCATTTTGTGGCTTTCATCGATTTTGTACAAGAATCGACGTGCACTTTAATTGCACTATAATTATTTGAATGTCATAGCGTGTAACCCTTGTACGTCATAGCCACGCCTCCCAAATACCAGTCACCAATATTACGACCACCGCCACCACCACCACAAGCAGCAGCAGCGCCGCCTGGACATTGCCATTGTCCTGATGTAATTTCAATACAATTCTCACATCATTTGCATTGGGCGTGTCAGGCTATGTACACTTCCTGTCAATGTCCTTTGCACGCATAGACGTGTGCGTAAGCGAATGGAGGATATCGACAGGACACCTTTGAGTTCAAGCATTCATTCACTTATTGCTGCTCACCTGACGCCTTTCTCCCTGTCGCCCTTCCTCCCTTTCTCCTTTCCTCCCTTCCTCCTTTCCTCCCTTCCTCCCTTCCTCCCTTCCTCCCTTCCTCCCTTCCTCCCTTCCTCCCTTCCCACCCTCCTCCCTTGGGCCGAGGGGTCACGTTCCCGGTTCGATTGACTGGTTGGCTTTAATTATAGCCTATGACCCGGTGTCTTAATTGTAAGGACACAGACCGCCCCCTCTTATGGGAGGTTAAAGTGTCCTTTAACTAGGGGATAACTAATAGAGCTCATGAGTGGTTCAATTGGCTTAATGACTCCATTACTTTTCGGCCACTTGCAGGTGCTCGTGGAGAAGCTGCTGCGCTCATGTCCGGATATAAGGAACATATATCTGTTGATACGGCCGAAGCGTGGCCAGGAAGTGTCGGCACGCCTGACGGAGCTCCTCAATGCACCGGTAATTATATGAAAGTCCTTATTTGATGCAGTCCTTAATTGAATCTCATTTGATGCCTTTGCAGCTGTTCGAGTCACTGCGTCGCGAGAAGCCCAAGGAATTAAGCAAAGTCATACCCATTTCCGGCGACATAACATCCGAGGAGCTGGGCATTTCAGAGAGCGATCAGGTGCGTACACTCTAAATGAATATATCCTTAAATATCCTGTAAATAACTCTTTTCCTCCACAGTTCCTACTCTGTCGCAATGTTTCTGTTGTTTTCCATTCGGCAGCCACTGTGAAGTTCGACGAGAAACTCAAATTGTCAGTCACAATCAATATGCTCGGCACGAAACGCTTGGTCGAACTGTGCCATCGCATGATGTCCTTAGACGTGAGTGTACTTACACTTTCCCCCTCCATTTCAAATGCAGGACTTAAACACACTTAACACTGCTCTTCTCCTCCCATAGGCACTCATTCACGTCTCCACTGCCTATTGCAATTGCGATAGAACCGATGTATCAGAGGTTATCTATGCACCACCCTATAATCCCGATGATATCATCTCATTAATCAATTGGCTTCCGGAGGATATACTCGATCAGGTGAGTTTCCCCAACTGCTTACCAGATGGAACTCTCTTAACTTACCTTGCGATCCTTCATCCTTTCGATCCTTCAGCTGACACCGCGTCTCATTGGCAAGCGTCCCAATACGTACACATTTACAAAAGCCTTAGCGGAGCATATGTTACTTAAGGAGGCTGGGAATCTGCCCGTTGCTATTGTGAGGCCCTCAATTGGTAAGTTCTGGGCCACAAAATGTATATATATATGTATATATATGATGATTCGAATCGAATGATTACAGTGACTGCCAGCCTGAATGAACCCTTTGCCGGTTGGGTGGACAATTTTAATGGTCCAACGGGTCTAGTCTCGGCGCTGGCCAAGGGCCTGTTCCGCACAATGATGTGCGAGAAGAACTATGTGGCCGATATGGTACCTGTCGATATTGTGATTAATCTAATGATTGCCGCTGCCTGGCGCACAGCGACGCGCAAATCCAATAATTTACTAATTTACAATTGCTGTACCGGTCAACGTAATCCCATCATTTGGTCTGCGTTCGTCAAGCATGCCATGTCCAGTGTGCGTAAGCATCCCTTGGGTAAGAGTCCTTTTACTACTCATAACAAAAATTAGAACTTCTTTACTAAACAACTTCATTTTTTTCCCACACCCAAACCCATACCCACACCCACACCCACACACACACACACACACATTTGTAGAGGGTTGTCTGTGGTATCCTACCGGTGACCTGCGCATGAATCGTCCTATGAACACGCTGAATTGTATATTAAAACATTTTGTACCGGCCTACATACTGGACGGAGTGGCGCGTTTGATGGGCAAGAAGCCATTGTAAGTTATCCTTAATGATCCCTATATATAATATAATACTAAGACTTTCCTCCTTTCCCCCCTGCATTTCCAGTGTTGTCAACGTACAAAACAAAATTGCCAAAGCTGTTGAATGCTTAGAATACTTTGCCACACGTCAATGGCGCTTCAAGGACGACAACGTCAATGGTCTGCTGCACACACTCAGTCCCAAGGATCGTGAGATATTTGTCTTTGATGTAAGCAACATCAACTGGGATAAGTATGTGGAGCGTTACGTACTGGGCTTCAGGGAGTTTCTCTTCAAGCAGCGACCCGAATCGCTGCCCGCCAGCAGAAAGCGTATGGTTAGGTGAGTGAAAATCAAAATCATATATCAAATAATAATAATAATAATAATAATAATAATAATAAAATGATATCCTTGCGCCTGCAGACTGTACTATCTGCATCAGTTGGTGAAAGTGGTTGCCGTGCTGCTCACCTGGCGCTTCCTTATGTCGCGCTCGAAGCGTCTGAATGACATGTGGGGCGCCTTCCTGGAAAATGCGCTGAAAATTGCGCGCCTGATTCCATTCTTGTAATAATCCGATTGGCTGATGGCTGATGACCGAGAGAGAGTGACACACGTGGAAAACGAGATGCGGATTGAATCTTGTCTGGTGATGTTCTTCTTTGCAATTTCTAAATGCTTCAACATGGCGTTCATTTTAGAGGTTTTTAGCAAATAATTATAATCATATTTTTATATATGTTAAACGAGTAAACAAAACCGCAGTAGCTGTGCATCGGGTTAATAAAATGCCAATTAGCGTGCATCCCTTCAACCACACACACATATACACAGATACACAGATACACAAATATGCACCTAATACCACACACACACAGATAGACAGACAGAACAGATCAAACAGATCAGACAGACAGAACAGACAGATCAGACAGATCAGACAGATCAGACAGACAGAACAGACTGTACAGACAGTTTGACAGACATATAGATAGTTAGACAGACAGTCAGACATACAGTCAGACATACAGACAGACAGACAGTCAGGCAGGTGCAACGCAATTGTGCAATTTTTGAGATACTTTTATATATATATCTCTATCCAAGGTGTTGGTTCTTTCTCGTTGGCGTTGACGACGTTGAAGACGTAATTTTTGTAAATTTTGTGCAGTCAACTAAGTAAATTAATAAACTACAAATTAAAACTAATTAAAAGGTATATCTGTATAAAACTTATATACGATGAATAACAAATTATATATATATATATATATATATAAATATATATTTATATATATTCCACCTTTTGCGTAAAGAAATACACTTGGAAAAAGCGACCATTGGAATCGTACTAATTTATACACATATATATATATATATATATAGTTATATATAGTTATATATATATATATATTGAACTATGTCAAATCGAACAAATGAGCAGAAGAAAACAAATTTAGTCGAATTCGATCAATTTTTGAAGAGAGAAAAAAAAAAAAATAAATATATAAAATAAATAAATTAATAAGGAATCCCAATAACAAAACTATTTAAAGAAAAAAGGACATTCGTTTAGTGGAAAAAGAAAAAGAAAAAGAAAAACAAAAGAAAAACAAAAGAAAAGAGAAAACTATAAAAATGGCTTGTTATTGCTTTAAATTACATAAACGTAACGTAACGTATGCTAATTAATTAATTATAATTATTATTACTAGTTTTAACATTTTTACAATTACAATTAAGTTTTCAATTTATATATGAATTACAACAAACCGAAACAAAACAAACAAAACAAAACACAAAACAAAACACAAAACAAAACAAAAACTACAAAAAAGAAAAATTTAAAAAATTAAAATTTAATAAAATACAAAATTGCAAATTATAAATACAAAAATACAAAAATAAATATACGAAATTCAATTTATGTATATGTACAATATTGTGGAGAACATGAAACAAATGGAAACCAATAAATAACATAACAAAACAAAACAAAGACAAGCGACAAGCGACAAGCAACAAAGCAAACAAACAACAAATATATTTATATAAACATCAAAGAGACACACAAATAATTTCTTAGCATTTGCAGCCTAAAATTGAAGTTTGAAAAAATCTATACAGATATATGCGGATATATATATATTTGTATATATATATATATATTTAAAAACTATATATAAAACTGATCAAGAGTTTTTGACATGAGATTGTATACAGAATTAGCGACAAGGCATTATTAAATTTATATTATAAATAAATTAAAAAAAAAATAAAAGCAAAAGCAAGAGCAAGAAAGGGAACGAAACAAAAATCTAAAAACAAAAATTGAAAATTAAAAATTAAAAATTAAAAATTAAAAAATAATAACTAAAAAATAAAAATTAAAAAATTAAAAATTAAAAATTAAAAATTAAAAAATAAAAATTAAAAAATAAAAATTAAAAAATAAAAATTAAAAATAAAAAATAAAAATTAAAAATTAATAAATAAAAATTAAAAATAAAAAATTAAAAAATAAAAATTAAAAATTAAAAATTAAAAATTAAAAAATAAAAACTAAAAAATCAAAAATTTAAAAGCGAAATTCAGATCGACACAAAGAACATATAGTAAGAACATTCCATCCAGTTAGTAGCGCCAAGGGGTATCCAATTCTTTCCAGAATCTTCCCACTTTTGACCATCCCGGGCATTCGCATCGATCGCCTCATCATTCATTGTCCGATCTATGAATTGGGATATATATATATACACAGTTATATATATATATATATATGTAGATTATGATTTGTATACACATCTTTTGGGATCGGGATTGGGTCTACATATATAAAGGATTTCGTGCAATTCATATACACTATGTTATAGCCTAGAATTTATAATATATTTTATATTTTAAACGATTATAAACGTTTTGTAAATTTCAGCGCATCAATAAATAAAATCATACAAAAAAGAAAACAAAACAAAAACAAAAACACAAACACAAAAATAAAAATAAAAACAAAAATTAAATTAAATTAAAAGTGAAATTATGAGAACTACAAATATACTTCCAACAAAATATAAAAAGAAATGAAGAAAAAGAAGAAGCAGAAGAAGAAGAAGAAGAATATATAAAGAATGTTGATTTCATTGTCTATTCAAAAATTCTTTAATTTTGAATTTTTTTTTAAACAGTCATATTAACTAGAGCCTAGAGAAAATATAAACTAAAATGATATGATAAATAATACTAAATACAAATCTATACAACAAATTGTAAAACGCTATTTAACGGGTTTAGTTCTTATTGGCATAAAAAATTATTAAAATTAGAAAATGATGATGAAAACTGAGAAAACAAACAAAAAAATAAATTAAATAAAAAACCTTAAGAAAATTGAAAAAAAAACAACAAATCTCGTCTTTTATTGGGGAAACTTTCAGATTAAATTATTTTACATTTTTTAGATAATTTAAAAATTATATTATTAAAAAAGAAATTAATAGTTTTAATTTAATAAAAAAAATTAAATTTTTAACCTAACATTTTTGATACTAATATATTTTTTTAATTTAAATTAATTTATACTATGTAAATCAAATAAAAATATATGAAAGATTAAGAAATATAAAATGATCAATATTAAGAAAATTAAAAAAATAAAATATATATAGATATGTATACATATATATAATATAAAATAAATATTTATATATATTAATATATAAATTAATAAAATAAAAAAAAACAAAAAAAAGTAACTAAAACATAAAAATACTTAATATAAGAGTTTTTTATTTTATTTCATTTTTTATTTATAACTTAAGTTCAAGAAATCTCAGTTTAAGTTTTATAAAAAATATATAATAATTAAAAAAGTATTAAAAATTAAATGATTAAAGCCCAAATTTAATGAAGAATAATTTAAATAAATAAAATTTTAATTAAAACAATTATTAAGATTTCAATAAAAAAATATAATTTATAAAATTATAAATTAAAAAAGTTTTTTTTTTTAGGCAAATTAAAAGGCGTGGTCGATGGGTATAAAAAAAATGCAATTTTCAAATTTTTGTACACATGAATTTTCATTTATTATTATTTAGTTTTCACTTCGGTTTTTCACAATTCATGCGCTTAGACGCTACCATCGTTAAAATTATCATTTTCCGCTTTTCCATGTGAATTGCAATATAAATAGTTTTATATTTAAATTAATTTTATTTACTTGTGAAATGTTATGATTATGGAATTACATTAGATCAACATCTTCAATAATTCTGTGAGTACAGAAAAACAAACAAAAAAAAAGTGTAGTTTATAGTTTATATCCTTTATCCTTTATCCTTTATTATAGCGAGACGAGACAAGGTGTGAAAATCTCTGTTTGTGTTTCAATTAAATTGCCCACAAACAGGGCCAAGATTTTGAGACTTGCTTAGAGAATCGGAGATAAGGTGGTTAAGATCTTCAATAATTATTTAATTATTATTATGTGTAAAATGCAAAATAGCAACAATAAAAAAAAAAAAAAATTTAAATAAATATTCATTTCAAACTGAAGCTTTTTTTTCTCTCTTTGAGTTCCATTTATGGTTTTAAAAATAAAAATAGTATTTTTTAGCTGTTTGTATTTTATGCCATTTGAGAATTGTTTTTTTTTTCAGCAAAACCTCCATTTTTCTTATACATATGAATGTTTTTGTTGTATATTTTGACATTTGTTGTTTTTATTGTTTTCCTTGATTTTCCTTAGGCTTCCCTTCAGGAGTTGCCCCCAGGTCGCCCTCGCGTGCTTTGCTCTTGCGAATTTTGTGGTTTCTGGTATATTCTGGTATATACTAAATGGACTCTTTGTTGTAGTATGCGTAAGTGCTGCTTATTATTTTCTTCATCCTTACATCCTGCCATCCTTTCCCATTCTCATTCTCAATCTCTTGTGGTTATCCTTAACAATGACTCATCATTTTTAAAATTCTTCAATTATCCTTTTATTTATTTTTTTTTAGCACACTTTTCACTAACATCCTTGCGATCTCTACTACTCACATATCTGATTACAAAAGTTTTATCTTTTATCTTTTATCTTTTATCTTTATCTTTTTCTTTATCTTTTTTCTAGTCTTTACGTTTCTTTTTCTTTACTTTAATGTTATTCATTTTCTTCTTCATTTTTAATGTTTCGTCTTTTTTTCGTATTTTTTCTTTTTTTGTATTTTAATTTATGTCTTTGTTTTGGTTTAACAAAATAAAATGAAAACCTTCAATTTTATATTTAAATATTTATTTTTATATCTATTTATTTTTCTCGTTAATTTTTATTTTACTTCTGTATTTTGTATTTCGTTTTCTGTTTTATGTTTTATGTGTTTTTTTTTTATTTTTTATTTTTCACTTTAAATTTGCTTTGGTATTGGGGGCGCATGCACTAATTTGCATTCAACTGGTTATTAAGTATATAAAAAATACTATTTATTGTGATTTTCATTTTGTGTTTTTTTTTTTTATTTTTTTTTTACCCATACACAAGACAGTATAACATTTTTTGTTTCTTTACATAAATAATGTTCACTTTTATTTTTCATATATCATTTGTTAATTTTCCTTATTTTTCATTTTTCACTTTTCAATTTTCATCTTTCAATTTTTAATTTTCATCTTTCAATTTTCATTTTTAAATTTTCATTTTTTAATTTTCATTTTTCATTTTTCATTTTTCAGTTTTCACTTTTAATTTTTATCATTCTTAAATTTGTATATTTATGGTTTCAAAAATTTCGTTGCGACTTTTTATTGTTGAGAAATGAGGTGTATTCAAAGCTACTGATATTGGTTGGCGGCTTGGCTAAAAGGGGGTAACAATACAACCGAAATATGTACCAATGTACCAAACGAAAGTGTACCCAAAACATGTCGAAGACTTTCCCAATGGATGTGCGGGGGTCTCGACTCAAGAATCGATATAAACGAACTGCGCGCCAACACTTTTAATCCATATGAAAATACATATACATATATATTAAGAGATATATATATATATATATAGCACACATACATGCACACATATGAGTTGTAACTCTTGTCAGGTTATGGAATTAGGTACATAAGGTAAGTGTTCAGGGTACAATGTGGATCGCATGCAATGCGACAGAGAAATAAGCGGACTGAAGTACTGAAGGATCGGCCATTCGACATATTGATACAATCTTAGCCCCCCCTCCCCCACATACAGAAACATCCATTGATTGATTATACGGAACAGAAAATATGGCAAATATATATATATATATATATCATATATATATCATTGAAATTCATTTAAGATCTCTTACATTTAACGCATATTTTTGGGTATGTATTTGTTTTGGGCTCCTCCTTATCCTCCTCCTAATCCTTGGAGGCCCTAACATGCCTCGGCACAACCATAATATAGATACATATACATATAAGTAAGTACATATTGTAGTGTAGATGTGTTGCTCCACACACACACAAATATCTGTATAAATAAATATATATATATATATATATATATATATGCATATATATATGTATATATATATATATATATTCATGTTCCTCATCGCAAATTATGCATGCAAATTAATTTCTGCAATCGCATTTTGAGCAAAAGTAAGTTAAGGTTAAGATCTAAATTTTAAGCTGTGGATGTTGAGATATATATATCTGAGTATATATATATATATATTGTTATTTTAAGCTTTATTATTTAATATATGCATATGCATATATATGTATGTGTATATGTATATGTTCACATCAATTTCTTTTTTATTGTTTTCTGCTTTCAACATTTTTGCTGCCTATGCAAATAATAAACATAGCTTTCAGCACACACACATACACACATATATATATATGCATATGCATATATGTCATGCAAGTTCATATATAGATGTATGCGCATATATAACTGTAGACTCGTACACAAGCAAAACATATACATACATATAGTTATTGGATTATCATCTTCGTCGATCTCAATCATTGATCTGTTCCTTTTATATTTTTCCTATATGGCTACATATGTATACATGTGTGTGTGCACACACACAAGTATACATACAAACACACACTGAATATGCTTATACTTAATATATATACATATACATATATGAATATATATATATATATATATATATATATATGAATCAAATGTTTCGTTAAGATTTTTCGCTAGGCTTGGCGCACAAATTTGCCAGGCTCAAATTTTTTGGGTGTATTGTATAATTTATCAAGTTTTTGTTTTCGCTTTTTAAATATAAATATGCATTTTTTAATATTAACATTATTTTTGGTTTTTTGGTTTTGTTTTGTTTTTGTTTTTTTTCTTTTGTATATTTTATGCCATGTGTATATATATTTTTATAAAAATTATATAATTTAAAGCTTGTTTGTTACGTCTGAACTAAATGTAAAAATTTGAATAACCACCCCCCCACCCAACCCCAACGTTCGATTATCGATCATCGTCTATCGACTATCGATTGCAATTTAACATATGCAGAAACAACATTATTCCACTTAATTATTTAAACAAATGCGAGCTGCACAATTAAAGCTGCGGCTTTTCGCTTTCGGTTTTGGTTTTGGTTTTGGTCAACGCAAAAGGTGAAAATATTTTACAACAATTTCTCATATATTTTTTTTTTCTCTTTTCTTTTTTGTTTTTTGTTTTCTTGTTTTTTGTTTTTTGTTTTCTTTTCGTTTTTTGTTTTAAGCTTTCTTCTTCTTTTTCGCTGCTTCTATAATAATTATTATTATATTTAAAATCAATCTGGCGTCCAACTTAAAAATGAGAAAATCTCTTTTCGTTTTCATTGTTGTTGTTGTTTTTCTTGTTGTTGTTGTTGTTAATTATTTTCTTTCTTTTTTTTTTTTAATACTACATTTTGTTTTTTAAACATACAACTGAATTTTCATAAAAATCACCCTGTAAATTGTAGTTTCTCATGCTTTTTGTTTTTGTTTTTGTTTTGTTTTTTTTTTCCAATGTTCTTTATGTATATATATATGTATATGTATGTGTGTATATTTTACATACTACTTTTAGTACTTAGAATATAAAATATACTACGACGGAAGCTTTTATTTACAGGTTAAAAAACAAAAAAAAAACATAAATAAAAAAATTCAAAATTAAATCAATTCAAAAATAAATAAAAATAATTGATGGATTTTTTTTCTATATATTTTTTTTTTTTTGGGTTGGGATTTTTTGGATTTAGTATTTTGCGCGTTGAAAAAAAATAAATAAATTATGACATTGAATTCTCTGTGTGTTACGCGGTCCTTGAATCGAAATCTCTTGTATTTTTTTTTTTATTTTTTTTTTTAGGAATATTGTTTAGCATTTCAGTCATTAGCTTAAAAAATAAAATTAGCAATTAAAATTCTGTTTGCAAATTAAGAACTAAAATTAATTATATAAATTTTCGTATATATACAACCTCTGCATTTGGCAAACTAATTGATTATAAAAACTAAACTATAAACTAACTTTCAACTAATTTGGTATTCCATTTGTTTATAATTTCTTTCTTAGTTTTTTTTTTTTTAATTTATTTTTTTTTTTAATTATATGTGTAATTTACGCATACAAATTTAATTTCTTTGCATCTTTACCTCAGCTTTTCTCGTTTTGGTTTTTTTTTTTTTTTAATTTAAATTTAAACTTTAATTACAATACTTTTTGTGAACTTCTCACTCGATTTTTACTTTTTCTCTAGAAATTATTTTTAATGCGATCTCCAACAAAATTAAGACGGCGGCAGCGCTGCCCTGCCCCGCCCCTCGGATGCACAGACTTGGCGCATCGCCGGGTGGAATCCACAGAAAACTTAGAGCTTTTAGCTGCGATGCACACCCTGTAACAATTCACGTATAGACACCCTGTGTGCTTCGTATGGCACCCTAACAACTGATTTCGGAATGATTGTTGTTGTCCTTGTACCGTTCCGCATATCCTTGAATGGTGAATGGCGACTCACTGCCCGACGTCACAGATGCACCGTCTCCATTTACGATCACTCCATTGCCCGTGGGCAGCGTTCCGTTCATCTTGCTGCATTCCCTCTCCACTTCACCCTTGAGCTTCATCTGGATGTTGGCATAGGACTGCTTGACGCTACCATTGGGTGCTCCGCCATTGGCCAGACTCTTGGAGAGTGCCGATGCGTCCAGCGTGATGCCGTCCAGCTGGGAGGCAAACGAGAGCGGCGGCTGGATGGTCGTCGGTGTGGGCTGCGGCGTGTCCAGGCTTATCAGCTTTGCCTCGTCGCTGTGCGTGGGCGAACGGAGAATGGGCGTGGTTGCTGCCGAAGTGCCTACCGAGGCCACCGACTGCAGGTTACGCTGCGAGTCGCCATTGGCCATTGTCGTGATGGTGCTGCTGCTCAGCAGTGGCTGGTCACTCTTTGAGTTTGGTAGGATGAAGGATGTTTCCCAGCAATCGCCGCTAATGGGCGCAGTTGTCTCATCCATGGCCTCCGCCAGCGTGGGCTTGGGTGCGGCGGGTGAGGTAACTGCGGGTGGAGTGCACGCGTTCTGCTGTCGCTGTGCCGTGGGCGCATATGATGCACCGCCGGTTGCATGTGCTGCCCCATTAGCGGGCAGCGGTACCAAGTAGTCCGGTACGGCCAAGCAGAACTCCTCTCCGTTTGGCGGCCTTATGACAGTTTCATCGCGTTCGGAAGCAGTGGGGCCCAGGATATTCGGCAGCGGAGCGTTCATGATGGTGCTGTCCTGGGTGCAGGCGGTTAGATGCTCCAAGAGACTGGTGAAAGTGGGTCGATCCTCCGGCGTTGGGTTCCAGCAGTCGGCCATGATCTTGTAGATAGACACTGGACACTCGGTGGGCGAGCCAAGTCGACCGCCACGCACCACCAGCTCCATGACCTGCGTATTATGCTGTCCGGGATACGGCGAGCGACCCAAGCTAAAGACTTCCCAGAGCAGAATGCCAAAGGACCAAACATCCGTCTTAGAGGTGAATATGCCATCGAGGAAGGCTTCTGGCGGCATCCATTTGATGGGTAGCATTGCCTTCCCGCCCTTGCGATAGTAGTCCGATCTGTAGATGTCCCGGGACATGCCAAAGTCCGCAATCTTCACCACGCGTCCAGGACCCTTGCTGCTCAGCAGACAATTTCGAGCCGCAATGTCGCGATGAATGAAGCGTTTGCTCTCCATGTAGCGACAGCCCTTGGCAACGTCCAGGGCGCAGAAGAGCAGATCCTTCATAGTCAGCAACGAGGGTCGTTCCGGAGTATTGCGATTCTCGCGAAGAAACTTCTGCAAGTCACCGCCGGCGAGCAGTTCCAGGACAATGTAGTAGGGCTGGCGATCGAAGCAGACGCCAATGAGATGCACCATATTGGGATGATTGAACTTGGCCATGATGGCCGCCTCCTTGAGGAAATCCTCCTCCTTTTCACGCTTCGGATCCTCCCGCAGAGTCTTCACCGCCACCGGCATCTCCACTGCATCTCCGTCGCGATGACGATAGAGCGCCAGGTACACCTCCCCGAAGGCGCCTTTACCCAGTGCACTGCGGATTGAAAAGATTGAGGTCAAAGGTTGCGGAGGAGTGAGACAAAGGATACTTACTTGACCAGCTGTAGGCTTTCGCGTGCCACCTGGGGCAAGCTGTTGACATCGATGTGACCATTGAGGATGCCATCGCAGCCGTAGTTAGGATTGAAGTTGTTCAGGTTGGAGTCATCGATGTTGTGGCGCAGGCGGCTGAGCTGCAGATCCTGTTCCACGAGCATCTTATGCCGCAGCTTGGCCTGCTTCTTCCGCTGGTATCGATTGTCTGTAATCCAAGCAAGAAACTCGTGAGTGGTGCAATCGATGAGTGAAAGGGAATCTTCGACTTACATAGCATAAAGACGAGAGCGGCAATGCAGACGAAGAGCACGGCCAGGGAGAACATCAGAATGGAGACCAGATACTGGAAGGAGGACTTGCCTGCCTCCTCTTGGATCTCGCAGGCCGTATGGTTATCCCGCTTGAGGCTCCAGCCATCCGGACAAATGCAGCGCACTTTGGAGCGGAACTCATCAAGGGCCACGCATCGATAGTCACAGCCACATCCTTCGATCGCCGGTATGATGATAATTGCTCCTGGGCCACTGCTGCCGCCTGCATAGATCTCGCTGGTATCCTGGAGACTGCGACTGGCACTGATGTAGGAGCTGCCACCCTCGCCATTCGACTCGTTGAGGTAGACATCGCCGCCAGCGTAACCGCCGCCACCACCGCCAGTGTTGCAGCCTCCGCCGCCGCCACCAAAGCCACCTTGTCCATGTCTATGCACGCTGCTCCCATTATCAGCCAGCTCCACATAGCAGGAATGTCCTCCACGGCCGCCTTGCAGCAGTGCAGCTCCGTAGGTGGGACTCAGTGCCTGATCCTCCTTGGCACGCCAGCCACCGCCAGGACCAGCGGTCTTCTTGTTCAGCGGCTCTCCATTGATTTGACCGGATTCTGGGGACTGCAGTAGCTTCGCGTTTTGTCCATGCTGGAAGTCCTCATCAATGTACTGACCAATACCTAAGCCACCGCCACCACCGGCCACTATCAATGGAACCGCCTCGTTCTTCGCTTGGTTAAGCAGAAAGACAAAGGAGCCACCACCGCCACCGCCAGCTCCATTCTCAATGAATATATTCTTGACCATGTCCTGCTTATTTCGGAAGCTGTATTGTCCCAGGTCCAGGTCGTGATCTGTGCCGCATCCCGCTTCCTTGTGGGTGCCCATGGACTTAATGCATGCGTTGTCGCCCTGTTGACCCACCAGGAAGTAAAGCTCCTCGTTTTTGTGCAGCTCCAACACCGCGACAGCCACCGAGCCACGAGAGCTGCCCACGCCGCCTGATCCGAGTCCACCACTCGCTCCCTTGGCAATGATCCTAGAAGGATTTCAAGACATATAAGGAATGGGCGAAGATTAAAGGTTTTCAAGTTACTTACGTGTAGTGTCCTTCGTTGGGCACTTTCCACTTCTGCATTCCTTTGTATGTGCTTTGATCCTCGACGACGTAAACCTCGCGCAGGACATGCTCCTGGCTCTGCTTGTAGATGTTCTCGCACTGCGCCTGTGTCGGTCCTATCATGCCCCTTGTATCGCAGGTGGTCAGTTCTAAGTCTGTAACCCAGAAGGATGATTGGAAGGGTTAGCAGGAAAAAGGATGCAAATATCCTTGGCAGCCAGCGAAACTTACAGTTTGTGTGCTCAAAGTCGTGATGCGTGGGACTCTTCAGGTTGTTCCTGACATCCCAGTAGTTGTAGCCGTTGAGGTGATCCTCTGGTATGTTGAGTCCAAAGCATTCCGGGCTTAAGGAGAAGTCGTCAACAGCGACGTCCGAGAAGATGCGCATGCCCATCCTGGCCTCAAACTGAAGGTAGTATCTACAGGAAGTAAAAGGAATGTATAAATAGCCGTGCATCGAGCTAGGATGCTCTCCAGGAGACACTCACTTGGCGGTTATGTTGGGCAGGACGTATTCGGCACGCAGCCAGTCACTGCCCTGGTTCTTGGTGCTCCACCAAAGGGTAGTGGTTATGTTCTCCTTCTCCTTCATTTCCACCACAGAAAGATTAATGCTGCCAGGATTCTTGCCAAACTGATGGATGTAGAAGCGCACCACGCAGGAGTTGCGGTACGGGGACTCCGGATTGCCGTGCACCGAGGGCGGTGGGTTGAAGGTCTTGCTCAGCATGATGGCATTGCTGGCGAATCCAATGATCGAGTTCTTCTCCGAGTCGTTGATGTGCTGGTTCATGTTTACCAGCATGTAGTAGCCGCCGGTGGAGTTCAGCAAATGCTGCTGGGTGTGATCGCCGTCGGGACCCGTGTCATGGGTGGGTGACGAGCCCGTGTGACGCGACCAGGTCAGTGTGGTCTTACCCGAGTCCCGCCAGCCACACCAGTCATCCTCGAAGTCACATCGCCCGCCATAGGGTATCTTGTCTGTGGAGGGGAAGGAACTTGCTTAGTGAGTCCAAAGGAGGAGACGATGAAGGAGCTACTTACCACATGACTGCAACTCATCCTCGGCATCGTCGCAGTCGCGGGTAATGTCGCAGATGCGGGGCAAGGGAATACAAACGGGGACTCTGTTCATCATGCACTTGACCTGTGACGTGCTGCACTTCTCGGACTTGGTGCCCTCTGGGAAGCAATTGACCATGCGCAGGTTATCCAAGGCGACGTGTCCCTTTTGTCCGGTCTTCAGCTCAGGGACGATTTCAAAGACAAGCCGAAAGTCACGGGAAATCCTGCCCAGACGATAGAGCTTACGTGTCCACTGACGGAAGTTGTCACCCACGATCTCTGCCGGGACCCAGCTGCTCTCATGGGAGTGCAGTGGCTCCACCACCACCCGGGACAGGCCGTGACTCATGTCGCTCTGATGCATGTACACCTCCAGGTAGCACTTCTCCAAGGTAGTGCTGAACGAGGGTGACGTAAGGTTCAATTGCCTAGTCGTGGGTTGGACCCGCGCGTAGAGGAAGTGGCCGTTGGCGTCATCTCTGTGATCGGCGGCGGGTCCTGGCATCAAACCCGTCATGTTCTTCTTCGCCAGCTCCGTGCCGCTGATGACTTGGAATCCATCCGTTAAATGCTCAGTCCAAACCCATGCACAGGAGACCTCAAAGTTACACTTGACGCCCAAGTAATCTTCCATCTCCGACAAGGCCGAGGACTCCGTGTGCGGAGCATAAGTGTTCTGGAAAAGGATTGCAATTAAGTAAGGATGCTCAGATGTTGGATGTGGGGAAGGCTTACCATTCTCGGTGCTGTATCCCGCACTCGTTCCTTAATCTTCTGTAGGGGATCCAATTGATCTGGGTCGCTGTCGATGTCACCGTCCATGTTGCCATGGGTTGCTCCTCCTATCGGCTCATCCGCCTGGTTCAGACTCTTCTTCAGCTTCAGCAATTCTGATATTGCGTTTTTCCGTGAAGGAGGACGCATCTGCTGACTGTCCATGCCTGCATAGAGCGGCGGGAATCGTGTGGAGTATGCTCCGGAGATCGGACCAGCGGTCATGGCTGCCGCTCCGTTGGGCTGTCGCAGCTTCTCGCCATACCGATCGGCAGATCCAATGCCGCCAAGTCCATCGATCTTGCCAATGGAGGAGGTGGCCGAGTAGGAGGCGTATCCAGCACTGCTGCCAGATATGCCACCGCCAGGACCACCCACCGAGGGATTCATAAGTTCCTTGCGCAGCGATGCCATGCCACGATGTCCGTTACCACGCTCGGGGCGTGGCAGACCACCAGCGCCCACCTGTGCCAGATTCTGACGACGTCGCGCATCATGACGACTTCCAGGCGGCGGCCGGGAACCAAAGGTGCCCACACTGGCCTCCCCCTCATAGTCATCATAGACATGGACGGGCTGTGCGAGTCCCGGCAGCGTTGGCAATGGCAACGGCTGCGGTTGCTCATGGAGACGTCCGTTGCGCAGCTGCTTGCCCGGCCCCTGATAGTTGTAGTTGTTGTAGTTGCTGCCTTGATGCTGGGACATGGGCAGCGAGTTGAAGGTGTGGTTCAGCAGCGGCCGTTGCCCCACCACCTGACCAACCATCAGGCAGCTGAGCAGGCCAAGTAGCAGCAGCCATTGTGGGCGTGGCATGCTCCTCCTTCTCCACACACTGTGGATGCCCAAAAGCTTCAACGTTTCAATGTGTTTGGTTTTTGGGCCTCTTTTTTTTTTTTTTTTGTTGGCTGTCTGTCTATGTTTGTGTGTGTGAGTGTGAGTGTGGGTGTGTGTGAGTGTGGGTGTGTGTGAGTGTGTGAGTGTAAGTGTGAGTGTGTGTATATATGTGTGTATGTGCGTGCGTTAGTGTGAGGCTGTGTAATGTATTCCCTCTGGCTGGCCGCAGCCGATGCCTCGCTTTGGGTTGTTGCTTCTCTGGTTGCTCCTCTGTTGTCCTTCAACTGGAATCCTTTTTAACTATTGTGGCACATGGCCACTTTCTTTGATGACCGCTGGGCGGGCACAGGAGTCGTGCATTTGAAGTTCTTCAGATGCAGGCAGCACATCGCTATTCTTGCTTCACCAATGGTTGTACTGTGCCTGTCCCTACCTGAGTCCTTCTCAGTATATGTGAGTGTGTGAGTTATCCTTTGTTGCTATTTAATGCGGCAATCTGAAATTGAGAAGTTTAATATACAAATTAATTACCCATAATGGCTTGTGACTTTTCCCACACCAACACCCACACGTACACATTCACACACATACATAATCATGCATCAACACATACAGTCACACATACAGTATACGCTATTGTAAGCCGTAACCCACGCAACGGTATTTTATTCAGATCCGCAATTGTGCACTGAAATCCTATAACCCTGAGCTACTATGTCGCATGTCCTTCCTACGCGTTGTGCAGCAAGGAATTGAATTTCAACTGAAACCGCCCACAGGTCCTTCATTGCAGGGATTCCTTGCACACATTCCACATTGTCAGCATTGATGGGTACCCGGAAACTAGCTCCAGGCATCCAAATCACAAAATGCACTTTCAGCTCTGCACCAGGCCCTGAGTGCCTCGCACAATAGGACACAAAAATGCAATAAGGATTCCCAAAAAAAAAAAAAAAAAAACAAAATGGAAAATGGAAAAACTAAAAAGGCAAATAAGAAGCTGGAAAAGTAGAAATGTGAAAAATGAAAGACGTAAAACGAAAAACGAATAAAAGGAGCAAAGCAAAAGCCTAAGGTCCTCGAGCGCACCAAAACTCATGGCCAAAAAGGATGCTCAGCAATGTCTCCGCCTCCGGCCAAAAATCGATGTCAAAAATAAGAGCCTTTCGACGGCTTTTCTCTTACAAACTGCACTTCCGGTGGGCGCTACTGTAGTAACCGGTAAATTGGGTCAATGATGGCCTCCAATTAAATCGGAGACGACGAAGGAATTACTAAATATAATTCCTTCTCCTTCTCCTTCTCTACTTCCAAAGGACTTGGACTGAAATCAATTTGAATGCATTCAATAAATAAATAGCCTGCTGCCATTTCACTGCATCGTTCCTTCGGTTTCAATTTCGATTTCCAGGTAATTCAATTAAGCGATTACCCTACTATTTCCAGGATACTCAAAGGACATTCAATTGAATTGACTAATTGAGCTCCTCGGCAAAGTATGTTCGAAAATTCATATGTTTTCCCAGTTGATATTAAATGAAATATTTCATCGAAATACAATTTGATATTTTCTGGAAATGCTCTGATTGCAATAAGGACATTCAAAGGGATCTTTGTAAGGGGCACTTCGGGCAGAAGTTAACTTTATAAATATATTTAAATATATTTAAATGTTTCATTAAGGAAAATTTATAAATATTCCACCTGATATATATAAGCTTTATATTTGTAGAAACTTGACTTTCCATGAATAAAATGAAATAAATTAAAATATAATAAATAAAAAATAAAAAAAAAAATTAAAAATATAAAAATAAAAAACTTATGAAATCAAGTTAATTAAATTAGAAACACTTTTATTTATCATTAATATATAATTATACATCCTGTATGACATTATCTATTAATATCCTATAAAAACTGCATAGATCCAAGAGATGCAAAGGACATTTTATTTTAAGTTTAATATGTGTAATTTTAATATATAATTTAAATAATAAAGAATTTAAATAAATGGAATGTAGAAGAAGTGTTAAAAATAAATAAATTTAAGCTTAATCAATAACTCGGTAAAAAGTTCAGATAATATTGAATATTATTGATTTTATAAAAAATACTAAAAATACTTTTGGTAGATTCAGTATTTCAAACAAAAATAAATAAATAATAAAAATCATTGACATTAACTTAGCAAAGTTGTGGCAGAACACAATCAAAATAAATAAACTAAATAAAAATAAAATAATTAAAAAATTAATAAAAAATGTTTACTAAAAATAAAACAGATTTCAAAGTTGTAGTTTAAAGTAAAAATAAAATAACAACAAATTTTTTTGTATTTAAAGATAAAAAAATAACTAAGCGTATGAGTAATATTTTGAAATTATATTTCCTAAAATATATAAATTTCTTAAGTTAAAAATCTTTAACTATCATTTGCTTTAACTCAATTAAGTCCCTTAACAATTTGAAATGTTTTTTAAAGCTTTAAATGACAAAGTTAACTAATCTAATTAAAAAAAAAAAACTAATTAAATAATTATAAAAAGTTTGCTTGTATTTTTTTTGTATTTAAAGATATAAAAAAAATGTGTGTAAAATATATTGTTTAAATAAAAAAAAATAAAATAAATTTATACAAGAAAAATAAATATGTAAGAAATATAACTAGGCGTATGAGCAATATATAGGAATTATGCAAAAAATCTAGGTTTCTTTAAGCTGGGCTAATTGAATGGCCTCTACTGTATTGGGCTATCTTTTTAAGTGGCCACGACTGTTAAGCAGGGGCAGAGCATCGGCCATTTATTTAAATAGAGCCTAAGAAGATCTCTTAATAAATACCTAAATAAATTAACTTTAGGAATGAAGAACCTTTCTTCGAGCTATACAATTAATTAAATAATTTAAAAATGATTATAATTTAATTATAATTTAATTATTATTATTATAATTATTATAATTTTTATAGCGGCATAAATAAATAAAAATTATTATCGTTCACATGTGATCCGAATTCGCGTTTGCAGCTCATCGTTTGCATCGTACAAATAAGAGGGAAAGTCAATATTCGATTTGAGAGGCAATTATACGATTTTAATTCGATTTGTTGATGGAAATTCCATTAAGTTTACAGTTAAGGAAAATCTTGATTTTCATTTGGAGCATCAGCCAGCCGCTGCTCATCGCTCGTCGCTCGTCGCTGCTACGCACAGTTTCAGGGGCGTTGTAGAATTTCACTTTTAACATTTCGTTTTGGCCATGTACACACACACACACACACACACACACACATAGTCACGCGGCTATAGTACACATATACTAATACAACTGTACACATTGAATTTTCTCGCCATTTTCTATGCTATGCTTGGGAGGGGTTGGGCGGGAGGGAGGTGTGAATCTGAAGTGGTCAGAAGTGCATTTGTTGTATTTGAAATTGAAATATTTTTTGGCTATTGTCTTGTTGCTGTACTTTCCATAGTAATCCTTGTTCTTATTGTTGTTGTTGTTGTTGTTGTTGTCTATGTATTGGCTAACTGTTGTCGTTGGTCCTGTGTTATTCGTGGCTGTCGGCGGAGAGGAGCGTGAAAGCAGGACAAGTTGGACGAGAGCGGGCGAGAGTAAATGAAGAGAAGAAGAAGAAACGAGGGAGAGAAAATTCTAAGCAGAGATGAAAATGAAAATGGAAAAAAAAAAAAAGAAAATTTCATTTTATACGCAAAAAGTTGGGAAATTTTTGTTGAAAAGATGCCGAAAATCTGCAAAAATATTGCAAACAGTAATTTCCTTTCTCTTCCCAACTGTGAGCGAGTGGCGTGCGTCTCTGTGTGTGTGTGTGAGTGTGAGTGTGAGTGTGAGTGTGTGTGAGTGTGTAACTTCATAGTACGCTAAGTATGCTATACAAAATGGCTGCCACAGTTGTACAACCCGCAGAAGGACGAGAACAACAACAAAACAGAAACGTAAATACACACACAACCTTTCACACACACACAGGCACACACACACACACACAGGCACACGCACACCCATACACAAGCACACATATGTCTAGTAAAATAAAAGCGAAAAGTACAAAAAGAATGCAAAGACTGGTTGGCGGGGGGTGGGGGGAGGGGGTAGGGGATGAGGGTGAATTTGAATAGGAATGAAAATGGTAAAAATGCCAAAAGCAGCGAGTGAAGTAACGAGCCACAGCGCCAGGACCTCCACTCCACTCGGCGCCACACAGCGTGTAGGCAACGAGTCCAAAACGGAAACGCAATTGAAGCTGAAAGTTGTGCGAGTGGAGCGGAGGAGAGCAGCTGAAGGGGGGGTGAGGACGAGGGCGGCACTAGAGGCCGGGAAAGCAGGAGCACGGAATGTGGCATACCAAGTGCCAGGATAAACTTTAGTTAACTAGGCAAAAAAAAATACCAAATGCATATAAGACAGTGGAAGGAGTAGATGAGTTGGGGGCGGTGGGCGGAGGGCGGAATGCGAGATGCGAAAGGCAAGTGGGCAGAAGAGCCGCTGCGTTGGGGGCGGGTGGGGGATAAGAGCTTAAGTTCAAAACACGTAGAAGTGGGCCCAATGCAGGGCTGGGGCTGGGGTTGGGGTTGGGGGCAGATGCCATGAAGTGGAACACAGATCATCATCCGGGGCACAGGAACTGCAGCAGTAATATGTCAATTTGTAGCGTAGGACGAAAACAAGGACTTGGATGAAGATGAGAGCGACGACGGAGGCGGCGGCGGAGGCGGAGGCGTGTGTCCATGTGCGATGGAATTGCAGCATCAGTTTATTTGAAGTGTCCTCTTGGCGCAAATTTCGAGGAAAACTCTTGGCGCGCATATTGCATCCTTAAGCGACTTAATTAAATTTGTTATCCTTATTATTGGAGGAGCAAAAAGGATGCAATAAAATGCTTTCAGGGTATTTCCATACCCAGCAACAATTTCAGGGCTCTCGAGTGTTCATTAAAATTGTATTTACTCCCCCCCCCCCCCCACACACACACGCACACAGACACACGAATTGCGACAAGCATCAGGATGCATGCGAGGTACCTCAAGGATCTAATAATAGTTTCACTTTGACTGCAAAGCAATGTATCCTTTGGATCACTAGCTCCAAAGCTCATCCCACGCTTATCCCAAACTGCAAGCTGCAAGCAACATATTTCCATCTATGAAAATTTCAATAGCATTTCCCGGAAAATCGCATGGCTGGCTGCTCGCAAGGACGAGCCCTGCCTTTGGATGCAAAATGAACAACAATTTTCCCAGAATTCAAATAATTTTCATTTCCAGATTTTTAAGCAAAATTGAAGGATTTTACAGTAAGTACCCCTAGGAGTGATCACAGATTGCAGGATATTCAAGGAACTTTCTGTAGTCCTGCCTCCCAACTCCCAACTCCCATCTAATTCTGAATTAATTTCTGTATTTTAATTAACCAAAACAAACAGAAACTGTTGCGAGATGCTGCAGCAGCTTACAAGTTGAATGTGTAGTTACTCCTCGCCATCTGTGTGAGTGTGTGCTGTGTGTGTGCTGTGTGTGTATGTAAGTGTGTGTCTGTGTGTGCGTATTTTGTAGATACACACACAGCAGTTACAGGAACAAAAACAGAGGCAGGCATTAAGCGAGGAGCTGAAGCTGCGTCAACATCACAAATGTTGCGCTACTGCCACTGCCCCACCCCCTCACCACTCACCACTCCCCCTCCTTTCCCCTTGCTCCATCTACTGCCTCTGCCTCTGCCTCAGCTTCTGCTGTTGCTGCTGCTGCCGCTGCTTGTCCTGCTAGCAGTCGAGCTACTGCTTCTGCTGCTGCTGCTGGTGAGTGGGTGGTTGGATGGGTGGTTGGGGGGGGGGGTGGTGGTGGTGAGTCCTGTAAGGCTCCAAGGCACTGAAGAGACCAGAGACCATCACCAGCCCCAACGCAAAAGGCAGCATCAGATTCGTTCGCTTTGGCGTCGGCTGCTGTGCGCAGGATACACACATACAGGCGCACACATCGACACACGCGCGTGGCACACACACAAGCGTTCACACTCACACACACACACACATATGAACACTTCAGAATGTTCGCTACTAATGGCGCAGACAAATTGTTTTGCGTATCTCACAGATACATAGATACATAGGGGCACACACAAAAGATACTACACACAAAAACACACCATGCACACACACTCACACACACTCACACTCACACACACTCACACACTCACTTTTTCCTACACTTAAAACTCGAGGAATTTGTATTCATTTTATAATTTAGAAAATTTTCTTAACGCAATTTTCTTAAGTTTTTCCCTTTTGTAATTCGCATCGCTGCATCGAAATTTGGATTTTCCTTTTCTTGCGGATTTTCTTTTCGACGTTTCCACTGTCAAAATTTTAATGTGTATCTCAAAGAATTTCAATTACCATAACGCGCACATTTCGGACAGATTTTCACAGATTTTTCATGGGATTAATGAAAATTTGCAGTTAATATAATTTTCCTTCAGTCAACACTTTTCACTTTTCACTTTTCACATTTGCATTTTTTTGGTTTTTTCACTTTTTATTGGTTTTCCCATGTTTTTCTTTTACGAATTTTATATTTTTATATTTTTTCATTTTTCTAATTTTCTATTTTTCTAATTTTCTATTTTCTATGCTTTTTTAGACTCTACAAATTTTCAATTTTCTGCCTAAGCCAACAAAATTTTTCTTTTCTCTTACAGCTGAAAATATTTTTTCCTGCTGCTGCTGCTGCTGCTTCTGCTCCTGTTGTTGTTGTTGTTGTTGTTGTTGTTGTTGTTGATGTTGTCGTTGTTGTGGCGGTCGATGTATCCGTGTATCTGATGGATACTTGCGCGCACGACGCTCGGCAAACGATGACTGAAATAGGGAAATTCTCGTGCGGGCAGCCCAAGCAGCATCCAAAGGTAGCCCAGGGGCGACACCGACGACGACGACGACGATGACGACGACGAAGGCTACTCGTCGGGATGCAGGTTAAACGAATATCCTGCGATGAAATCGAGCTGTGTACAGGATAGACGAGCCGCTGTTTGTTGTATGAGTGGAGGGAGGGGTGGGGGATGCGAAGGGAAATTTCCTACTCGCCGCTTAAGACTCGCCGCTGCCAACGTCGATGGCGGCAAAAGCTGTTGCTGTCTTTGGCTGCGATAAGGGCGGAGGGCGGAGTGCGGAGGGGGGGTGGTGGATGGTGGATGGAAATGGAAATAGAAGTGGAAATGGAAGTGGGCGGAGGATTGAACATTGTTGGCAGCGCGTGCCGTGTTTTGGGATCTGCTTAAGTGGGAAGTGCTAAGGCTCAGTGGCGCGCTCTGTCGGTCGGCGTTTTGGGAAATTAATGCAAACTGTTGGAAATTGAATTTATCCTCCCAGCAGCGACGACTGCAGCGGGCAGCAAGCAGCAGGCAGCAGCAACGTCTGTGGCGGCCGCGTCTGTGGGCGGCTTTGATGCAGCGGGCAAGTCCGTGCGTCAGCTTAGGTTGCATTACGTTTCCATTTACAAGAGGGAGACGCGTTGTGGTGCGATGAGCTGAAATGTTCCTGCGGCAGGATGACCAAAGGTGGGGGGATACAGTCACGTCTAAGTCCTGATTACAGCCATATGTGTTTATATATATATATATATGTATATGTATGTATGCGTTTAAGCGGAATCCTGCGGCTCTCGTCCTTGCACTGCGCTTTGGCGCGTGTATCTGTAATTTCATCCAATCAGTTGCACGAATGCGGCATAAATGCATTTATCACACTCGCGGCAGGACACGAGCGGCGGCATGATGTGCCACCTAGTTAATCTGCGGCTGTGGCCAGCTGCTGTTCCAAACAGCTGCTGCCTCCTGTTGCACACTTGCCTCATCCGCAGATTATAAGTTCATTTGCGGGATGCCAACGACAAGTGAAAGGATGCATGCGAATTGCGCACATTATTTATAGCTTCAAGTTCAGTAAGTCCAGGATATTCAGGATGTCCAGACTGTCCAGGTTGTCCAGGATGTTCAGTATGTCCAGGTTGTCCAGGTTGTCCAGGTTGACCAGGATGTCCAGGTTGTTCAGGTTGTCTAGGATGTCCAGGTTGTCTAGGATGTTCAGGTTGTTGAGGATGCTGGGGGTGGCTCGCGAATGTCTGACTTGTTAGTTGATGCTTTGCTCTGCCCACGCTCTGCAAGGACTTCAACTTCAGGTGAGATAGTTTAATATAATAATCAGCAGACATAAATCCTTTTTAATTGACTTATTAAATGTCGGTGATGGGCGGTCCTTTATCCACATTTGCCTCTCAAGACATTTTCTATGGAAATTTTGCCGATTCAATGTCAGCCGAAGGCTCCTCTCTTATAGCTTATTTTATAATGAGCCAATTAGGTTTACACATGTCCTTAGGCTCCTTTGCCAGGTATTAAAAATAGTTGTTCTTCAGTTCTGATGAGCTCAGGTGGGAAGCATTTAAGTTGTTTAAGTAATTTGTGCAACTACACTAATCTGAACTTTCTTAGGAAATCAGGACACTTCTCGTCATGTCCTTAGGAATTTATGTAGGTTTTTAAGGTATATGGTAAATGTGAGGGGTATAAAAACAAAGTCAAATTACACTTTAAAATATATTAAATAAGCAAATGATTATTTTTTTTAGTATATATGATTTTTGTAGTTTTCAATGTAATTGACAAAAATTTAAAAAAATTAATATTAATATTTTTATTATTAGTTTAAAAACTGATTAATTTTTTAAGTTGCTCCTTCGCATCATTCAAACCATTTGATGCCTCAAATCGAATGTCTGGTTTAACTCGTTAATAAAGTTAAGTGAATGTTTGCCTAAAAGACAAACTGCTAATAAGATATCCTGCAAATAGGACATACTGTGAGCTCACACACACACACACACACACATACACAGATTCGATCGGCAACACGCGACAGGAAGCTGAAGCATTTTCTCCTTCTTTTTTATTTAAGAGGCCCACAAATTTTACTATAGCTTTCATGGAATAAAATCTTTGATCGGAAAATTAAGAAGGAAAATTCAAAAATATTTTCCAGCTAAAAGAATTTTCATTTATGAAAATTTAATTTCAATTTCTTCCTTTTTAAAAATTGAATATTTTTATGTCTTTTCAATGGGCGCCATAAGTTATATGATCGATTTACACACAGGCACACACAGACACACACAGTCACACACACATGTACACACATATACATACACATGCAAAGATGTCTAGCAGCTGTCATTGGAGGTTGAACATATATCTAATTGCTTTAAATAACAAATCTCATTCCATGTAGAAATCGCCTTCAAGTGGCACGGCGATAACTCAAAAGGCAAAAACATCGCCACAAAAAGTGTTCACAGCTAACGGAAATGCGATGCATATAGAATGGTGTATTATATATATATAATACATATATATTATATATATATATATATGTATATATATATGATATATATATGTGACGATCTATATGCTAATGCTCAGCGCCCACCGGTGACAATCGCAGACAAGACACGAGATGCTGCATGTCGTCTGACGTCCAATCGGAGGCAGATCTATTTTAAGGTAGAGCACATATACATATACATATACATATACACATACATATATATATATATATATATCTGTATACATGGCTAGATTTTCTTTACTTATACATTTTCATTTCTGTTTTGCTTGCGAAAATTGGCTGTAAAGTGTTTAGAGCTGCGCAAATTGCAAATATTAAAATTGCACTTAAAGTCGTCACAATTTTCGTCGTTTCGATGTTTTTGTTTTTGTTGTTGTTGTTGTATTTGTGGTGCGTGTATCCGTAAGATACAAAAATAGTCGCACATGCTATGGGACTCAATGGGTAGGTGGCTTGGGGTGCTTGGGGGGACTTTGGGAAAGAGAGATCAGAACTCACAGCGGGCGTACGGCGCGTGCCTGAAGTCATCCAAAATTGAAATCCAGTGAATTTTTTGTATCTGTATCTCAATCTCAAATTGTATCTTAGAGTTTGCACTCGCCTTGGCGTATCTGTATCTTTGATGCTTGATGCTTGGCACTTTTCATTCAATTACAATCACTTTAATCCGCGTTCGCTGTCCATTAGCTACCGATACTTGGACACTTTATAAATGGCAAGATTCTCGGACCGCAGCGTCGACTGAGAGACGCGACCGTCGACTGGCAACTGATGCCGAGATCTCGTCCCAAGGCAACCAAACAATTCCAATCGTTGGATTTTCAGTTCTTGTCTCTTCGCCTTCGTCTTCGTCTCGGTCACTTACTCTTCCTTCCCCCCCTCCCCCATCCGCTCCCCTGTCTTACTCATGCTCTACCCCTCCCTCCATCTATTGGCCTGTCTCTGCCTCTGCCTCAGTCTTTGCCTCAGTCTTCGCCTCAGTCTTTGCCTCCGTCTCTGCCACAGCCTCTGCCTTTGCCTCTGCCTCTGTCGTCGCCTCCGCCTCTGCCCCTGCCTCAGGCGTCGCCTCGGCCTGTGTCTGCGGTCTGTGGTCTTCGTGCGATGGTCGCTGGTCTTTGGTCTGATTTTCTCACGAACGTTCGCCGGCGCTTGGCGTCACTCGCCGTCGCATCCTTGACTGCCGTCCCCCTCCGCTCAGCACTCGCCGCTCGGCGCACGTTTTGCCCTAACTTTGATTGTTTGTTTATTTGTTTGGCTTTCCACTGGCGTCGCGTCAAGTGGATTCAACGCAATTGACTTGTGTGTGTGTGTGTCTGTCGCCCGCTCACAGCGGGGTGTGCGTGTGCGCTGTGTATGTGTGTGTGTGTGGATGTACACGTGTGCATGTGCATGCGTGTGTAAACGTCTTGAACAGAAAAATATCACAATATCCTTGCCACTCACTACCTGTCGCTCTCTGTGCAGCCCAAAAACGGACCTGCCCTCCCATAGAAGGGCATTACTTTTGCCTCTGACGATCGAAGCCTGCCCCACAGATTTATGTGCAGGCGTTGCAACTGTTGCAACTGTCACATTCAGATATTTTTAGCTGCCTGCCTTCTACCCGACCCTTGCCTGCCACCGATTCCCTTCTGCTGGTAGCTGCGAACAAAATTAATGAACTGTTGCCGCAAAGTCGCAATCCTTGCCCCTTGCTTATCTGCGTCTTCAGCGACACTCAACGACTTGCAACGTCTTGCAACGTCAGGCAGCGTCGGGCAGCGTCTTGCAACGAAAGCGGAAGTTCGCGTCTTCCAAAGATCAGCGCTAATTACAGTGGACACAGATTTATTTGCACTGCTCCAAATCTGAAAGCAAATTTATAGATTCAACTCTTGGCTGGGTTTTGTTTTAAATATAAATAAATCTAGATTTTAAATTTAAGAAAAATAAAAAATAAAAAATAAAACTTACAAATTTGTTCTACAATATTTATTAATAATATTTAATAGCACTTAATTTAATATAATTAAATTTAAAAATTAAAAAATAAGTATAACATAAAAAAAAAATATAAAACAAAGATAAATAAATATTATTTTTATAATTTACATGTGAGCCCTTATATTAAATAACTAAATAACAGGCAAATAATTGTAATTTATAATGAATTATTTAATTATATTATACATGTTTTAATATATATATGCTTAAATATTTATTTATATAAACCTAAAAATAAATCTGATTTTAGTAAGTCTTAAAATATATAATTTTTTATTATTTAATTGACTGCCTAAATAAAAAAATATAATTCGTATTGTATGGTTTTTATTTACATTTTAAAATGATATTTTAATTATATATTATTTAATTTAATGAAAAAACTATTTGTTATGTAAAATAAAACTAATTCATAACTTAAAAAATTTAAAATCATTTTTAATTTCTCAAATGTTTAATTTTTTTATTTTTCTATCAATTTTAAGGTTTGAAAAAATAATTATCTTAATGTTTACATTTTATGTTTTTAGTTCTATATATAAATATATTTATATTTATTTTTTTTATTTATTAAGATATACAGAGTATTCAATAATTTTTTTATGACCAGACAATAAGGTTGGTTCAATCAGCGCTGCGGCTTAACTATTAACTCAGCTTAATAATAATAAAAAATAAATAAATTATAAACTAAATAATACTGATGATAAGGATAATAATAATAATATTTATATATATAATTTTATATGTTTTATAAAAGTCAATAAAAGTAATATTTATAAAGCTTTAAGATTTGAAGTCCTAATTTAAATTTATTGCAGCTTCTCTAAATTTATATATATTGACATACAAATAAATCTTAAATAAAAATCTTATAAATCTTAATCTTAAAAAAAAATATCCCATTCAATTCATATCTATTTATTGTCTTTAAAATTAATGTTAAATATCAGTGTGTTAAATGATATAAATAAAAAAAATATTCATAAATGTATTTTATTTTTATTTGCTATAAAAAATATATATAATTTTAAAATAAAAATTAATATATTATATTTTATATTTTAACATTTAACATAGAATTAAAAACAAAGGATTTCTGCGATCTTTTGTGTGGTCCAAAACTGCTGAAAGTAACACCCGCAGGACATGCTATCCCCCCTCTCTCGCTCTCTCTTTCTCTCTCTCTCTCTCTCTCTCTCTTTCTCTCTCTCTCTCTCTCTCTCTCTCTTTCTCTACCTCGCATCCTCTGGCGCATTCCCAGATATTTTTCAAGTCGCACAGCGTGTGAGTTTTTCAAGTGTCCTTCCTGTAAAATTTGTTTGTTTTGAAATGCAGCCCTGACGTGACGAGACGGCGCCAAGGGACAGAGTCAAGTGGCAGTCCAGTGGCAGTCCAGTGTCCTGCATCCTGTCCACTCTGAGCTGCCAACTCTCAGCTGCGAACTGTCGGCTCTCAACTGTCAACTGTCAACTGTCAACTGTCAACTGTCAGGCTGTGGACTTTGTTTACGTTTGGGTCAGCGTCTGCGCAGTTGCCACATAAACAAAAGCCGAAACAGCAGGGAGGAGAGGATGAGGAAGGGGGAGGGGGAGCGGGAGCGGGAGCGGGAGTAGAAGCAGGAACAGGAGAAACAGGAGCCGGAGAAGAAGCAGCAAACGGGTACAGGCTCGCAGCTCGTGTGGCATGCAAACAAGTGGCCATGTGGCACGCTGTGCTTGCCACGAGCACGCGACAAACTGTTGCCTTAGGGTGGGTACTGGCGGCGTCTAGGGTGTAGTTAAATGTGGGCGTGGATGTGGGTCTGGTGGTTTGGTGGTTTGGTTGGTTTTTATTGGGTTTTGTTGGGTTTTGTTGGCATGGATGGACATAGTGAGCTATCGATTGGCGCGGGACATGCGCAGTGGGCAAAAAAAGGACCTGACATATCGAAGGAAACTCCTTTTGATGTAGACACAATTATTGCGAGCACGACGGGGCATGCCACAGAAAGGAATTTGCTGCGTGTGCAGAACGTTTCCAAGCTTCGAGCATAACGGTTCATTATATTTCAGTGCGTGTCCTGTGTGTCCTGTGTGTGCTTTACCTGCTTTACCATTAGCTAAGCGTGTGCGCTAGTATTTCT
Source organism: Zaprionus lineosus (assembly GCA_035044505.1). Lineage (NCBI taxonomy): Eukaryota > Metazoa > Arthropoda > Insecta > Diptera > Drosophilidae > Zaprionus > Zaprionus lineosus. The sequence goes on from JAWNNX010000064.1 coordinate 493,860, forward strand.
TTTTTGCGTGCCTTTGCGTTTGCGTGTGTGTGTGTGCGTGTGTGCATATGTATGTGTGTATACACATTGTGAACTTCAGTTCTTGTTTATGTTCAACGCTTTGAAGTCGCAACGATTCATTTCATCGTTTTGAAGGAAAATCAATCAAAATTTTTGCTTCTTGCATTCAATTGCTTCTACCTGCGTCTGTATGCGCGTGTCCGTGTGCGTGTATATGTGTGTATGTGTGTGTTAGTGTGCTAGTGTGAGTGTGAGTGTTGCTTTATTAACTTTGGTTGCCCAACACGCACACACATCACCAATACCAATACAATACCAATACCAATACACTCACTCACTCACTCACTCACTCACACACACACAGGAAAGAACACGCGTCCTGTGAAAAGTGAAAGTGACGCCCCCGAAAAGCCACAGGCAGCGCCCAAGAGGAGCCCCCAAAGGAGAGAGTTTTGCCATTTTTTTACACAGCCGCGACGCATAGAAAAGTAAATTTACCACAATTTCCCACAATTTTCCACAATTTTCCACGCCACGTGCTAAGTAATTTTCTTAACCTAATTTTATATTCCAAACCCCCAACCCCCCTTCCCACCAGGATCTTTCCTTTACGCATCCTTTTAGATTCCTTCACACGCATCTAATTTATGCGTGGCACATACAAATTTCTGCACACACTTATACACAGCACAAATTATAGACACACACACACACATACATGTACACTCACACACATACACTCACACATACAGTCACTCACACACACAGTCACTCACACACTCACACACAGAGCATGCTGTAAATTTAATAATGAAACTTTTCTTTCTCACATTTTTCTTGGCATTTAAATTATTTTTTTTTTTTTTTATTTTCATTTTTTTTATATTAAATTCTGAATGCGGCTTGCGATTTTGTTCCAATATCCTTTTTTTTCAATTCTCCTTTTGAAACCGAATTCAAAAATTTTTCAGTCAAAATGATGTAATATTTGATTTGAAAACGGATGTTGAGATCCGTTCAGAAACTTTACAGTAATTCCAATTCGAGGGCCCGAAATCAAATCACATTTTCCCAGGTAAGCGAAGTCCGAAGGATGTAAGTCAGCTGCGAGTATCCTGTGCATGTCCTTAACACGAATAATTTGTACAAAAAAAAATTTTAATATCCTTTTTTTTTATTTCTAAATTTGGCAATGAAACGGCAAACAGGTAACAATTCAATTTTTCATATATTTTTCCGAATTTTCCAATTTTTCATATACTTTTCCGAATTTTCCAATTTTTCATATATTTTTCCGATTTTTCCAAATTTTCATATATTTTTCCGATTTTTCGATTTTCAATTTTTCAATTTTATTTCGCAAAAAATTCTGTAAACTGTGAACCTTGTGAAGTCCTTCATAATGCATGACATTTCAAAGGATCAAAAGCAACCATTAACCCTGAAAGATAAAATGATTTCGAGTCAAAGCGACGACTCACCCTTAAAGCCCCCACCACCCACCCACCGCCCACCCATCGCCGCCCACCCATCGCCGCCCACCCATCGCCGCCCACTGACCGACAACTTGTTGTTGTCCTTCTTTCAATTTTTTGTTGTCATCGTTGTTGTTGTTGTTGTTGGTATTGCTGCTGGCACAATTGTAGTTCGCGTTGCGGCTGATGTTACTTCTGCCGCCTTAGTCCTTGTCTCGTCCTGCTCTCGGCATTGTAATTGTAATTTATTTACCTCTGCTTCAGTCCAAGGACATTTCCACCTGCAAGTGTTACACGCACGGCTAACCACAGACTGGCACACAGACACCCACATGCATGTGTGTGCGGGACAGCTCCTTTTTGTGTTGTTGTTGTTGTTGGTTTTCTCTTGTTTTTTGTTTTTGTGTTTTTTTATTATTGTTCCTGAGCCAGAATAGCAATTTAATTACTCGGGAGTCCTTGCAGTCTTAAAGGATCAACGCGACCTTCACAGCAAACCACAATAACGACGACAACGACAACTGCGATGACAACGACGACGACGACGACGACGGCGACGGCGAAGCATATTTATAGCGCTTTTCAATTAAGTTTATTTGGCTTAGTCCAAAGTCCTGGAGCTTAGCTAGAGGATTTCGTACGAGTCCTTAGGCGATGCCCCGTCTCACGTTCCCCTTCCCCTGCCCCCTGCCCCACTTGGCTATACAATCAATGATTAAATTCCAACTCCGGGCATCTCATTACAGTAAACCCAAATGCCCGAGGCATTGATATTACCCGGCATGGTTGACGCAGAGCCGGACCTATCCACGTTCGAGAATAAAACAGGACTCGCCGAGGACATGAAGTTCCTGGCATCGATGCCCGAGCTGTGCGATGTCACATTCCTCGTGGGCGATACCCGTGAGCCCGTGTGTGCCGTCAAGGTGAGTTGTGCATTGGGGGAGGGGGGGCGATATGAGTGGAGATCCAGTGTGTAACCTGGAATCAGGTCACTGCGTAATCAACGCAGCAGCACCTCCTCTCCCCCCCTATCACACACCAAATTACACCCTATTACACACACACACACACACACAGACACACACAATGATGACGTTGGACACTCACACACTCTGCATTTCAGGCGGTCCTTGCATCCCGTTCCCGCGTGTTCGCCAAAATGCTCTACGCTGCACCGTCGCCCCAACGGAAGCGGGAGACCACCACCAAGGAGAACAAGCTGCGACTGTTCCTCAAGCGCTCCTCGGAGCCCCTGCTCAATCTACAGAATGCGGCACAACAGGTTCGTATCCAGAATCAATAAATGGTGCCCAGCGCCAAGGCGAGGGGTGCGGGCTGAAGGGTCGAGAATGAAGGGCTATGGGTAAAGGGTTAAAGGTACAGGGTAAAGGGGTAAGGGGGTAAAGGGGTCAAGGGATGAAGTTGGGTAACGGTTGAAAGGGTAAAGGAGTAAAGGGGTAATGGGTGAGGGGCTTCCATGCCCAAGGGAAATGGGAATGTGTATGTGTATGTCGCCCGAGCTGTGACTTGTATATGTATGCCTGTGTGTGTGTGTGTGTGTGTGCGTGTGTGTGTGGCAAGTGGGAAATTTTATGGTTATTTATAAAGACTCAAGACTTTTATGGTTTAAATCTATTTTGATTGAATTTTAATTTTACCTAATTTAAAATTTCCTCAATATGAATTTTCTTTTCCATCAATCAATTTCTGAATTGTATAAATTAATGTAAATAATTAAAAAAAGGATTTCAACATTCGATTAACATTTAAATGTCGTTTCTGTGTACTCTTTATCGTGTCTGCCATCCCATCCACCCACTAACATCCATTTGCATAGAGAACTGGTTACACCCAACAATTAGCTCCGATACCCGAGGTAAAATCATATAGTGTGCGTGTGTGTGTGTGTGTGTGTGTGTGTGCAGCTTCTGTGTATGTATGTGTTGTAATTGGCATTGTTTTTAGTTAATCAAATCACACTAATTAAATTAACCTAGTCAATGTGTCTATGTATTTGTATCTGTGTTCAGCTTAGGCAAATTTGTTAGCTCGAGGGAATGAGTCCTGCAACCTAAACATCAAGTCCTGGCAGTGCTTTGATCTTTGCTCCTTCTCCTTCCTTCCTTCTTTACTTTTCTTTTTCTCTCGCCTTAAAAAGAGGACTGAATTAATAAGGATTCCATTAATAAGTAAAGCTCAAGGCACTGACTCAAGTCCCTGAATGTCCTCCACATTAAACTCTCTTTATCCTGCCTGCCATTTACTGGTTATCCTTAACTAAATAACCCTATTTTTTTTACTCTATCTACTTTCAATGTTTCTTAACTATTTTTAAATATTTTAAGGACTATCCATACTTTTTATAAATCCCTTAAGATTTGTTGTACTTCTTCTGTCCTGGTTAAATCTTTAATTCTTCTCTCTGTTACCTCTATAAAGACTATAACCTATATAAGACCCACACTTATGTATACTCCATATGTATATCATATCATATATCATGTATATCATCTATAACTGTTCCTATGTCCAAAATGAATCCTTTTTTTTTGTTATTTTATCAGCAGTTCTTAGTCAACATCCTTAGGCTTTAGGATTCTCCATTCCTTACCTTAGTTCCTCAGTTCCTGAAATTCATTTTTAACAAATATCTAAACTAAAAATCCCTGACTAAATATAGTACATAGATTAATGTAATTTGGTATTAATAAGAATAATAAAGGGAATACAAAATGTAGAAGTCCTACTTTAATGTCGAGTCCTTGAAGAAATTGTCCATAAACCTTGCCCATTTTTTTCTTAATTAAATGCCTATTAAATATACCTATTTATACCTATTTATACCTATTTATACCTATTTATGCCTATTTATACCTATTTATACCTATACATACAACACACACACATAAAGTGGTCGCTCTTGAAGTCTTTCTGAATTCTAATTTATATTTTAATTATTATTTTTATTGAATTTCCCTTGATTTGTATCTTGTATCTTGTATCTTGTATCTTGTATCTTGTATCTTGTATCTAATATCTTGTATCTTGTATCTTGTATCTTGTATCTTGTATCTTGTATCTTGTATCTTGTATCTTATATCTTGTATCTTGTATCTTGTATCTTGTATCTTGTATCTTGTATCTTGTATCTTGTATCTTGAATCTTGTATCTTGTATCTTGTATCTTGTATCTTGTATCTTGTATCTTGTATCTTGTATCTTGAATCTTTAATCTTGTATCTTTAATCTTGTATCTTGTATCTTGTATCTTGTATCCTGTATCTTGTATCTTGTATCTTGTATCTTGTATCTTGTATCTTGTATCTTGTATCTTGTATCTTGTATCTTGTATCTTGTATCTTGTATCTTGTATCTTGTATCTTGTACCTTGTATCTTGTATCTTGTATCTTGTATCTTGTATCTTGTATCTTGTATCTTGTATCCTCTATATTGTGTCTTGTATCTAGTATCTGACATTTTATATTTTATACTTTATGTATTATGTCCTGTATCCTGCATCCTGTATCCTGTATCTTGTATCCTTCGTTGTGTATCTTTAACCATATATCTTGATATCTTTTATGGCGTTTTCTCTAGCTTATATTTTGTATCTTGTATCTATACCCTGTTACTTGTTTACTTTAAATGGTAGTCAATTTGTCGTTATCCTTGAAGTCTAGCTAATACTTGAGCATGATATTGCAGCCGCCGGGACAGCAACATCAAACCCTGATTATTGAGGAGTTTGAGCCCGATGTCTTCCGCCAGCTTATCGAATATATTCACACGGGCTGCGTGACCCTCCAGCCTCGGACTCTGCTGGGTAAGTGGATAACAGGATGTAATTTAGGGATAGACCAAGTAATCATTTTTTTCCGCTGAGCAGGAGTCATGAATGCCGCCGATTACTATGGCCTTGAGGAGCTGCGTCGTGCCTGTGCTGGATTTGTCCAGTGTTGCATCAATGTGGACACCGTGTGCGCTCTGCTTGCCTCCGCCGAGCGGTACATCCAATACAAGTGCACCAAGTCGCTGGTCCAGAAGGTGCTCGAGTTTGTGGACGAGCATGGGAACGAGGTACTGAATCTGGGCAGCTTCACGCTGCTGCCACAGCACGTTGTCCGCTTGATACTGGCGCGTGAGGAGCTGCGAGCCGATGAGTTCACCAAATTCCAGGCGGCACTCATGTGGAGCAAAAAGTACTACGACAACAATCCTGTAAGATCTTGTGGGATCCTTGAAGACAACTCCTTCTCACACTCTTATGATTATTTTCTTCCTCTTTCTTCCTCGCATAGAACATTGATATCAAGGAGATCCTGGGCACATTCCTGGAGTACATACAATTCCACAAGATACCCGCCAATGTGCTGATGCGAGAGATTCATCCGCTGAATCTGGTGCCCTACGCGATCATCATGAATGCCCTGGCCTACCAGGTGGGTTCTGTGCTATTCCGCTTTATTGTTGTTTGCTGCTTTGGTGTTATAACTCAGTATCATTCATGCCGCATCTGTCTGTCTATCTGTCTATCTGTCAATCTGTCAATCTGTCATCTGTTAATTCATCTGTCATCGTCCATCGCCCATTGTCCATGCTATCCATCCTGTTGTCCCCCTTTATGTCTGATTCTACAACTTGCAGGCAGACCCAGAAAGCATCGACCCCGGAAAGCTGTCTCCCAACTCTAGCCGAGTGAGACGCGCCCGCCAGAACCAGGGTAGATCCATGTCCGTGCAGAGTTCGCTAGATCCGTACGGCTCCAACACCACGCTCAGTTCCAGCGGCAGCAGCGACCCGACCAGTGGGGCCCATCACAGCAACTAACATAGGTTGAACGGCCCCTCCTCCTCCTCCTCCACCCACCAACACCACCGTCACCGCCAGCACCACCAATCCCTGCCAAAGATACGCAAGGCCAAATCCCAATCGTTCCGAACACGTCGCAGTCCTTCCGAGCGTCGCAGCCCCATCGCACCAACTCTTACCCTGAACACAGCCGCTGCCACCGGCGAGAAGAAGCGCAGTCCAATGACTCCCAAGAGTCCAGTGATGCCGCCCACTGAGTCCAAGAGTCCAGGCAGCAGCTCACAGAAGACTCCAACAACGCTCTCCCGGCAGGGCACTCTACGTACTTCCAGTCGCCGCAAGAACAGCGGCCAGTTGACAATCTCCTTGGGTACACAGAATCAAGGACGACGTAGTCCTGTTGGCCTTAACGATCGCAGCCCGCAAGGCCGACGAAGTCCACTCTTTCCCAGCAGCGGCCTCAGATCACCAAACGACCAACCCAGTCCAACGGCCAGAAGTCCCACCGGAGAGTCTCAGCGACGTAGTCCAACATTCAGCATACAAACACATATCCAGGAGCGACGTTCCCCCTTGGGCGCTGTCGCACCTTCGGACTTCGGCTGTCAGGCTGGCGCGTCCAGTACACGACGCAGTCCCACATCGACGATACATGTGCAGGACATGGCCACAGAGCCGGAGGATGCTGGCTATACCGGCCTGAAACGTCCCTCCATCAATCTCTTTACGCCCATCTACTTTGCCAGCGAGAAGCGTAGTCCAATGGGACCAATACCGCCAATAACTGTGTCCAATCCCGCGGAGACTTACAAGAGTGCCGAGCGCGAACGTGAGGCGGCCGAGGCAGCTGCACGGGAGCGCGAGAAGGAGGCAGCTCAGGCACAGCCTCAGCCCGAGAAGAAGAGCGTCATGCGTGAGATTTTGGCCTTTGTGCGAAAGCCCTCCAAGCACATCTCGACGCGCACCAATCGCTTCGCCAATGCATTTACACGTGCGGAGACAGGATCATCCGGCGGTCCACTCATACGTCAGAGCACCTTCTCGGCCAGTCCGGCTGCCTCGTCGACGGCTGCCAAGAGCGCCGTGCAGAAGCAAATGTCCGAGGTGGGATTCGAGCCGAAGATGTCGCTCAAGTTTGCCCACTACACGAAGATGTCGTTGAAGCTCCGTCGCCTGGCACGACGCGAGGAGGAGGAGAAGGAGAAGGAGAAGGAGAAACAACAGCAACAACAGCAACCAAAGACGCCGATTGCCAGCTCAGCGGCAGGCTCAAAGCGGACCAGCACGGACTCCAATGCGGGCATCCAGGATCAGGTAGGTGGATCCGGAACAGACGAGGAGATGCCATTCGAGTTGGCGAATGTGCACTTTGAGAAGGTAGGTGAGTCCTATATCAAGCATGAGCGGCTCCGAGAGTTGGTCGAGCCCGAGGTAGAAGCGGAATCGGAGGCAAAAGAGAAAGACAAAGAGAAAGAGAAAGAGAAAGAGAAAGAGAAAGAGAAAGAAAAGGGAGAAGCAGAAGCAGAAGCAGAGGAAAAACCCAAAGCTGAAGCCGCACCAGAAGAAGCAGCAGAAGGAGAAGATCAGCCGGACGCAGCTATGGCCCAGTTCGTCGAGGAGGTGACCAACTCACTGAAAGTTGTGGCACTTAACGGGGAGGGTGCATCCCCGGGTGTTTATCATTTCACACGTCGCTCGGAGAGCCGGGAGCCCATCGAGCCGCGGATCAGTGAGGAGCGGGAGTCGGACTCCAATGATCTGATGCTACCCGATGAGCTACGTCAAGAGCTTGTGGAGATTTTGAAAGCCTATCCACCAGAGCCAGTTTATGTTAATCTGCAGGCTCTGCGGCGGGAAACGGAGGAAGCAGAGGCGGTGGCACGTGCCGTGGCAGAAGCAGCCGCTGCCGTGGCTGCAGCCACTGCCGCCGAGGCTGCCGCTGCTGCGGCACCGCCACTGCCAGAGAAGCTACCGCTGCAGTGTCCTACTATTGAGTTTGAGCCGCCATCCCGCCGTTCGTCCTTCGATCCGCCGCGTTCGCCTTTCCTGGAACAGCTACGCAGTCCCGGCGTCGACACTGACACCGATCTGATTAACCTCCAGCGCTTGGACTCCGGTGGCGATAGTTTCGAAATGGTCGATGGCGATCGCAAGTCGAGTCGGGCCGAGTCCAGTTTCGATTATCCCTACTCCTCGCGCGACACCAGCTTTGACGTCTCCATATCGCGGTATCAGTCCACCAGCTACGAAGATCAAACCTCAAGCTTTGAGATTGTCGACACCGACGACCGTCGTCGTCACATCGACCTACGCAAGAGCTCCATTGAGCTGGTCGATGCGGAGACCTTCCATCGGTCGGGCTCCTCTTGTGGACGCAAGTCATCGCTTGAGACACACTTTGATTACACACCTTCGGAGACAAGTGGCATTACACCTGCCCGATCTCCCAACTTTCCCATGACCAAAAAGCAGAGAACTGAACACTTCCGCCAGCTGCACATATCGCCCCACAGTGCCTTCTCGCGGGCCCGTAGTCCGCTCTCGCAGCAGACATCCTCGAACTACAGCTCGCGGGACAGCTATGACTCCAGCTCATCGTATCCGCACGGCCATGAGCCGCAGCGTAGCCCATATGCTGATCCCAGCAGGAAACACTTTCCCCTGACCATCAAGCAGCGCGAGGAGGAGGTGAAGACCTTCCTCTGCACTGATCTGCGCTGTGCATCGATCTTCGAGCCGCGGCCCAGTTCTGTGCTCACCCAACAGCTCTCCACGGGCTCCATGTCAACGCCCTCGGCTTCTGGCTACACAAATACACCTCGAATTCCCAGTGCTTTTGGCGGCGCTGCCGGCGGTCCCAGTGGCTTTGCCATGGCCTCCCATGGCAACACTTCGCTTGGCTCCTGCGGCTTCTCTAGTGGCAGCGAATTCGAGCCACCATCACCGCGACGCGCCGCCAGTGCCTCGCCCAAGCACACCTTTACATTCCGCATCGTGATGAAGAAGGTCGACAGTTCCCCGGAAGCGTTATGCCCCGAAAGGCATCGATCCCGCATCATCGATCGCTATCGGCGCCGGGACAGTCGACGCAAGCGCATCCACGATGCGGGCAAAAGTTTCTAGACGATCCTTCAATTCTCCTAGCCACCAATCGAAATGCAAACTTTTGATGGAATTCGATGAAGGTGTTCCCAAAAGTTCCCATAGATGAAGATCGCATCTCCACCAGACGATCCTCATTCCAGTCTTATGATCATCTCTGTCAGCAATCTTTGTATAGCTCAAGGAGCAATCCTTTTTTCCCACGGGTATACACAAATTTTGACAATCTCAATGTTTTTTATTCAATCGATTTTTCTATATATATATATATGTATATATAATTCTAGTGAAATCAGATAGAATATTCGATTTTACACGCCTCTAGATGTAAGTTTTTTGCAAACTCAATGCGAAGATCAAACTTTATAAAATGGTTCTGGTTTTAGGCCGTTTCAAAACTCTATAATATAATATAATATAATATAATATATATGATAAGTATTGCAAGAGATCGGCAGGAGCCACGACTTACAGATTATATATGTAGCTTAAGGCAAAGTACCGAAAGTACCGTTAATTTAGTTACCATCATTTTATATAATTAATTTTGATGATGATTGAAAAATGTCGCTGGCTTTTGCTTCAATGGTACAAAGTAATAACTGTAAACAAAGGATTAACTAATTAAACACTCATATTAATTAATTAACTAACCATCAAGTATCTTAGCTCATGAGCAGCCTTTAAAAAATATTTAATAGTTATATAAAAATAAAAATAAAAATTTAAATCAGAGTCTAAATATTCTAAAGATCTACAAATGTATGTGAAACAATAATTCCTCCCACGATTTACCTGATTATAAATTAAAAAAAAAAAAAAAAAAACAGAAAAAAAGAATCATAAATTTATATACTTAAAGTTAATAACTAAATGTTGTAATATTTGTGGTGTATTATAAACAAATATTACCAAATATGTGCGCATTTTACGTGGTTCCTGTTATATAGATATTTAATGTATTACAAATTTTTGATGTAATTGCTATAAGTGTCAGTGTATGGGCAAGTACATGCATATATACATTTATATTAATATGTGTGTACATGTATATACATACATATATGAATATATATTTATTATATATATATATATATAAAAGATTCTAAATGTCTAAATGCTGCTATTGCAAGGGACACCATTTTGTTTAATCTTAAGACTTAACTAGTAAATCCGATGGGAGTTAAAATCTAATATGTTTATGTGTATGTATATGCATACACATATATACATCACATACTGTATATGTGTGTGTGTGTAAATCTTAAGCTGGATTTGGGGCCGTACTTAAACCTTAAAAAAATGCAAACTTTTGTGCCGAAAAAAATTATTAGAATGCAGAAAAAAATTTAAATTTTAAATTAAAAAAAAAAATTTTTAAATTTAAAAATTTAAAATCAAAATGAGAAAGAGATAAATGAAAAAAAAAAAAAAAGTTTAATCCCTATTATTAATTGTAATGTTTAATGTTGTTGGACAAGTTTTTTGAACTCCATGTTTGTTTGTTCGTTTAAACAATAATCCTATATTTAAGCAATCTACGTGGTGTCTACAGATCATCAATTGTTAACTATATTATCATCTATTGATATATACACATACATATATAATTTGTAATGTATTTAATTAAGAATGAAAGATATCAACATCGTACAGGTATTTACGCATAATGAGCATTTAATTATACACACATACATAGATATATAGTACTGGTAACTGTATGCCGATATTGCTATCAACGTATTTACACACACGACATTGACAGCCAACAACAGCAACAAACATCAGATAACCAACAACAACAACAACAACAAAAACAATAGAAACAAATTTCATATGAACAACAAAAACAACAACAACAGAACATGAACATTTACAGGAAACTCAAATGGAGAAGATCTGACCATCTACATACATATACATATATACATATGCGTGTGTGTGTATGTGTGGCAGACATTTTTTATTTGTTTCCAGAACATTTTTGATATGACTAACATGAATGCAAGTAGTTGAAATGTTGCCATTTTAATTTGTAGTTGCTTGTTTTTAAAGACTAAAGAAAAAAAAAACAAAAAGTAATAATAATAATAATAATAATATCTTAAAACCAAACGCTTTGAAACTCGTAGTACACGAAAGCAATTGAATATGGACCTTGATTGATTTGCCTTGTGAAGTAAAGTGAGAGAAAAGACAAAAACAAAAACAAAAAACAACTACAAATTCACATTGCGACTTTCTTCTATTTACAGAATTGTTTTCTAACGGATTTGTTCCAGATGTTGTTGCTTCTGCTCAAGATCTATCGATATGGGATTTGCCCACACGGCCTTACATACGGGAAGATATCGAAAATGAAAATTGTTTTTAAAAATTAACGCTTGACCAAGAAGAACAAAAGAAAAAAAAAAATATGTAACAAATTTACCTCTTTTTAGCAATATTAAAATTAGTTCCATTTCCATTAAATCTAGTTGGATTCCAATATCGATTTAACCCATGCATTTGTATCGTTTGTATCGTTACGTTAAATTGCGTTGCGGTTATCGATCCATCGAACTATCGAACTATCATAACAACGCGCGGTTGAGAGCGCATCAATTGTTTAGCCAAATTGTAATTTAAATGTGCGTTTTATTGTAATTTACGAAATAAACCCGAATCAATGTCGTTATTCAAACCCACGTCGATTTCACTTATTGAACAACTCACAGACGGGCATCCGCATGTAGCGCCAGGACGCCATCGAAGTCGTTGGCGCCAATATTTATGTGGCCAAAACCACTTGAATCCACAGTTACAGACTTGCCGGTGCAAGATCCGTTCTCAAGGCTGCCAGAGATAACGTCGCAGTAGGTGCCAGCTGGGAGGCAGGTTTGCAGCCACTGGGACAGATTGTACTGGTTGTTGTTAAAGGCAACAAAGCCCTTGGTTCCGCGGCAGAAAGCGATTTGATTGTCTCCATTGTCCCACCAGTTGATGACAGATGTGCCGCGTACGGTGTTTTTAAAGATTACCATGTTGTAAATCTGGCGCCAACGATGCTCACAGATCCATCCGTTTGTGCAGGCACCATCCGCATCGAATTCGGGTGAAATGATTTCCTCATCATCATCCTGAGGCGGTGCTTGGTCACGATCATCAAAGCCAAAGGAGCTCATTACTTGACTGATGCCGTAAGGATATGCCAAGTGGAAAGCTGTGGCCATTTTGTACTGCTTTGGCGACTTGTAGTTAAGCTCCTGGCCACCATCGCGCTGATTGTCGTGATTGTCCACAAAAGTGAGAGCCTCTTCGGAGGGCAGGAATCCCCAATCAGTTCCCCAACTCTGCAGCCACTTCAGGGCATTGTTACCGCGGAAAGCCTTGCCGATCTCCTCAGAGAAACGGAATTCAGTGACGGCGCCAAGACTTGTGTACTCATCGCGAGACACTGTTTCATGACCATGATCGATAACCTCCTGGTAGATAAATGGACGAGCGTTGTTGGGGAAGCCATGATCTGTATTGAGATCGCGCATATTGCTGAAAATGTACTAAAAGAAGATAGTTGTGACATGTGCATCTTTATAATCCATGGTCTACTCACATCCAGATCATCAGCTGCCATGTGCTTGGCGGCATCCACACGAAAACCGGCAACACCCAGTGTAATGAGATGATCCAAAACCTCAATAAGCTGCTCACGGACATAGTCACTGCCTTGATCCAAATCCTTGAGACCCACGAGCTCACATTGCTGAACTTGGAAACGATCGTTCCAATCGTAAATCTCGCAGCTCGGATGGAAGTCTTCGTTAGTGTAAGGCACAGCTGGGAAGGATTTAGTGCTGGGTATAGCAACAGAGCCACCAGTGCCCTTGGCGGTGCCGTCAAAATGACCAGTCATGTGGTTGAGCAGCACATCCACATAGATGCGCACACCCACATCGTTACAGCGACGTACCATGGAGGCGAACTCGAGCTCGTTACCCGAACGTGTGATCAGCTTGTAGGAGATCGGCTGATAGCGCTCCCACCAAGGCCGACCGGGTGATATGATGTTCTCGGCGACGGGGCTTACCTGCACACCGGCGTAGCCTCGTGGTGCCAGGAAATCTTCACACTCCTGTGCAATATCATTCCATTTCCATTCAAACAAATGAACAATTGTATTGCGATTGCCCCACCAATGGGGATTGTGTTGTGCCAGCGCCACGCTGACCAACAGGCAAAATACCGTCAACTTGAACATGTCTATTGGCTGTGGCTGGCCGACATGCCGTGCATCGTTTTTATAAGACAAGCCAATCTAATCATTTGCCGACTAGGGATTTGCGTTCTGCCGATTTACGGCCCGGACCCCATGTGGACTTTTAGTCAATTTATGACGGACCCAATCAAGTGAAGTGTCTATTGTAGCAGTTTAAAGACATATCTATATTTGAGGATGACACCTCGAGGGAATGAGGGTAATGTACATTTTGATTTAAATTTTAATTTGATTTTTTAAGTATTTGAAATATTCTTTGTTTTTTTTTTAACGTAATACAAATATTACGGTAAATTCAAAGCGCATTATTGCGCAATATTGCGTGCGTCGATACGATATATCGATAAGCAATGTTAAATTCGTGCTGAGCCAAAATGAGTAATCCGATTTGATTTTATTTTACTAAAAATAACTTATCTTAACAATTTTCAATGATAATTATATTTAGAAAAATACTCAGGATTCTAAAAGAAAATAGTTTAAGTTTTTTCAACTTAAATTATAAGTTAAAGTTAAATGTTGCCAAAAGAGAAAAATGTGGGTTGTTCTGGGTAAATGTTGCTGGCAACATATGAAAGATGCCATTAAAATTATGCTGTCAGCATATGATGCTGTAAGTATGTCAACATGATAATGTTGCTGTCAACATGAATCTGTTGCTGTCAACATGAATCTGTTGCTGTCAACATGAATCTGTTGCTGTCAACATAAAATAGTTGATATTAAACACGAACTAGTTCGTGCTCTGTGTATTAAATAGTAAATGTTGCTATCAACATGATAATGTTGTCTTAAGCATGTCTCTGTTGTTGTCAACATGTTTATGTTGCTAAGAAGCGACTAAACAACAATTTATTATAATTTTATTATTAACTTACAAAATTTTGTTAGGGAATTTGGTGTTCTTAGTTTTAAATGCTCTATTCGCATGTTATTTATATTAGGCTGTAATTTATGGCAATTAGACAAAATTCTTATCAACTGATTAGTTACGACCAGAGATATGAAAAATAGATTTCTTTTGATTCTTGTCAATCGCGTGCGTAGTCGCTGGCCAAGCAAAATTTGGACGTCTGTGCAGTGTTTTAAGTTTTTGCCGTGCCCGGCATTCCAAAACATAATTTCGACGTAGTATAACCGTAAAATAATAGATTATTTCAACCAATGATAACATGCTCATGCCCACAAAAAGACTAAAGGCGCTGCCCAAATTAGCTGGAAATGGAAAAGGACAGGAGATGAGGACTTATTATAATTTAAGGATTTTCAATTGTATCGAGACCTACAGACAAGAGTGACCATGGTGGAGAGGAGATCCACTCGCACACGTCGATAAACCTGCGAGTTGACAAATATATGAACCACAGTATCCTTGACTTCGATATCATCGCTGGAAATTATCATGAAATATATAGAAGATATATTAAAGGATATTTTTATCATCCCATGACTTACTAAAAAGGATCCATTACTGGCATATTCAGCTTCAGCTCAAAGTTGGAGACCTGAACGTCGTAGTCGAAGTGCTCACAGGTCAGGGGACAAGTGCATTGAGTCTTCCGTTTGCGTGTTATAATATCGGCTAAGGATAGGGAGAGAAAGGACTCATTTGGTATTTAGTTTTCTGCTGCAGCTACTCACGAAAATTGTCCACCAGACAGGGAATATCTCGGAAGGAACAAATGCGATCCTTGGTGCGGTTGAAGTCGAAGAAGTAGGTGTGGCAGCCACAGAACTTGACCATGTTGCTGACACGACAGTTGAGCTCACAGTTGGGATACACGTACTCCGGGAAGTACCTCAGTTGGAACTCCTTGCGAAAGACGCAGTTCCTCTGGTCTATGGACAGTGCCTTGACAGCTTCCGAGCAGAATGTTTCCTCGGCGCGCAGCGAGACGAAGGACTCTGTGCTGAGGCCAAGAAACTTGCAATTGGCATGGGCACTGGGAAAGGCATCCGTCTCCTGGATAAGCAACTTAAAGCCATGGGAATAGGATTTAAGTGCATCATAGTTGTCGTCCTCGTAACGCAGGATAAGCGACAGACCAGCTTCCAAGCCTCCGGCCGCTCTCTTGGCGGTGAAGTTAAGTCTGAATTTGAGACATGAAATGGACAGATGAACAACAAGGATCTAGTTCCTGGCTCAACTCACCCGCGCTGTCGCAAATTGAAGGAGCAGCAGTGCCCAAAGAAGGTCTTGGACAGCTGAAACAACCGGGAGCAGTCCATGATGGTGCCACGATAGCGACAACGAAACAGAATCTCATCGCAATCCCAGCGCAGGTTGTCCACAAACTGATTCATGGTCAGGTTGTTAACCAGCAGAAGGGATTCCAGCAGCTCAATCTCGTCATGGAAGAAGCGCTCGTCATCCAGCATAAAACCATAGAAGATGTGCAAATGCTGCAGGACATCCGAGACTTGAACGCCTTTGGTGAGGTTTCTAAAAAGGATTGAAATTAGTTGTTAAAGGACAAGGATTTTGATTTTCTGTCACCACAGACAAGGTTTCGATGTATGCCTTGGACTTTTCCATGTTGAAGAGCACCTCGGGACAGACTGTGATGGGCGGAAAGAAGAGCCTGGTGACCGGCGTGTGGTCACTCTCCACATTCATGCGGGTGGGACTGCTCCGATAGTCCGCATAGAAGGTCTGGGCCATGACGATGGCGCATATGAACATAACCACCGAGATGAACACCCACACCATGTGCACCATCCAGTTGGTGTCCTTGTCCCGGGTGTACTTCAGTCCGTGAATGCTGCTCGTGGCACAAAAATCATTCCATGTCCTTACGGCGGCGCCTCGCAATGCCGATTTCTTGGTATCTATTTGGTCCGGACTCAGCTCCTCCTCGTGACCCATAGCCGGGGTAATTGCTGGAATTGACATGTCAAGTGCGGCTTTTTATACCGATTCCCGGGCAGTCCTCGAGGAGGTGTGTCTCCCATCAAGGACTGACATGCCTTTAATCGGTCATTAAATTTCAATTACGCGTTGCTGGGGGCTGGGGTCGGGGTAGTGGCGAGGAATGGGGAATAAATTTAGGAAACACCTCACTGAAGGCCTGCTTATAATTCCCAAGCAGTTCAAGCCCAAGGAAAACACATGAAGTTTGGTTTTTAGCAGTTATAAATTTTTATTTCTATTTGCAAACTTTGTGTCTTTTTTTTTTTTTTATTGTTTGCATTCGCGTTGTTAATTATTTATTTTTTTTATTATTTTTTTTTCGATCTTTAATTGAATCAAAAAATGATTTCTTAAGACATTGAACTGAATCTGAATCTAAGAAAGCTAAACTCTTGGCTATCACAATTAGAAGCTACACATTTGAAATGGTAGATCACGGATGACTCCTTCAAGGACTTCAATGATTTGACTAAGTTAACGGGTTAACAATGTGTTGGGTTGTGTGGGGTTCTGTCTTTTAATTCTTTTGATTAGGAATCTGATTGGGAGCTACGCGCACTAATAACAACATTTGGCTTAGAGTAAAACGAACTAAAACAAGGACTTAGGACTAGCTTTTGTGTAGTAGAGTGTAAAGTGTCTATGGTAACTGCAGACATGGGTTAGTGTCTGGACTCGCCGCCGGTGATGGCCAGCGTCGCCGGGTTGCCATTGCTCAGCCTTGCAGGTGGATTGGCGCTATCGCCATTTCCCAGACTCGGTTTCTTCTCATCGTTGTCGGGATTGTCCCAGTACTGGCGCTCACCCGAGCCGAAGATGTTGTAGAATGTGCCGCAGATGATGTACACGAAGGCGGCAATGAAGAACACGATCTGCCACTGTCCCATCGTGGGCTAGAATTGAAACGGACAATTGAAAGGATTTCCTTGGAAAAGTAATAATAATAAACCGCTGAACTTACCTTTCCGTGGATCAGATTTCCGGCTGCAATGGGCGCCAGCAGACCCGCCAGATTTGCCGAGCAGTTGGTGATTGCCATGAGGAAGCCGGCAAATCGCGGCGTCAGATCCAGATGATTGATTTTAAAGCCCGAGTAGATGCCACCATTGAGGCCCACGCCAATGGTCAATATAGCCAGGGTCAAGGCACGATCGCAGCCCGTGTAGGAGGCAGCAATGAGGGCCAGACCAGGTCCATACTGGCCAATGCTGTTGATGATCTTTCTCGTGGCGGTCAGTGAGAAGCGGCTGGAGCTGATCATCCAATCGGCGACCACCGAAATGAACATGGAGAAGAGCCACATGGCGAGGTAGGGCAGGGCACTGAGCAGACCGTTCGACTTCAAGGAGAACTTGAGCACCTGCTTCATGTACGTGGGCAGCTCTGTCATCAGTGTCTCGTAGCCATAGTTGTGTCCCATGTGAGCGAACAGAATGGCGTAGAAGGGCAGCGACTTCAGAATGGACTTGTATGGGATTGGAGGACTCTGAAAGATAAATATGGATTATAAGTCGGATTTCTTCTGAGGGGATTTCCTGTGGTAGATTCTACGCACCTTGACAACGTCGGTTCCCCAGAGCGAGTCGTTAATGTAACGCTTCTCACGCTCGTCGATGCGTGGATGCACTGAGGGATCCTCGAAGACCAGAATGAGAAAAGCAATGGACCACAAGGTGCCAACAATGCCAAACACATAGAAGATCGAAGGCCAACCATCGGCAAAGCCGTACTCAGCGAGCAAACCGGACAGGGGCATGGAAATGATAGTGCCGAACTGCGCTCCGGCGTAGACGGCGGCACCCATGCGGGACCGTTCGTTGGGTGGAATCCATTTGGCCAGCAGTGCGTGTGTGCAGGGCACAATGGGACCTTCGCCCAAGCCCTGGATGAAGCGAACGGCGCACAGACCAAAGACGCCGCCATGATGAGCAGCCACTGGCACCAGGAAGGCAAATACCGAATTGACAAGCATTCCCCAGCCCAGGAATCGCATGGCTCCATACTTCTTGGCCAATATGCCGAAGGGTATCTGTGTGATCACGTAGCCATAGAAGAAGGATGACAGAATGTATCCCTGCAGCTTGGTGTTCCATGCAAATTCACCGTCCTCGCCGTTGTCCTGCATATAGAAAAGTGAAGAAGTTAGCAATATTCTTCAATATGTGTATATCGATAAATCTATCGATACATTGTGTTCTTTTATTTTTTGTGTACTTACGACTACTAAATCCCGATCTCCGCACTCATCCTCGGCAACCACATCGTCGCCCTCCTGGATCGCAGTGTGGTTGACCATGGCCACAATAGCCACCGACATGTTCGTTCGCATCACGTAGGCGTTGGCCATGCCCAGGAAGAGCATGAATGTGACAAAGTATCTCGTGGTGGCCCATCCTACAAAGAGAAACCATAAGAGATACCATATGAGTACACTGCGAGCTGGGAGCTGGGAGCTAAGAGCTGAGAGCGTACCCCGGGGGCAAGCGACATACAATTAATATTAAATAATGTATACGACCCGTAAACATGCATTTCCTCGATCTTACAAAATCTCTAAACAGAAGATAAAACCAAATTGAGGGCAAATTTGGCTAAAGAAAGATATGGCCCAGAGATAAGGCCCAGGCCTCAGGTTCGATGCGCGATTTGATAAGATTCATTTTGTCTGCCTCTGGGATGATTCATGTGGGAGGAGGCAGCTCTTTTCTGATTGCCTCACGTTCCCACAAATGATATCATTGCGGTGACTCGTAGTCGATCGAAAGATGCACAGATCGACTCATAGCTACAATTTCCAGCAATCATCACAATAATAATTGGATTTTTTTTAATAGAATTTATTATTTATTTATTCTGAACTGTCACCGGAGAGTCGCCCGTCACGTGATCTTCTCTTGCCGTGGTGCCGGGACAAAGCGTTCACTCGACTGTGAAAATATGTATGGGCTTTTCATGGGTGTAGCCTAGAGAATCACATGGCTCACAGAGGTGACAACACACAGCAGAGTTCAGGCCTTGGAGGCCGATGAAGTGAACTACAAAAAAAGTTTTCCTTTTTTTTACGGCCGTAAGTGGATTTTCCGTGGGAAGACTTTTTCACTTTACAGAACGCAGCTGTACTCCGGAATTCTATACGCTGCACGTGGCCAACTGGAATTTGAACTCGAAACCTCTTAGTCAAAAGCTGCCCCTCCCCCCTCCCTTACCCACCTCATCCACCCCTTTCATGCCAGGGGGCGCAGCGGACCGTTAATTCTGCTTAAGTATCGAAATGTTTTGTAGCTTTTTTCCCCAAAACAAAAATTTGAGAATGTAAAAAGCAAGCTACAAAATTGCTGAGTCGCATAACAATTCAAAAGTGAAAAATGAAAAACAAAAAAATAAAAAACGAAAAATGAAAAAATAAAAAATGAAAAAATTAAAAACGAAAAATAAAAAACGAAACATGAAAAGCGAAAAATAAAAAGCGAAAAATAAAAAGCACAAAAATTAAAAAAGTTAAAAAAATGAAAAAAAAACTCAATAACAAAAAACAACAAGGAAAAAAAATGTACGTTCGCTTTTTATTTGTGCGCACGCAGCGTTAAATCGCGCGATTTGCGAACTCACATGCCGCCCACTGCCCCTGCCCCTGCCCCTGCCCAGCCCCGTTCAGCGTCGCACATGTTGCACAATCGCCTTGTGTGCCACTGGTGTCGCGGCCAAAGCAGTGGACTCACGTGAGTCTCGTGCGTAAGCAGCCGCAGGCCCAAATCACTTATGCCCCCCCCTCCACCCCTCACCGCAACCCAAACTATATTCTTCGACCCACAGGCGGGCACCGCGGAGTAATTATAGTTTCCGACGTTACGTATACGCAGCGTTTACTGCCCGCTAAAACGAAAGTACGCATTTTCACGCCGCTCCCGCTGTCTCCCCCTCTCCCTCTCTCTCCCTTTCTCCTTCTGTCTTGCCTTTTCAATTTTCATTCATGTTTTTTTTTTTTTTTATTTTAAATGGATTAAGAATTTTGCTTTCATATATGAAGGATTTTTTTAGAGGTTATTTTTTTGTCCTAATTTTTCTAGTTCCTAATTTTTGTAGCTAAATTAATTATTGAATTAATTTGTCTATTATTTATTTAATTAATTATTGTTTTTAGTTTTGGGATTGCCCACTGATTGGCTGGTTTTTATTTATTCACTGGCTTACCCCTTGGTCTGTCGTGGATGTTGTTCTGGTCCCAGACCAGGACATGTCCATCGCGATGGCGATAATTGATTTTGCTGCGTCGGAAGGGCATTTTGAGTGTTTGTCTAGTGGCAACACTTATTATGTGTGTGTGTGTGTGTGTGTGTGTGTTGGTGTGTGTTGTATAAATAAGCTAATGTAAACTACAGTTAATTCGAATTGAGCTAACGATGCGATTTTCTATATCGTGTTTATTGTCAAGTGAACTGTCTATATAGACGGATAGAATCGCACGGACCCGTGTAATGGGCGAGATTTGTTGTTGTTGTTGTTGTTGTTGTTGTTGTTGTTGTTGGGAGCTCAATTTGACTTTTTGCGCACTCGTTTAAACCATTTCATTGTCTATCTGTGGAGTGGGCCGGGCCAGAACATGTCGCGGGTCAAAATACTACAGATGCGGCTTTAAAAATCGGTTCTATATATACTCCACGAATGTCGCTATAGACTCGAGTCTACTTCTAAGTCTGAATCCGCATGCGGATCTTAAGTCGAATCGATGTTTAAATTATACTTAAGGTGAGCTTTTAGTCTCACTGTCTCAGTCGGTTTGAGCCCGGTCGCGCTTAGATGTTGTTCCGTTGGCACGGTTGGTGCCTCTGCAGCAACTGAGCGCCAACTGTTGCGCTATATGTCTATATAAACGGGGCGAAAAGCGCTGCACGTTCGAGGCGCTTGCGCCGGTGGCAGAGCGAGAGCGAGAGAGAGAGAGAGAGAGGAAGAGAAAGAGCGAAAGGGACAATGAACAGCATGAGCGGAACGGAGGAAATTCTGACTACTCTCCGGCGATTACATCAACATTGAGGAACGTGCATATTGCGTCCGTCCACTGGTCACTGATTTGGCAGCCAGCATATGGCGGCCGCAAACTGAATTTTCAGGGCAGCGGCAACTCTTGAACCTTTTCCGATTGATGTCAATTAATGCTTTATATATAGAAAACCTAAGATCTATTCTTAACTCTTCGACGTCAGTAAAAATATATCTCTATCTATATACATGTGTGTGTGTGTGTGTATATCTCGTGACCAACAGCACATGGAATAGAATAGAAGTAGTGAACAGAACACCTCACGGTGTTTGCCAACTGCTGGGCCAGACATTCAGATACACCCGTGGAATTGAATAAATTACTGAGGAATCGTTGTACAGGCTGAAACCTTAGAAATATGAGATGTGTACCAAGGGAGGGGGGTGGGGGACTGGCACCCAGTGAATTCGTTGGGAACAGTGGGGATGGTAATGCGGTCTCAGGGTGGTCACTAAAAGCCGCTAAGTGCGCCCATTAAATCCTCTATTTAATAATCAATTAAGAACGCAATTAACATTGTTATAGAACGTAATTCTTTATTTATTTATTAAAATATTTTTTTTTTTTTTAAATTGCAAAACTTTGCAAAATTAAACGGAACACACACACAGCTCGAAGAAGTGTATCTAAAATGCCACGAAATGTGAACACACTTTAAGGCCATAAATACAAAATTTCACTTAAAAAAAAAATTTTTTTATTGCGTCGTGCATTTCATGGAAATGATCTGTATTACAATTTTAAATGTAATTTTTTATTTAATATCATTTTTTTATTGTATTGATAATGCATTAGAATTTATCTTTATTAATCTTGGAAAGGCAATCAAAAGAAAACATAATTTGTTTATATCACAATCCCAGCGAATACAAAGTGTTTTATAGTCGTTCAGTAGAGCAAAAAAATACATACAGTCATGGCTGATGACTACACACATATATGCTCACACACACACACACACATACGCACTCACATGCTTACATATTTATGAGCATGTCTAAGCTTGTCCGTAGTCTGCGGGTGGGAAGAGGCACGACGTTTCCACCGCTTGCGGTGTGTGCACGTTTTTCTCGCCTGATATTCGCGAGTTCGCCTCACTCGTAAATCGAACAAGTTCAACGAAGCTTAAGTTGAGTCGACCGACAGCTGAGCTACGCAAACCGCTTGGGGCAGCGCAGTCGCAGCGTATCGAAGCTTTGTTATTGCCGAATGGAAATACTTGAAATGCCGGCATTTGTTATTGTTATTATTCTTCTTTTGTTTTCGCCGGTGACTGGCCCCAACGTTCGCCATAAGAAACTGGAACTTCGGGTGTGCTTCAATGATGATGAGTGCAGAAAAAACACGAGTGAGAAAAAAAGAGTGAGAGAGAAAGAGAGAAAGAGAGAGAGAAAGGCATAGACCAACTATGGTAGGCAATTGTACATCAATTTCTTGTTATGGCAGCTCTGAATTTAGAATTTTTGGCAAAGTCTCAAGTAAAAATTGAATCTGGCAGGTACAGTCAAGCACTGAGCAATAAGTCAAACAGACGCGCATTAAAAAAATTTAACGACAAGCAGCGCTGCTTCGGCCCTTGTTCTATTTCCGCTCATTAATGAGGCATGCAAAATTAGCTAACAATAATGTGTGTGATAATAACAATGACTAGTACAACAAAAGCTAGAATTAGTTCGAAGTCATACTATATAAATATATGTATTTACACATATACTTGCTCAGGTATGCACGTACCCACACAAACGGTTACTTAACAAAAAGCTTTTGCCATATTGGCGGCGGTTTGCGTGCCGACTAAAAAGTGTTGCCTGCTTTTGGGATGCCCTTCAAAAGCTCACACATTTTAAGGGCCAGCCATGTCATATGTTTAGCTACGTGTAGATATTACGTTATATGAGTGCATTGTACCAGCGGTCGTTATCTTTTAGGTTTTTATTATTGTTTATTAAATGTCTGTCAAGCGAGACGCTTTTATTGATTTTTATAATTAATTAGTTAACAATCTGGTCGCATGTTTCATTTCAACAGCTGTTGGATAATTTACATAGCATTAAATAAATGATTCTTTTAATGAACAGGTTTATCAGTTCCTCATTTGATTCAAGCACAATTGCAACTCATTTAAATGATCTTAACTCGTTATTTTTTGACTAGAAGAAGAAGAAGAAGAAGAAGAAGTAGACAACTGCCTTTTTAAAAAGATTATTTCTTATTAAGGTTGAAATACTAACGAGATATGAATTCCTGGAAACCTGCATGAAGCATTGGCAGGTGCCAAAGAGTTGGGCAAATAAAAGTGTTTTTGTTTAAAACAGTTATTATAACTCACCGACTGATATGTGTGATGCTCTTTATGGGCCAAACAAAGCGTTAAAGTAAAGTTTGACTGGCGCGTAAATGATGTCATATGCATTGTACGTGAACGTGAATGTATATATATATATATATTTATACATATAATGAATAGTAGTCAAGACTCTTTGTAGTTCTCGTTAATTTAAGCGTTAAGCTTAATTTTAAATTGCAGCTGCTGCTCCCGTCACAGTGGGCGTAATTAAATCATTTCACCTTAAGTGCAAATTCATTAACTTTCCTTTAGACGTGACGATCACGAATCCAATGCAGTTAATCGTTTAATTTTCGAATAGAATAAATTCTGTACGCTATTTACGGATCTTAATTTGGATGGAATTTATATATATATATATATATATATATATAACACGTACATCACATGCAATTCACGGCTGGAATGAGTAATCCCATTTGGCAGTCCAAATGAAACTCAATTGTTAAGTCACCAAATAAAAAACATTCCCCCAAGAGATACACATAAACTACTGCGTCCTCGCCATAGTATAACTTACTCAATTTAGACAAATTAGAGTATAAATAAAAATAAAAAATAAAAAATAAAAAACAATTTTCCTATTTACAAAGCTGTAAATTGCATTGCAAATATGATGAAAAGACCTGAGAGCGACGCGTTGAGTGGATCTTCTAGAATCCCATGGCTTGTGGTGTGGCGTCTAGACAATCTGCGGGGGTGGCGGGCAATTTGTGAAAGCGAAATGTTTGCTCACTGCACTTGTGTGAAACTTAACGATCGTTAAGTCTGCGATCTCCCAGACACACAATTATAGTCTCTATTTTATATATGTTTAAGGGAATAAATCAAAATTCATCCGATGAAAATGCAATGTCAGAAGCTAATGACTTTTCTTTGAAAATTGTCAAGTTGCCAGAGGAAAAACTTTTAAAGCTTAAAATGCATTTTTATATTCTCTAACAATGCATTTTAGGGGTAGTTTAAATTTAAAATTAATCATTGATTTATTTATAAGTTTATTTATGAATTGAAATTGACTTGAAAATTGCGAAAATTGTCAACTTGTCAGACGACGAACTCTTTGCATTCGTTTATCCTTAGGCAATGCTAATAATATAAAAATAATCAATTAATTTATATAAATGCAATTAAATTGAATTTAATTTATATTATAGATTGCGATTTGATTAACATTTAATCATTTTATTTTTTTCATTTGTTTATTTATCATTTCTTTTCCGAGCATAAGTCATAGCCAGTCATCGCTTGGCAATGGCCGCCGCTCTGTTATCGTTCGCTGCTGCGCTGTTAGCTAACAGCCGCCCACTGTTAAAGTGAAATGTCTTAACATGAAAGTGAAAGACTGCAATTTAGTTGCGGGAATGCCAAGGCTCTTGGCGCTTATTGCGAATTTCCTCGAACGCTCTTGACCTTAAATTGCAAATCTCTGATTTACTTGGAAACTTGTTAATTTATTTATTTATATCTGTTGTTGCTTTTGCTGGCATTGCTATTGTTATTTCCATTGTTGTTGTTGTTGTTGTTGTTGTTACTGATATTCATTTGCATAGCTATAAACACGTACGAGCATATTTTCGATTGAGGCTTTCAATAATTGCCGGCAAATGGCAACCGGTTCCGCATGCTCTCCATTAGGGCTCCAAACATGGGCAGCTCGGAAAGGAACTGACCCACAAACGGTGTCAAACAGATCTCTCCACCCGTAGATCTATGTCAATGTAGGAAGCTAGTCGAGAGCCGTAAACGGACAGACGAGACCAGAAATGTTACGATTCGAGTCGCTGAACTATTCACGGACTTCGAATCGGGTATCATCATTTCGGTACAAGTTTCGAGCTCGAGCTCGAATTCGTGTTCGGAATCGGTTTAAGTTGTCAGCTTGAAACTTCCCCCCCGCCCGTTTGACATTTATTGCGAATTTGGCTCACGCGTTGGCGTCAATAATAAAGCGCCGTTTGTTTGAAATATTTATTTATACACAAAACTTCCAAGACATCGAATAATAAATAACTTCCGTTATCGCGAAACACAAGGAAAGGGGATGGGGATGGGGATGGGGAGAGTGTGGGGGTGGGTCGCCTAGCCTCCCTCCCTCCCCCCGCAAACTGTGTACTCGAATTATTTAAATCAAGCAAAATTAGCCGCAAGCCGTCGAATCCAACTAATTGAATCAACGTCAATTCAACTTCAATTTGATGTAATAACTTTTATTGTGTATTTATTATATAAAATATTTAATGTGTGTTTCTCAGAAATTCGGCACATTTGCAAAACGCGCAGTAATCGCTTAATTGACGAACCGAAACTTAAGAGACTTCCGACCGGACAGGAAACGTGCCCAAGTGAACCCCAACCAAGGTGTACCGCTCCGCACTCCCCACTCCTCAATCCCCCCACTCCGCACACAGCGAATCCCCAACTATTGTGAACGTGTGGATAGATAAATTATTAGATTGGAGGGGGTGGGGGTAGGGGGGGAAATAAAACAAATTCAAGTGACATTCTTGAGGAACAAGTGGCTGGGTCCCCACGGGAAGGTATCATGGGGTATGGCCTGGACGGGGGGCACTTGACGAACAGCTAATTTACGTGTAGCCTGTGGGACTTGGGGCTAATTATGGCCAGAAGATTAGACTGGAGTAATGGAAATAAATATTTCGCAAGCTTCAATTAGTTTTAATAGTTTTTTCATAACTGTAAATTAGTAGTCCTTTTTTATTCCTAATCACAATCTGGTTCCCGGTTATCTGAAGAGGAGATTCTATTATCATGAAGTGCTGATATTGTCGGGTTGTGTTTTGTAATAGATGTTACATCAAGTAGATTACATCAATCGCACATTAACTGTTTTTTTCTTTTTGGGTATTCTTATCTTTTATAACGGTAAATTGTATAATCGAATGTGCGCATTTTTTATAGTTTTTTATTTTATACAAAAAACTTACCCAAATTTGGCTTCTCGGGCGTCTTCTCTGAGGCCGTGCAAATGGCTTCCTTGGACACAGACATTTTATGTTTCTTCTTTGTTTGTTTAAATTATAATTATTTTAATTAATTAATGCCTAATTAGTGCAGTCTTCGCGGTTAAGACACTCCTTTTAATTGGTTCAAACGCGACGCGAGGATCTTTACTTTTGAGTCCCGTTCAAAATTTTTGTTTTTAAGGTCGCTGGGGCGGATTTAAGACATTTTCAAAAGTCGCTTAAATGTTTATATATATTTAAAAATTTGTTGCAATATTTTTTATTTACTGTTATTTTTATTGTTGTGGTTGTTGTTGTTGTTGTTTTTGTTACTTTTGTGCAATTTGCACACTCACGTTGCCGCACGTTGGGCTGCTTGAAAGGTTCTGAGTGATTAACGTGAAAACGCGAGGCCTTTAAATAATCTGAGGCTGAGACTGGGACAGCGACAGAGACTGAGACTGAGTCGAGCCGGAGACTGAAACGAGCCGGAGACTGAGACGAAGACGAAGCCGGAGACGAAGACGAAGCCGATGCCGGAGACTGAGACGGAGACTGAGACTGAGACGGAGACTGAGACTGGAACTGAGTCTGAGTCTGAGTCTGAGTGTGTGTCTCGGCTATTTGCACGATTTATTTGGATTTGTTTGGGTTAATAAATTAAATTGATGTCCCGATCCCAGGGGAGATCTGCGCAGGCGTCGCCGCTTCCGAGCCGTCAAAACCGAAGCTGTGGCCGCACGTTGCCGCTCGCCCGATCGTAGTAGATATTAATCTGTAAACAAAAGTAAATACTAAATTAGTATGTTAAATTTAGCAAAGATGTCGCCGGCAGCTGATGGACGAGGGGATGCCACCGGTTGACGGGGGTTGTGTGGTGCGGGGTGCGGGGTGCGGGGCGCAGCGCTCACGAGTTTGTCGCCACACGCACGTTTCCAGAGTGAACGCAATGCGATCCGTAAATATTTGTTTCCAAATTTGATTCGAGACTCGAGATGTGAATTGTGACTTGCGATTTTGGAACTGTGATTTTTGATATTTGAATTGTGATTTGTGATATTTGAATTGTGATTTGTGATTTTGATTTTGCGACTTTTGATTAGTGACTTTTGTTTGGCGATTTGTGTGGGTGAGCGTTGGGTTTATTTCTATTTATATAAAGCTTTGATATGGGCGACACACGCATCGATAGACCAATAGTTGGGTGGGATGGGGTACAGTTGGGCACACAATTTCTTAGCTGTTTCTATATATTTTATTTTTATGTAGTCACAATATTTGCTCTGAGCCTCGGATCGGGTTGGAACGAGTTTGGATTAGCTATTCACGAGATTTCGATATTTACATTGGCATTTAGAAGGCGACTCAATGCGATCAGCTCTTCTCTGTACGCCATATGTCGCCCAGTGCAGAGCTATAAATAATTAACTAAACTATTTTAATTATTTACTGCCTCGATTACGTAATTTATCGATTACAAGGCATCCCTTTGTTAGCCAAGTAACCCAAAAAAACTGGTTACAAATTCGCACTACATTCTTTTCCCCCTCCAATTGTAATTCTCTGCCTCAGCCTCAGCTCCCAAAACAATTCTATTTAAATAACAATCCAAATAAACAAATACATATATATGTATGTATGCATGTATGTGTGTGTGTGTAATTGTTATTTTTTGGAAGTCTTAAAGTCAGTTACCGAGCGAGCGGAATACCAATCGTCGAGTTGTACAAACGTCACAGTTCCCGGAATTCGATTTTAGAAAGTGCCATGAGGCAAATGACGCTATCGAATCATATGGAAGTTGATCAATTACCCGATTTTTAGATAATGTAACCGCAATTTGAATAAATAAACCCTATAGCCATTTCATTGTTATTTTGTTTTGGTTTCATCAAATCCGCAAATCAGCAGCTAAACTCTTGATGTGCGAAGCCTAGAAACGTCGCCGGGGGCTTGAAGTCAACAACTTCCTCCCTCAGATAGGATAATCCCAGGCATTTCCAAGTGTGGCGCAATTTTCAGTGCTTAATCAAATAATCAAGAACTTCCTTATCAATTTATACAATTAACAACCTCTTCAGCTCAGATACTCGGGGTCTGATATACATTGAGTGAACTTGGAACGTCGTTTCTGTGTAAAAGATGATAATCAGATGTGCAGGAAGTGGATTGTTCAGGGCGTGAGGATCCTATCGACTTGGAACTATGGAACTATGTAATCTCTTGAGATATCTTTTGATATCATTTTAGTTGTGGATTTAAATTGAAATTTCTTGTTTGCCTTGATGAAAATTCCATTCCAAATTTTCATCAATTATCACCTGGAAATCCAACGCGAAGGTTGCCTTGCAGCATCTGCCACAGTTTGTTGAAATTCATTAGTGAAAGAAAACGAAAACAAAAGTTGCCGCCAACTTGTTAACTAGTGTAGGTAGAGTGGCATTACCAGTTACCCTTATATAAGGCCAATAAACGGCTGGAAAAGCACGCGGCTTAATGATTGCATTAGCCCTTGATATGAATCGCAAAACAGGCCGCTGAATAAATAAATTGATAAAAATAGAAATCAAACGGGGAAAAATTAGAAAAATGTTAGAAACTTGTAGAAAAGTCCCCGCTGTGACTTGATCAGAGGTTCCGTCTAGTACCTGTAACTGCTTTGTACTGGGACTCGTCATGACCACAAACTGTTGTGCCTCAGCCTCAGCCGCTGCCAATGACTCTGCCTCAGCTTCTGCCTCTGCCTCAGCTTCTGCCTCTGCCTCTGTCTCTGTCTCTGCCTCTGCCTATGCCTCTGCCTCTGCTTCTGCCACTTCTTCCACTGACTAATTGATACTTAAGAACTTATTACCCGAAACACAACTTTTACTAAAAAGTAGAATTTATTTAATTTATTTTTAGTTTCTTTTTTCACAATCAATCGAAAGATTTTCAGACCCTAAGCCCGTTTATAAGGAAAACAGTTTTTAACTATATATTTGGCCATAAATCAGAAAATATATATATATATTTTTTTCTACTTTTTCGGTCATAAAATGTTATTAGTTAAGTACAGTATGTATTAGCCACTAACTGACTGCCTTAAATCGCAATTATTTATGGCTTCTGCCGGATTTATAGACACATCGCCGATAGGCATCAGTTTCAGTACCTTTACTTCTGCCCTCCGTAAATATAATAAAAAATTAATAAACAAATTTAAAAAAATTAAAAAATAATAATATGAGCTTATTAGTAGCAGAAATTTGTACGATCTTTAGTTGGGGTTGCCAAGAGACGTGGTTGGACCTATCAAATGGCTGTAAATCATGGGAACTTATCTCGGATCGGCGACTCGTGCACAGGTGTAGATTACACTGGACACGCGCTGGACAATTTTCAAAGTTTCTTAAATTTAAAAAAATAATTAAATAAAATAAAATAGTTAAATAATTAAATAGGTAAAAAAGAAAGGAGGAGGGAAAAGAGAACTCACGTAGAAATGAGCGGAAGAATTTGGAAAATAAAAACTCTTGAAATGGAAAAGTTTTGCATGTCTAAATTTTGGCCAGTCAGAATTCATTCATTGACCAAAATACGATCGTAAAGTCTGGAGTCTTGGCCATAAATGATATATGGAGGTCGTTCATTTCGTGCTTGCTTAATTATAAAGCCATTTAACTTTATCACAGCTCCATAAACCCCAACCACTTCACTCCAGATTACTTATTTATTTTTCTTCTTCTTTTCTCTTTTTTTTTTTTTTTTTTTTTTTGTTTCTGGGGTTTGGGGACTTGAGGCTGGTCGGTATCATCATCCGTGTACTTGCACGTTGGACCGTGCATAACCGTTAAGGTATCTAAGGTATCAAAATTTTCCACCTGTCTCACTCCTCTTTAACACTCGTTTCACGTGTGCAAAAAATATAACAGGAAAAAAAAAAATATTTCAAAAAAAATAAAAACTAGTTAAAAGTCCCCCCATTTGTGTGTCAGTCTGACTGACAGCCTTTCAGCTCAGTTATGTGAGGGGCAATTATTATTATAACGTTTAT
The DNA here is from genome assembly GCA_035044505.1 of Zaprionus lineosus. Classification (NCBI taxonomy): domain Eukaryota; kingdom Metazoa; phylum Arthropoda; class Insecta; order Diptera; family Drosophilidae; genus Zaprionus; species Zaprionus lineosus. The sequence goes on from JAWNNX010000064.1 coordinate 524,800, forward strand.
TGCTGGCGCAATGAATTTCTATTTTATTTGAATGCCTCGCAATTATTAGATTTCCATTCGCATTTTTGTTGCGAGATTTTGAACTTTTTTTTATTTTTGCCCAAATTGATTTTTTTTTTTTTTTGCCCCCCGCCTACAAGCAAATTTCTAATGGCGCCTTTTTTGAAGTTCAAGTGCAGGCAACGCGATAGAAACAACGCCAGATACGGCGCCAGGTACTGCCACAAGTAGAGCCCCAGATACGGATACAGATACAGATACAGATACATATACACATACAGATACACATACAGATACTGATACAGATACTTATGCAGATACATATATATATGTATTTGTATATATAGATATAGTTGGATATATGTATAAGCTTCAATTTATGTACAGCCCCCCAGTACAATGGGCGCTCCAGTAAGAAAAAACACATTCGTTGCGCCCGAGTGGCTCTTGATGCTCCACTGTCGATAGTCGATTGTGGGTTGTGGGTAGCGAGTAGTGAGTAGTGGGTAGTGGGTAGTGAGTAGTGAATGGTGGGCGGCAGATAGCGGGTGGTGGGTTGCGGGTTGTGATGTCGAGAGCTTGATTAAATGTTGTAGGTTGGGTACAGTGGGAAAACGTGTGGCTGACTTTGAAGTGTGCGTACAGGAGATTAGCTTATCGTGGACTTTAATTGTTAATACTTTCTCAGCCATGGCATTGCATTGAAATCTTTGCGCATTTTTGCACTCGAAATGGCCCAAAGCAATTGAATTGTTGTCAGTCTTTGTGCCACTCGATGCAGCCACGCGCGAATGATGCATTCATTAAACGGAACTCCCATCGATTACAGTCGATGGCAATTAAAGAAAGTAAAGTGTGTGGGCAATTCGCTTAGCTCTTTCATCGACTGAGCCTTGCGATAAAATATGCCCCTAAACTAAATAACTTAATTTGTTTATAAAAACATTAAAAGTTGTTCCCCGAATGTCGCGCATTTGCATTGCAGCTTCAGAAACAAAAAAAAAAAAAAAAACTGAGGTGAATTTGAGCCAAAACTCACTCACCTTTTGGCAAATGGAAATGAATTAAAAACGAGAGGAGAAACAAAATATGAAATCAGCTGTTTTTATGTAAATTTGACTTGTTCTGTCATTTTTGTCATTTTTTGCATAATTCACATTTTGCATACGGCGTTAACATTTGAAGGCGGTATCTGGGCAGCGGCCTCAGCGAATTTGCGGACAAAAACAGAGAAGGAGGGAAATAAAACGGTACAAACGATAAGAACGGCCGTGCGACTGCAACGTTGCAGGAATTGTATTTTTTTTTTTCTTTTTTGTCTTGCAAAGTTTAATTTTTTTTTGTTGCGTAAAAAATAGATGTTTTGTATATTTTTTGTTTCAATTGCAAAGCTTTTGTTTAACTCTTAACTATGTAAACAGACACTCACGATTTTTGTATTCCAACTGCAAGTTGTTTTTTGCAGTTTATTATTTTTTGCTTTGCGATCGCTTTTCGCACGCTTTTCACAACGCGCACACTGAAACTTTCTTATTTAATGAGTTCGGTTGGAAGTTTGGTCTTGATGCTGCTGCTGCTGCTGCTGCTGCTGCTGCTGCTCTGCTTCTGCTGCCGTCGTCGTCGTTAATAGAGAGAGAAGCGACCTGGCCGAAAGCTAGCGCTGTAATGACTTACTGCCTGGACTAATTGAACGTTTTTATAATTCTGTTTCTGTTTCTGCTAGTGTTTGTGTTTCGAGCGCATTCACAGACAGAGACGCAGGTGGAAGGCAGCAAACAAAAAAAAAGAAAAAAAAATAACAATACAACCACAACAACAAAGTAAAGCAGAAAGAAGAAGAAGAAAATGGCTACAACGCTTAGCTTGAATCATCAGTTAGGCCGAAGTGAGCCGAACGCAGCCGAGAGCCGACGATTGCCGATCGGATGGCTGCTCCGTTGATAATTAGTGATAATAACTTCGTTTATTGCTCGAGTTATAAGCTATTCATTGTTGCATTCGTTTTAGTCGCTATTGTTGTTGTTGTTGTTGTTGCTTTTGTTACCCTTAAGGCCTACGGCAATGGCAGCTTGCACTGACAATCGAAGCTTTTATTGCCACCATTGACTCGTTAAGCTTTGCACGTGAACATGCCTTTTTGTTGTTGTTGTTGTTGCTGTTTCCTTGTACACTTATCGCCCGACGCGCTAAGTAGTTAACGCAGCTTGTGGGTAAGTGAATCGGTTGAGCATCAGACACGCGAACCGGTTGCCGCTCTCGCCTGCTGTTGCGACGTGTGATCTTTTACTGTCGGTTTTTTGCACTCTGCCTGCCTGTCTCTTTCATCATCTATCTCCCCCTCTCGTTCTCGCTGCCAAATTCGACCTGCTCCTTTGCATTTCTCATTGCCAATTCGTCTGTCATTGACATTCACGTGTACTGAATCTGTGTAGAGCAGCCGGAAACCAAACAAACGTTGACAAGCCGTTGGGAACAACCTGACGCACTCGGAGCGAGATAAGTCGAAGCATCATTTACAATATCTTCATCATTCCCATTATTAAAGCTTGTCTGTAGGTAATTTCATTGTTGACTATGTCAACTTTTCGGCCATGCAAATTCCACGCTCTGTACATTGACTCCGTTTAAGGCTGTTTCATTTTATTCTGACCCACGGAATGTAGAACATTTGAACATGTGAAACCTTCGGATGACTGGGCAATTGTATTAAGGCAATATCGATAAGGTTGTCAGCGCTTAATAAAACCTCAGTCCTAGCTGACCGCCTGTGCAATTAGCCATGTTCTAGTGTCGATTAGGGCCATAAAAGAGTCGCTACTATTAGCCAGTAGCCACAACTACTGCGGCCTTTATGAATGGACGGATGCGAGGGCTGAACAATCGCGTCACATGATCCGCTTTACGATCGAGTTCTTAGCTATTAGCTCTTTGGTCTTCCTCGGAAATGTATATATTTCGACTAAGCAACAAAACTTCTCTGATCGCCGCTGATGAAGATCATGCTTATCGATACGATTATTGGACAACTTGAAGTACGTAATACAGTCGGGAATAACCCGAATCAATTAGATTTGTGGTACACTTTAAATACAATCCTCAATATGCTTAACTAAATAAATATTGACATTATCGTTTATGGATAATCGTATTAATTATTTATTGAAACCTCAGCCCGGGTAACTTATGAAGCTACTTTAGAATTTGTTGCCATAATCAACGAATTCTCAAAGGCTCATTACAAAAGTCCTTAAAACACTCAATACGCAAATCTACCAGATTTTCTGTGTTTGCATTAGAATCGTGACACTCAAGTCTATAAACTGTATTCGATGTTGGAAATTTTCCGCAGGTACTTAATAAAGTTGTCCAAAGTCATTTGAATCATATCATTCGATAATAAAATTGCGATTTCCGATAACAACTCCGCGATGACTCATACATTGTTGTGTGTGGTGTGTGGTGTGTGGCATGTAAATAGATTGAATTGAGACTTTATATATGGACGTGCCATCACGATTACCTAATGAGTGCTAACTGAGGGATAATGACGCCCATAACAGATCATGAGTCGGCACTGCGGAGTTGTCTAATCGCCTCTGGGATCTAAGTGCGTAAGTGGGAGGATTGTCCATAAAGTGTTTATGGACTTTATATATATATAAAGTAAAGTATATATATATAAGACTCCTCATAATCGAAGCGCCGTTTTAATCATAAGTCGATTGACGTTATTAATTTTTAGTTGGTGGTGTATTGGAATCTTTTTGTTTGTTGATAAAACTGAATCGATTACCCGGGGTGCATTCACACGGATGAGGTTTTTTTCCGAAGAGTGCGAGAAACGTTATCAGAGGCAGATTCAAGTTTACGGTTAATTGCTTTGACTTATCTTATGCTCAAGGATAGCAAGAGGAAACCAAAACAATCTCTTCAATAGCTTTGATTTCCGAAGACTTAACCAGAAGTACGTTAATAAGAACTAATTATATTTAATAGCGATACTAACTCTTCAAGTTTACTCGTGTTAAGATCAGTGAGTGACATTGGGGATAAAGTTGAAAAAATGTATCGAGAGTTTATAGGGCTTAGGGGATTTTACTGACTGCCAAAAAAGCTTGTGAAATATAATTGAAGGTTTTTAATAACCTTGGTTAAGTAATAATTTTAGTATTTCCTAATCAGATTGTATTAAGATTATCGGAGATTTACGATTGCATTTGGAAAATGAGACACAACGATAGAACAAGAGTTATGATCCCAATAAACGTATAGAGTGCAAACTAATTGGAATAAATCAGTGCAACGGCTAAGACGTCCAGATAGTCGATCTCCGTATTATCTTAGATGAGCGACGAGCAGCCCGTGAAATGTGTGTCTTTATGGAATCCACTAAAAGGCCTTCTATCATAAATGTTTCTGTTTAATTGAGTGACACTAATTTCTAGCTCTCGCCCAAGGCACACCTTTGATAAGGAACGTGAGTTTGATCGCCCGAGTGAGACGATCACGTTCACGTGAAGAGCACGCCGTTCCACATAAAAAAAAAAAAAAACCAACAAAGACAATGACAACAACACTCGCCTGATAAGAAATGTTATCAGTTGAATAAATTTATTTAGCCAGGCAACACCTAAGCCCCTTTGTCCAAGCCCTCAATATTTGCGATCTCTTGGCTGATCTAGTTGTCATTGCTATTTGTTGCTTATCTCATCTCATCTTCCACTGATGTAAATGCAACGACATAACCTACATACATATACAATATTATCTAGGAGACTTTCCTGTGAAATGTGTCTATTTATACAAGTTGCATCATCCAGACCTGTCTGACAGCTTTTTGTACTACAGTCTGTATCAAATAGTCGCAAAAGAGTCCAGAGCTAATCTTTGTTTTAGCTCACGGAAATCCTATTATTATAAATTTTTCAACACTCCCCATTTGGGTTTCCCTTCAGCAACTAAAAGTAGGCAACAGAAAGTTCTACTGCATATAGTATGTATTTTATATACATATATAATAAGCAGTTATTTCTTAAATATATTGTTTCTCTACGAATTATTAATTTATTGTCATTAATTTTCTTAATTTAATGAAATATATTCGCATATGGATTAATCTAGTTCATTCAAAGATCTAAGCAACTTAAAAGCGGTTTGGGTCCAGACTGTATATTTTTATGCTAAGGTTAATGTCTGTGATAATCGTCTAGTGTGGGTTACAATTGTGGTGAATAGCATCCGGCGAATTATTCAGGCTGTACTAAGCATCAGGCGTTCCTACAACGCTCGAAACCTAAAATCGGTGCTAGCGCCAGAAACGAGATCATGGAGCAGTCGCATCCACCGGCTTCCACAGGAGGCAGGCACATAGCTACCAGTCGAGGAAGTACATCGTATGCAGATGTCACCAAAGGAATATCTCACCACAATCCCAAGCAACTACAACAGCATCAACATCAGCAGCAGCGTTATGATAGAAGCCGCAGCCGAGTCCTTAGAAAGACTAGTGATGCTTCTTAGCAATTGTAAGCTGAAAGCAATAGTATTGAAGTCATTCTACAAACGCTTAATAGCAGTATACAGTCCCTCCGTTTGCTGCAAGAGAAGCAAATGGACATTATGATGATGATGCTGAAGCAACAGCAGGAACAGATACAGCAACAGGGGCAAATACTGAATTTGGTACCGGTTGCCTCCTGTAAGGTGCAACTTGCGTCAGCAGCTATCGAAACGACATGCGGCATTATTAACCTCGGAGCAATAGACTGCCCACCGAGGTTCTCATGGGACTCAGAGGAGTTTAAAACCATTTTGGACAATCAGCGGCCAAAATTCCTCGTTGCGGGCGACTGGAACGCGTCTCACTGGCTCTGGGGTGCGGGTAGATGCAATCAAAGAGGTCATGCACTTGCGAATTTGATCCTAAGCTCAAAGTTGAACTCACTTGCAACAAGAAGTCCTACTAGGTTCCCCTCCTACTCAGGGGATTATTCCTGAGCACCAGTTCGGGTTCCGAGCTGGCCACAGCACTGTCCAACAACTACATCGGATCGTCGAACAAATATTGGTTGCTTTCGACAGAAAGGAATATTGCAACACTATACATCTGGATGTTAGAGAAGCGTTTGACCGTCTGTGGCACACTGGTCTCTTGGTAAAAATTAAGGAAACCCTGCCTGCGCCATACTTTGGCCTCTTGTGGACATATCTAGAGCGTAGACGATTCGTGGTTCGTGTTTTGTGTGTTTTGGGACCACTGCTATACTGCATTTATAGCTACGACATACCACAGCCCAACTCCAACTTACCCGGGGCATCAATGCTGGCTACTTTTGTCGATGACGTTGCCGTAACATACAGATCTTCTTGCGAGAATGATGCTGCCATTGGTATCCAAGATTATATTAATGCTTTCACAGAATGGGCAAGACGGTGGAACATTGGAATTAATAAAAACAAAACTATCAATGTATGTTACACATTGAGGAGGAAAACGCCGCCAGCAATACTCTTAGAAAACGAACCCGTCACTCAGGCCAGCTCGGCCAAATACCTTGGGGTAACGTTAGATCGCAGGCTGACTTTTTCCGAACACGTGACAACGATAAGGATCCGTGTTCGTGCGGCAGTTGCTAAGCACTATTGGTTAGTCCGTGTGACTAGTTAATTGTCACTCTCTAACAAGGTGACAATCTACAAGCAAATTATATCACCAATATGGAAATATGGATGCCAAATCTGGGGCCTAGCATGCGACAAGCAGATCGAAAGAATACAGGTTGCACAAAATGGAGCTATGAGAATAATCACTCGGTTTGAGTGGTATGTTAGAAATACTACCCGGCATAAAGACCTGAAGCTCACTACGGTCTTCGACGAGATCAACAGGCACTCCAGTCGATATCAGGACAGACTTCTAAAACACAAAAATCGCCTGGCACATGTGCTCACAATCGGGAAGGCTGAAAAGAAGAAAACCGAATGAAGTCATACATAGATCTCCAAGAAATAAGACCAGCAGAAAATGATAATCATTTCTTTTTCTCTATTTGTTAATTGTTGATTAATTAATTAGTATTTAAAATTTGTTATAGTTTTTTGTTTGTTACCCGAGGTTAGGGTAGCCGGCGCGCCCATTCTGGGCTGAATGAATAGATGAATGAATAAAAATTTAAAAAAAAAAAAAGAAAAAATATAAATATGAACTTTTGAAATATGTGAAAGATGAATACCATCATTGTTTTCATGTTGATCTGCTCTTCTTCTTCTTCTTCACTTCTAAACAAAGTAAGATTGGAAACCAACCACCCGGCCGACTCAAGGTATGAGGTGAACAGAATCAGCAGAAGGTTTGTGCACTGACTACACAAAAAAAAATGTTGCATACTTCTAAATTACACATTTCATGTAAACAATAAGAAATGTGTAGCATACTTCTAGGTGCTGAAATAACTGCTTGTTACTTGGCCAACTAAAGTCTGATTGTGTTATATCTTCCTAAACCTTCTAAGAAGCAATTTAATGTTATTTAAGAATCAAGAACGTTTTAGAAATATCTAAAAGGTCGAGAAATAAATTTTAATTTCAATGAATTTAGAGCAAGCTAAGAAAACAATTAAACACCCGCGGCTTTTGATTTTTTATTTTAGGCCACGTATAGCATAAACAATTTTGTGCAACAGTTAAGTTTTAGTTTACCAAAGAAATTAAAAATTAAAGAAATAAGCTGCAAGTAATCAATTTAGTTATTAAAAATATCAAATTTATAAATTGAAAAAGTTTAAGCTGGAATTTTATTCGCTGAATTTTTGAGAATTATAAAATTTTTTAATTAAATATTATTATTAGTGATGATTAGTGAACAAGATAAGGATCCGTGTTCGTGCGGCAGTTGCTAAACACTATTGGTTAGTCCGTGCGACTAGTAAATTGTCATTCTCTAACAAGGTGACAATCGTTACCAAACAAAATCCTGGTGTACAAAGCAATCATAAAGCCAATATGGACGTATGGAATACAACTTTGGGGAACCGCATGCAAATCAAATCAAATGATTGTCCAAAGATTCCAAAACAAAACCCTGCGAGTACTGGCCAACGCCCACCCTTATCACGAGAATGCTGCAATACACCAATACCTCAACATCCCGCTGGTGAAAGAGGAAGTTGAAAGGTACAGCGTCAGATACGCCAATCGTCTCCGCAACCATCCCAACTCACTAGCAGTTGATTTGGTAAACATCAACCAAGCTGTTAGACGCCTCAAAAAGCGTCACCCACTTGATTTATCAGGATAGTGTTCCCTAATTACTAGGCAGCACTATTGTGATCCCTCTCAATGAATTATCCCACCACACCATTTATTCATTGTCAGATTGACAGATTGTAAATATAATTAATAAAGAGAGAAAAAAAAAAAAAAAAAAAACTTGGCCAACTAAAGTCTGATTGTGTTATATCTTCCTAAACCTTTTAAGAAGCAATTTAATGTTATTTAAGAATCAAGAACGTTTTAGAAATATCTAAAAGGTCGGGAAATAAATTTTAATTTCAATGAATTTAGAGCAAGCTAAGAAAACAATTAAACACCCGCGCAAGTGTTGGCTATTGATTTTTTATTTTAGGCCACGTATAGCATAAACAATTTTGTGCAACAGTTAAGTTTTAGCTTACCAAAGAAATTAAAAATTAAAGAAATAAGCCGCAAGTAATCAATTTAGTTATTAAAAATATCAAATTTATAAATTGAAACAGTTTAAGCTGGAATATTATTCGCTGAATTTCTGAGAATTATAAAATTTTTTAATTAAATATTATGATTAGTGATGATTAGTGAACAATATAAGGATCCGTGTTCGTGCGGCAGTTGCTAAGCTCTATTGGTTAGTCCGTGCGACGAGTAAATTGTCACTCTCGAACAAGTAGATTGTCACATCTACAAGCAAATTTTTTTTTTTTTTTTTTTATTAACAAATATTAATTTTACCGGAAACTGTTCAGTCTTTTGAACTCGGCCAGGTGCTTAAAAAAGGAAGAGGGAGGATGGATACAAAGTAGCCTCATAGTTAATTAACCTAATATATACATTAACTTAACTTATTATATATATAATATATAATTATTAATCCTATTAATTAATCCTACGAGTAGGGAGATCGGTGGGATGTATTCTTTTTAGTCTGCGAGATCTAAGTGGCTCAGCTAGGCTCGACGCCAATGAGTTAGGGTGCGCCTCAATTTTCTCGGCATATCGAGTACTGATGAGATTTAACTGCTCCTCGACGCGAAGAAGCCGAAGCTCCCTTTCTATTGCACAGTTTGTGACGTACCAGGGGAGCCCGGATGCACGCCGAGCAGCAATCGATTGGACAACTCTTATTCTATTTATTTGTGTCTTGGATGCAGTGCCCCAA